>JAVIAB010000160.1:66873333-67192073 GCA_032433765.1 Megaustenia siamemsis
ACATTTTTATAATTCTATGTTAGTGATTTTGTTCTGCCATTTCAATCCTTCTTTTCTGCGCAAACATTAATTAATGAAGGTCTGTATCATCATGATTTTCATTTTTGTTGTTCCCCATGTTTCACAGCCATGTAATTAGGACTGACTTAACATTGGAGCTGACAATGTTTATTTTTGCATTTAACCTATTTTCTTTGAATCTCCATATGTTATTTCTTTATTGTTTGTGAATTTTGTGCAGCTTATTTTTTACAGTACAGGATAACCAGTCACATGCCCAACCCTCCTTAGTCGCCTCTTATGAACATGCCTGGTAGGGAACAGCACGGCTATTCTTGACTCCCCTTTCGGGCCCCGGCAGAGCGCCGGCGACTCTTTACACGTGTCATTAATAATAATTTATCTTCTCGAAGGCCGATAATCGAAGCACCAGATTTTAATATTGTAATCTAGATTTGATTGATGCTCTCACTTAGATGATTCACAGACATGAGCTCTTATATGTAAGTGAATGTCAAGTCAGCGAGGTTGATATAGATAGTCATGATGCTATGCAGTTAAGTGCTGAGAATAATATTGCCAGTTTCGCAATATGAGGCTGTTGTGTGGCGTTTTGTGAGAGCTCTTGTCTCTTTGTTTGTGTTTTCTTTCTTTCTTTCTGTCTTTCTTTCTTTCTTTCTTTCTTTCTTTCTTTCGTTCTTTTTTTCTTCTTTCTTTCTTTTCATTCTTTCTTTCTTTCAATCTTTCTGGCTGATTGTCTTTCTTTTTTTTATCTCTCATTCTTTCTTTCTTTTTTTTTCTTTTCCTTATTTCTTTCTTTTCTTTATTTCTTTCTTTTCTTCTTTGTTTCTTTTCTTTATTTCTTTCTGACTGATTGTCTTTCTTTTTTTCTCTCTAATTCTTTCTTTCTTTCTGTCTTTCTTTCTTTCGTTTCTTTCTGTCTTTTCTTTCTTTCTTTCATTCATTCTTTCTTTCTTGTTTTTCTTTCTTTTCTTTCTTTCTTTCTTTTCTTCTTTGTTTCTCTTCTTTCTTTCTTTCTGACTGCTTGTATTTCTTTTTTTCTCTCTCATTATTTCTTTCTTTCTGTCTTTCTTTCTTTCGTTTCTTTCTGTCTTTTTTTCTTTCTTTTCTTTCTTTCTTTCTTTCTTCCTTTCTTTCTTTCTTTTTGCTCACTGCTTCCTGGAGCAGTAACAAAGACACAGCAGGTGCGCTGGTTTCAAAGCATGACTTTGATTGCATATTTATCGGATAATACGACCGTAATTGTTTAATCCATTGCCCTTAGGTTCAATGAAATGTTAAATTGAACGAGGAGTGAACGAGTGGAAAATCTAGCTCGAGTGAATTTGCATAGGGAAAGATAAGTACCGCCAATACGCCTTCGCGATAGATGACGGCGTTTAGTCTTTTCGTTGTCTAATAAAATGGGTATGTACCTATGAGATTGTCCGGGATGCAGATATGTCTTATCTTTATTTAAGTAGTCAGTACATTTTTCTTTCTCAATTCGTCTCAGGTAAATTTTAAAAAAAGGCATAAAATCTCCTCTCAACGTCCTAAGGCGTACTGGGAACATTGCGCTGGTGCCTATAGTTTTAAATGCCCAACTTGTGCGTGATGTGGTCGGTAAAACACCAAGCCGCCCTATTATCCCAGAACAGTCAGGTACCCATTTACGGATGGGTAATAACCTTGGAGTCGTCGGTTGGGATAGAACTCAACTTCTTGTACAACGCAATTGACCGCACACTGAACGTCCATTGCTCTTTCTTTCGCTTTATCTCTTTCTTAATATCTTTTCTCTCCCTCTTTATAACTATCCCCCTTTATAACTCTCTCTATATATATATGTTTATATCGTTATGTATATTTATTTATATTGCCCTTTTTATCTCTCTTTCTATCGCTCATAATATATGTTCTCTCTTTCTTTATAACACTCTATACATCTCTTTATGTTTCGTTTTGTTTATATATATATATATATATATACATTACATTTTTACAGAAGAATTATGAGAATACCATAGACAGCTAAGAAGAGTAATGAAAATGTTCTGAAAGAGGTCAAAGCAAAAAGAGAGCTAATTTCCAATATTAGGAAGAAACAATCATCATTTGTTTGGCCATGTAATGAGAAGAGAACAACTGGAATATATTGTAACAACTGGAAAAAATTGAGGGACGAAGAGATAGAGGGAAGCAAAGAGAAAAAATAACAGACAGCTTAAGAGAATGGCTTGGCAGAAGGTCAAAAAAGAAATCATAAATAAATGTCGAGATCGAAGGTTGTGGAGAGACATGATCACCTACGCCAGCAGCCCGGTACTTGATGATGATGATGAGTATGATAAATTTATATATACGTATATACATAAATATATATAACAATACATAATATATATAGAGAGTTATAAAGGGGGAGTGAAAAGATATTAAGAGAGAGAGAAAGAAAGGTAAATAAAAAGAGCAATATAAAGACATTTTTTTTAGGGTCTGGTTGGTCTCGAGGCTAGACGCCGGCCTCGAGACAGAGAGGTTTTGGTTTCAAATCCAGGCTGCACCGGTTGGGATTTTTATTTATGATTTCTCTCTGTGGCAACTTCGTCAGAGGTAAAAGCAGTCGAACGGAAAAAAAAAATAAATAAAGACATTTTTTATAATATACGTATATATATATATATATATATCTTCTTCTTTTTTCTTTCTTCATTTGCCCTTCAGCGTCCAGGTGAGATATAATTTGCGACCTTTTGCTTTTCTGTTCGCCTCTGCTGCTGTTATATTACCTAGTGCTTCTAATATCCCGTCGATCCATATTTTTCGCAGTCGACCCTTGGGTCTGGTATTCTCACATCGTTTTTTGAGGGCTCGTTGTGTTGTGTTTTGATCACTCTGTCTTGTCACGTGGTCAAAAGATTTGATGTGTTGTTTCTTTACATATTCTATGGCATGGTCTATTCCTACCTTTTTTCTCAGTTCTTCATTTATATATTTAGACATCTTTATGTATTGTTATATATATATATTTTATCCTTCATGATATTCCATTTTTTTGTCATTTCCCTCTCTCTCTTTCTCTCTCTCCCTCCCTCTATCTCTCCTGCCATCTCACTCTCCTTCCTTCAATCGCATCTTTATACCTTTTGAAATCCACATTCAACTGGTAGATAAATCCACTTAAGTTAGAAGTCTGGTTATTTCTGCTTACTCTGTCAGGAATAGACACACGCACCATCCACGATAATTCAAAATAACATCACTTAAGAGCAGTATTCATAAAATCTACGCCAGCAATGCTGAATAATTATAGCAACGGGAACCCGGCTCCTCGTCATACCTTTGGCAGTTACGAGCATGACACGTCGCTAAACATCATCATCGTTATGTGCCATACCTGCTGGCGAAGGCGATCATGTCCATCCACAATTATCTGTCTTCACTTATGATTACGGTTAGTTGAAGGTCCCGGTATCACTGCAAAGGAATTAAAATCCATAATTGCTCAACCGCCCGTGCCAGTGGGATCATCTGAATTAAAACTCATCTCATCGATGGGTCCAAACAAAGAAAGGCAGCTGCAGTCCTCATCATAGCAGCTACAACACGCGCCAAAATACATAGGGCCAAGCGGCACCGAAAGTGAACGCAGCTGAACTGTCCTTCATCATACGCTATCATCATTCATCGTAAGTAATCAGAATATCGAAACACGATCCGGATAAAAAAACACACCTCACGGTGTGCAAAGAGCACTAAACTCAGTAGCTCCAGCAGTAAGCTCGGAATATGAGGAAATTGCAAAAAAAGAACACTTTTCAGACTGAGCCTCATTGGTTCTGGCCACATATCCGCCATATTGACCGGAAGTCCTCTCTGTCTTCAGTGCATTGTATCAATTATGTTGGCTCGTTATCGTGCCTGTGCCTAGTTTTCATGCTTGAAAGACATCGTTGGTGAAAGCAACTTTTAAAAGTTGCTTAGTTGAGTGTGTGTTGTTATGCAAATCTCTCGTGGAAAAGCGCTGTGTCAAGGAGTACGGGCTCGATCCTACCTCGGGCAGTACTTTGTATCTTCTCGTGTTTAATTGTGGGTTTTCCCGATTGTTATAAATATCTATATTCCCCCATCCCCCCTAATTTTTCGTTGATCCGTCGCCTCAGAAGTTTCGGTTAGTGATAAAACCCAGTATCTTCTCACTTTGTCGTCCGCGATCTTTCTTTCCCTGTATTATGCCAGGTGTAACCAAGTATTCCAACTTTCCTCATCACATGATGTTCCCGACAATATCAGTTGCTTCTTTGTGATATTTTGTGTTTCCCTCTTTGAGAATGTCCAAATATTTGTAGCTGTCCTGAGAACTCTAAACAATCTTCTGAGAAATCCCATCTGCGCAGTCTCTAACCGTTCTTTAATTTGCATGTCTGATGTCCATGATTCGCTTCCATGGGTCACATTTGACTCTATTTAGCAACAATGAACTGTTTTTTCTTACTTCTATTGGGATAGTCTTGTTGAGCCAAACATTTTTAAACTCCAAAATAATCTGGTAAGTAGAGAGCCATTTTAAATGTTTGAAACAATATGTGTCTGTGTTATTGCTATTGAGTTATTGAGTTATTGAATTATTGAGTTATTGAGTTATTGATTTATTGAGTTATTGATTTATTGAGTTATTGAGTTATTGATTTATTGAGTTATTGAGTTATTGATTTATTGAGTTATTGAGTTATTGAGTTATTGATTTATTGATTTATTGAGTTATTGAGTTATTGAGTTATTGAGTTATTGAGTTATTGATTTATTGAGTTATTGAGTTATTGAGTTATTTGCAGGTCATCATCATTGCACTCCGAACATGTCCACAGGTGCTCAGATCCCCTCCTCAGCAATTCTCTCAGTGTCCAGCGACTGACGACTCCAGTTCTATGTTGGTTGATAAGTCTTCTTACACGGCCACTATGTTTCTCATTTCTGGCTGTGCCCAAATTAACTCCCATTTTCAAATGTGTCTGTGTACATATTACAACGAAACTGTTATAGACAAACTGTTATAGACAAACTGTTATAGACAAACTGTGTCAATGGAGAGAAAACTTTCAACGTTAAATTACATCACAAAAATGTACAAAACATTGAACGTGAGAAGCACATGTCACGTCAGATATATCCAGTCGATTTCGACAGGTCAAGTTCTTGTCACTCAAGGGCTAGCATTTTAACTGATGAGATTAAGAAAGGTTCTTCTGTGTTCTGGGGAACCAGTCTTGACATGTGGAAGTCTATTATGGGCATCGATTGGGAATATTGAAGTAAGAAGAGATAGAAGGAAACTTCTGTACCTAGGCTCGCCGTGTTCCCCGAAGTAGTGGCTCTTACTGATATAGAAGACCCAGATATGCATTACCTCTACGCTAGACAAGTAGTTTTCCAGCAAAGGCTTGGACTAGACGAACTCCGACTTCTCCAGTAAAAGCCGGGAATCTATGTGCGAGTTATCTATGTGTGAGTTATCTTTGTGTGAGTTATCTTTGTGCGAGTTATCTATGTGCGAGTTATCTATGTGCGAGTTATCTATGTGCGAGTTATCTATGTGCGAGTTATCTATGTGCGAGTTATCTATGTGCGAGTTATCTATGTGCGAGTTATCTATGTGCGAGTTATCTATGTGCGAGTTATCTATGTGTGAGTTATCTTTGTGTGAGTTATCTTTGTGCGAGTTATCTATGTGCGAGTTATCTATGTGCGAGTTATCTATGTGCGAGTTATCTATGTGCGAGTTATCTATGTGCGAGTTATCTATGTACGAGTTATCTATATACGAGTTATCTATGTGCGAGTTATCTATGTGCGAGTTATCTATGTACGAGTTATCTATATACGAGTTATCTATGTACGAGTTATCTATGTGCGAGTTATCTATGTACGAGTTATCTATGTGCGAGTTATCTATGTACGAGTTATCTATGTGCGAGTTATCTATGTGCGAGTCATCTATGTACGAGTTATCTATGTGCGAGTTATCTATGTGCGAGTCATCTATGTACGAGTTATCTATGTGCGAGTTATCTATATACGAGTTATCTATGTGCGAGTTATCTATGTGCGAGTTATCTATGTACGAGTTATCTATATACGAGTTATCTATATACGAGTTATCTATGTGCGAGTTATCTATGTACGAGTTATCTATGTGCGAGTTATCTATGTACGAGTTATCTATGTGCGAGTTATCTATGTGCGAGTTATCTATGTACGAGTTATCTATGTACGAGTTATCTATGTACGAGTTATCTATATACGAGTTATCTATGTGCGAGTTATCTATGTGCGAGTCATCTATGTACGAGTTATCTATGTACGAGTTATCTATGTGCGAGTCATCTATGTGCGAGTCATCTATGTGCGAGTTATCTATGTGCGAGTCATCTATGTGCGAGTCATCTATGTACGAGTTATCTATGTGCGAGTCATCTATGTGCGAGTCATCTATGTACGAGTCATCTATGTACGAGTCATCTATGTGCGAGTTATCTATGTGCGAGTTATCTATGTGCGAGTTATCTATGTGCGAGTCATCTATGTGCGAGTTATCTATGTACGAGTTATCTATGTGCGAGTTATCTATGTGCGAGTCATCTATGTACGAGTTATCTATGTGCGAGTTATCTATGTGCGAGTCATCTATGTACGAGTTATCTATGTGCGAGTTATCTATGTGCGAGTCATCTATGTACGAGTTATCTATGTGCGAGTTATCTATGTGCGAGTTATCTATGTACGAGTTATCTATGTGCGAGTTATCTATGTGCGAGTCATCTATGTACGAGTCATCTATGTGCGAGTTATCTATGTGCGAGTCATCTATGTACGAGTTATCTATGTGCGAGTTATCTATGTGCGAGTTATCTATGTACGAGTTATCTATGTGCGAGTTATCTATGTACGAGTTATCTATGTGCGAGTTATCTATGTGCGAGTTATCTATGTACGAGTTATCTATGTACGAGTTATCTATGTACGAGTTATCTATGTACGAGTTATCTATGTACGAGTTATCTATGTGCGAGTTATCTATGTACGAGTTATCTATGTGCGAGTTATCTATGTACGAGTTATCTATGTACGAGTTATCTATGTGCGAGTTATCTATGTGCGAGTTATCTATGTGCGAGTTATCTATGTGCAGAAGGGCATTCTGCCTACCTCAACTCGCAGTATTACGTCAAGAGCGCTAACAAATTACATCTTTTTTCTTCTTCTTCTTTTCTACGTAGCAACCTGAGAAATCGAAATAAGAAGCGATAAAGGGAAACATAAAGAAACCAAACAATAAAAATGAATCTTTCTATTGGAAGTCAATAAGAAACTAGAATTAAAATGAATCTTTCTATTGGAAGTCAATAGGAAACTAGAATTAAAATGAACCTTTCTATTGGAAGTCAATAAGAAACTAGAATTAAAATGAACCTTTCTATTGGAAGTCAATAAGAAACTAGAATTAAAATGAATCTTTCTATTGGAAGTCAATAGGAAACTAGAATTAAAATGAATCTTTCTATTGGAAGTCAATAGGAAACTAGAATTAAAATGAACCTTTCTATTGGAAGTCAATAAGAAACTAGAATTAAAATGAATCTTTCTATTGGAAGTCAATAGGAAACTAGAATTAAAATGAACCTTTCTATTGGAAGTCAATAAGAAACTAGAATTAAAATGAATCTTTCTATTGGAAGTCAATAGGAAACTAGAATTAAAATGAATCTTTCTATTGGAAGTCAATAGGAAACTAGAATTAAAATGAATCTTTCTATTGGAAGTCAATAGGAAACTAGAATTAAAATGAATCTTTCTATTGGAAGTCAATAGGAAACTAGAATTAAAATGAATCTTTCTATTGGAAGTCAATAGGAAACTAGAATTAAAATGAATCTTTCTATTGGAAGTCAATAGAAAACTAGATTACTAATTGAGAATATAGGAAATTCTGGAAAGTCATTATCAGCAGCTGCTGCTGCTGATGATGATGATGATGATGGTGATGACGAAGACGACTATGAGTTTCCTTATTATAATTTATTTCTTCATTCACCATTTGCCTCCGCCCTATCTTCATATTTCTACAATGTCTCCCACATGTCGAATCTTTCTTTCCCTCTTTCTGTTATTTCTTAGTATCCAGAAATGTCGCTTTCCCAACAAGTCAAAAGAATACCTGAACAAACGCGCCAACATCCAGGAAATTACCTGAGCCAAATGTACCTGGCTCTATCGTTTAATAATTCCTCTAATTTGAATCCTTTTTCTCAGTTACGGTCGTCCTTGTAAAGTACGGCAGCGCCTGGGTATGATACAGGGTCACGGCAACCAAATATTTTCTGAAACAGTGTTTTGATATTTTCAAAATTATTACACATAAATCACAACACGACGTACTTACCATATCTTGACATGGATTCATGTAGTCAATAATCAGAGACTATGAAATTTTGCTTACACTAGTTTATTAGACTATCGATTGTACAAGTGAAGGTATAGTAGAGTACATCTAAAAGTAATGTTCTTGGTCTGGATGTGCTCATCATCTTAAGTGGTTGAACAGATCGCGCCTCACCAAGAAGTAGGCAAAACAACAACAACATTGTCTATACTCCACAGCGCGGGACGTGGTTCTTTTATTGCCTTCCTTTCTTTCATTCATCCATTCTTTCTTTCTTTCTTTCTTTGTTTTCTTATCAACACATCATCTTAACATCAGAAAAGCTTGTAAACATGGAAATAGCTCTCGAAGAAGACGAAGTAGAGGAGGAAGAACGGAAGAATAAAGAGTAGAAGAAGAAACAATTATTATGAAAACGTTACCTCTGAATTCTGGAGTCTGTAGAAATATGGTTTTACAGAAGAATGTTGAGAGTACCATAGACAGCTAAGAAGAGTAATGAAGATGTTCTAAGAGAGGTCAAAGCAAAAAGAGAGCTAATTTCCAATATTAGGAGAAACAATCACATTTTTTTGGCTATGTAATGAGAAGAGAACAACTGGAATATATTGTAACAACTGGAAAAATTGAGGGACGAAGAGATAGAGGGAAGCAAAGAGAAAAAATAATAGACAGCTTAAGAGAATGGCTTGGCAGAAGGTCAACAACAGAAATGATAAATAGCTGCCGAGATCGAAAGTTGTGGAGAGTCATGATCACCTACGCCAGTATGCCCGGTACTTGATGATGATGATGACCTCTGAATTTGAGCGCGAAATTCGATCCACCTACATGCGAGAAAACTCATAATTGAATACCTGTATTTACCTGCAGTGGTGTGTGTGCTATTCGTTAACAGCTCACTTGAAGATAAAATGATCGTTTGTGAAAACTCTCGAGTTACAATAAGAATCTTCCACAACTAGGCAGACGTGCTATTTTTACATCTATTATTTGTGTGTTATTTCCATGTTGCAGACAAAAAGAAGCTGTTAGTTTGCGTTTGTGTAAGTTTCTGCTTGTTTATTTTGACACTGATAGTGTTATTTCTGTTGGCTGGTTTGTCGTTGCTGTGAATGTTTGATGTCATTTTGGAATGACTGAGGAGTGGGTGAGTTAACGTGATTGCTTGGATGTGAAATACTGGTGGTGTAGTAGGTGTCGTGGTGACATAACGTTAGTGTACGTACGTTTAGAAACTGGTGGTAGTCTGGAGGTAGGGAGAAACTTGGTGGGTGGGTAGTCTGGAGGTAGGGAGAAACTTGGTGGGAGGGTAGTCTGGAGGTAGGGAGAAACTTGGTGGATGGGTAGTCTGGAGGTAGGGAGAAACATGGTGGGTGGGTAGTCTGGAGGTAGGGAGAAACTTGGTGGGTGGGTAGTCTGGAGGTAGGGAGAAACATGGTGGGTGGGTAGTCTGGAGGTAGGGAGAAACTTGGTAGGTGGGTAGTCTGGAGGTAGGGAGAAACTTGGTAGGTGGGTAGTCTGGAGGTAGGGAGAAACATGGTGGGTGGGTAGTCTGGAGGTAGGGAGAATCTTGGTAGGTGGGTAGTCTGGAGGTAGGGAGAAACTTGGTGGGTGGGTAGTCTGGAGGTAGGGAGAAACTTGGTAGGTGGGTAGTCTGGAGGTAGGGAGAAACTTGGTAGGTGGGTAGTCTGGAGGTAGGGAGAAACTTGGTGGGTGGGTAGTCTGGAGGTAGGGAGAAACTTGGTAGGTGGGTAGCCTGGAGGTAGGGAGAAACTTGGTAGGTGGGTAGTCTGGAGGTAGGGAGAAACTTGGTGGGTGGGTAGTCTGGAGGTAGGGAGAAACTTGGTGGGTGGGTAGTCTGGAGGTAGGGAGAAACTTGGTAGGTGGGTAGCCTGGAGGTAGGGAGAAACTTGGTGGGTGGGTAGTCTGGAGGTAGGGAGAAACTTGGTAGGTGGGTAGTCTGGAGGTAGGGAGAAACTTGGTAGGTGGGTAGCCTGGAGGTAGGGAGAAACTTGGTGGGTGGGTAGTCTGGAGGTAGGGAGAAACTTGGTGGGTGGGTAGTCTGGAGGAAGGGAGAAAATTGGTAGGTGGGTAGTTAGGAGGTAGGGAGAAACTTGGTTGGTGGATAGTCTGGAGGTAGGGAGAAACTTGGTAGGTGGGTAGTCTGGAGGTAGGGAGAAACTTGGTTGGTGGATAGTCTGGAAGTAGGGAGAAACGTGGTAGGTGTGTAGTCTGGAGGTAGGGAGAAACTTGGTTGGTGGGTAGTCTGGAGGTAGGGAGAAAACTGATGCGTGGATAGTCTGAAGGTAGGGAGAAACTTGGTTGGTGGATAGTCTGGAGGTAGGGAGAAACTTGGTAGGTGTGTAGTCTAGAGGTAGGGAGAAACATGGTGGCTGGGTATCTAGAGGTAGGGAGAAACATGGTGGCTGGGTTGTCTGGAGGTAGGGAGAAACTTGATAGTGGATAGTCTGGAGGTAGGGAGAAACTTGGTAGGTGGGTAGTCTGGAGGTAGGGAGAAACTTGGTAGGTGGGTAGTCTGGAGGTAGGGAGAAACTTGGTAGGTGGGTAGCCTGGAGGTAGGGAGAAACTTGGTAGGTTTGTAGTTAGGAGGTAGGGAGAAACTTGGTAGGTGGATAGTCTGGAGGTAGGGAGAAACTTGGTAGGTGGGTAGTCTGGAGGTAGGGAGAAACCTGATTCGTGGGTAGTCTGAAGGTAGGGAGAAACTTGGTGGCTGGGTAGTTGGAGGTAGGGAGAAACTTGGTGGCTGGGTAGTCTGAAGGTAGGGAGAAACCTGAAGCGTGGGTAGTCTGGAGGTAGGGAGAAACCTGGTGGCTGTGCAGTCTGGAGGTAGGGAGAAACCTGGGGGCTGGGTAGTCTGGAGGTAGGAAGAAACTTGATGCGTGGATAGTCTGGAGGTAGGGAGAAACTTGGTGGGTGGGTAGTCTGGAGGTAGGGAGAAACTTGGTGGCTGGGTAGTCTGGAGGTAGGGAGAAACTTAGTGGCTGGGTAGTCTGGAGGTAGGGAGAAACTTAGTGGCTGGGTAGTCTGGAGGTAGGGAGAAACTTGGTGGCTGGGTAGTCTGGAGGTAGGGAGAAACTTAGTGGCTGGGTAGTCTGGAGGTAGGGAGAAACCTAATGCGTGGGTAGTCTGGAGGTAGGGAGAAACCTGGTGGCTGGGCAGTCTGGAGGTAGGGAGAAACCTGGTGGCTGGGTAGTCTGGAGGTAGGGAGAAACTTGGTGGGTGGGTAGTCTGGAGGTAGGGAGAAACATGGTGGCTGGGTATCTAGAGGTAGGGAGAAACATGGTGGCTGGGTTGTCTGAAGGTAGGGAGAAACATGGTGGCTGGGTAGTCTGGAGGTAGGGAGAAACTTGGTGGCTGGGTAGTCTGGAGCTAGGGAGAAACATGGTGGCTGGGTAGTCTGGAGGTAGGGAGAAACTTGGTGGCCGGTTAGTCTGGAGGTAGGGAGAAACTTGGTGGGTGGGTAGTCTGGAGGTAGGTAGAAACTTGGTAGGTGGGTAGTATGGAGGTAGGGAGAAACTTGGTGGCCGGGTAGTCTGGAGGTAGGGTGAAACTTGGTGGCTGGGTAGTCTGGAGGTAGGGAGAAACTTGGTGGCTGGGTAGTCTGGAGGTAGGGAGAAACATGGTGGCTTGGTAGTCTGGAGGTAGGGAGAAACATGGTGGCTGGGTAGTCTGGACGTAGGGAGAAACATGGTGGCTGGGTAGTCTGGAGGTAGGGAGAAACTTGGTTGCTGGGTAGTCTGGAGGTAGGGAGAAACTTGGTAGGTGGGTAGCCTGGAGGTAGGGAGAAACTTGGTGGGTGGGTAGTCTGGAGGTAGGGAGAAACTTGGTAGGTGGGTAGTCTGGAGGTAGGGAGAAACTTGGTAGGTGGGTAGCCTGGAGGTAGGGAGAAACTTGGTGGGTGGGTAGTCTGGAGGTAGGGAGAAACTTGGTGGGTGGGTAGTCTGGAGGTAGGGAGAAAATTGGTAGGTGGGTAGTTAGGAGGTAGGGAGAAACTTGGTTGGTGGATAGTCTGGAGGTAAGGAGAAACTTGGTAGGTGGGTAGTCTGGAGGTAGGGAGAAACTTGGTTGGTGGATAGTCTGGAAGTAGGGAGAAACGTGGTAGGTGTGTAGTCTGGAGGTAGGGAGAAACTTGGTTGGTGGGTAGTCTGGAGGTAGGGAGAAAACTGATGCGTGGATAGTCTGAAGGTAGGGAGAAACTTGGTTGGTGGATAGTCTGGAGGTAGGGAGAAACTTGGTAGGTGTGTAGTCTAGAGGTAGGGAGAAACATGGTGGCTGGGTATCTAGAGGTAGGGAGAAACATGGTGGCTGGGTTGTCTGGAGGTAGGGAGAAACTTGGTAGGTGGGTAGTCTGGAGGTAGGGAGAAACTTGGTAGGTGGGTAGTCTGGAGGTAGGGAGAAACTTGGTAGGTGGGTAGCCTGGAGGTAGGGAGAAACTTGGTAGGTTTGTAGTTAGGAGGTAGGGAGAAACTTGGTAGGTGGATAGTCTGGAGGTAGGGAGAAACTTGGTAGGTGGGTAGTCTGGAGGTAGGGAGAAACCTGATTCGTGGGTAGTCTGGAGGTAGGGAGAAACTTGGTGGCTGGGTAGTTGGAGGTAGGGAGAAACTTGGTGGCTGGGTAGTCTGAAGGTAGGGAGAAACCTGAAGCGTGGGTAGTCTGGAGGTAGGGAGAAACCTGGTGGCTGTGCAGTCTGGAGGTAGGGAGAAACCTGGGGGCTGGGTAGTCTGGAGGTAGGAAGAAACTTGATGCGTGGATAGTCTGGAGGTAGGGAGAAACATGGTGGGTGGGTAGTCTGGAGGTAGGGAGAAACTTGGTGGCTGGGTAGTCTGGAGGTAGGGAGAAACTTAGTGGCTGGGTAGTCTGGAGGTAGGGAGAAACTTAGTGGCTGGGTAGTCTGGAGGTAGGGAGAAACTTAGTGGCTGGGTAGTCTGGAGGTAGGGAGAAACCTAATGCGTGGGTAGTCTGGAGGTAGGGAGAAACCTGGTGGCTGGGCAGTCTGGAGGTAGGGAGAAACCTGGTGGCTGGGTAGTCTGGAGGTAGGGAGAAACTTGGTTGGTGGGTAGTCTGGAGGTAGGGAGAAACATGGTGGCTGGGTATCTAGAGGTAGGGAGAAACATGGTGGCTGGGTTGTCTGAAGGTAGGGAGAAACATGGTGGCTGGGTAGTCTGGAGGTAGGGAGAAACTTGGTGGCTGGGTAGTCTGGAGCTAGGGAGAAACATGGTGGCTGGGTAGTCTGGAGGTAGGGAGAAACTTGGTGGCCGGTTAGTCTGGAGGTAGGGAGAAACTTGGTGGGTGGGTAGTCTGGAGGTAGGTAGAAACTTGGTAGGTGGGTAGTATGGAGGTAGGGAGAAACTTGGTGGCCGGGTAGTCTGGAGGTAGGGTGAAACTTGGTAGGTGGGTAGTCTGGAGGTAGGGAGAAACATGGTGGCTGGGTAGTCTGGAGGTAGGGAGAAACTTGGTGGCTGGGTAGTCTGGAGGTAGGGAGAAACATGGTGGCTGGGTAGTCTGGAGGTAGGGAGAAACATGGTGGCTGGGTAGTCTGGACGTAGGGAGAAACATGGTGGCTGGGTAGTCTGGAGGTAGGGAGAAACTTGGTTGCTGGGTAGTCTGGAGGTAGGGAGAAACTTGGTGGCTGGGTAGTCTGGAGGTAGTGTGAAACTTGGTGGCTGGGTAGTCTGGAGGTAGGGAGAAACCTGGTGGCTGGGTAGTCTAGAGGTAGGGAGAAACCTGGTGGCTGGTTAGTCTAGATGTAGGGAGAAACCTGGTGGCTGGGTAGTCTAGAGGTAGGGAGAAACCTGGTGGCTGGGTAGTCTAGAGGTAGGGAGAAACCTGGTGGCAGGGTAGTCTAGAAGTAGGGAGAAACATGCCGTCTTGTCTTCCATCAGCTATGAGTCTCCGACAGCTTCCAGCTATGCTGCTGTCACTCGCCTTGTCTTCCACCTGCTATGAGCCTCCGACAGCTTCCAGCTATGCTGTTGTCAGCGCCTTACTTTCAAAAATTTTAATCGAGTCGAGAGGCTAACAACTCGATTGAATGACTGAAAAGAATGGACATTAAATATCCATCTATCTATCTATCTATCTATCTATCTATCTATCTATCTATCTATCTATCTATCTATCTATCTATCTATCTATCTATCTATCTATCTATCTATCTATCTATCTATCTATCTATCTATCTATCTATCTATCTATCTATCTATCTATCTATCTATCTATCTATCTGTCTGTCTGTCTGTCTGTCTGTCTGTCTGTCTGTCTGTCTGTCTGTCTGTCTGTCTGTCTGTCTGTCTGTCTGTCTGTCTGTCTGTCTGTCTGTCTGTCTGTCTGTCTGTCCTGTCTGTCCTGTCTGTCTGTCTGCTGTCTGTCTGACTATCTGTCTGTCTGTCTGTCCTGTCTGTCTGTCTGCTGTCTGTCTGACTATCTGTCTGTCTGTCTGTCTGTCTGTCTGCTGTCTGTCTGACTATCTGTCTGTCTGTCTGTCCTGTCTGTCTGTCTGCTGTCTGTCTGACTATCTGTCTGTCTGTCTGTCTGTCTGTCTGTCTGTCTGTCTGACTATCTGTCTGTCCTGTCTGTCCTGTCTGTCTGTCTGCTGTCTGTCTGTCTGTCTGTCTGCCGGCCTGCATGCCTGTCTGTCTGTTTGTCCTGCCTGCCTGCGTGTCTGTCTATCCTGTTTGTCTGTCTGCTATCTGTCTGTCTGTCTGTCTCTTGTGTCAGACGAATATTCTCGTATCAGTCCACCTCAAACACAAGATAAGACAAATGTGTTTACTGTTAAAGCAACATTCATTTACCCCTACACGACAATGGCACTAAATGCAGCACTAGAAAAGAAAATATATAGAACGAATAAGAGAACGTATTATCCATGATATCTCCAAGAGATTATATTATCTACGAGACAATTTGTGAAATTCATGAACAAAGTCTCATTTCTAAGAGCTTTTCTTGAGGTAAAAAGACAATAATTTCAAATATTGGCATGACACCAAATGTAACTTTTTTTGTTGTTTTATTCAAGACAATGTCACGGAGAACAGTGTAAGGTTGAAGACTGGAAACAAGAGACAAAGGTAGCGAGAGAGATAGAGAAAGGGAGAATCAAAATAGGAAACAGATTTAAACGATAGACGCAAAGAGAGAAGAAATTGGAAAATAAATTGAGAGAAGAAGCGGTATAAATATCAAGAAAACATGGTTGTTTATAACGGCCACACTCATGGATCTTTATAACGGCCACACTCATGGATCTTTATAACGGCCACACTCATGCATCTTTATAACGGCCACACTCATTGTTTTTTATAACGGACACACTCATGGGTGTTTATAACGGCCACACTCATGGGTGTTTATAACGGCCACACTCATGGGTGTTTATAACGGTCACACTCATGGATCTTTATAACGGTCACACTCATGGATCTTTATAACGGCCACACTCATGGTTGTTTATAACGGCCACACTCATGGATATTTATAACGGCCACACTCATGGTTGTTTATAACAGCTACACTCATGGTTGTTTATAACGGCCACACTCATGGATGTTATAACGGCCACACTCATGGATCTTTATAACGGTCACACACATAGATCTTTATAACGACCACACTCATGGATCTTTATAACGGCCACACTCATGGATGTTTATAACGGACACACTTATTGATGTTTATAACGGCCACACTCATGGGTGTTTATAATGGACACACTTATTGATGTTTATAACGGCCACACTCATGGTTGTTTATAACGGCCACACTCATGGTTGTTTATAACGGCTACATTCAGGGTTGTTTATAACGGCTACACTCATGGTTGTTTATAACGGCTACACTCATGGTTGTTTATAACGGCCACACTCATGGTTGTTTATAACGGCTACACTCATGGTTGTTTATAACGGCCACACTCATGGTTGTTTATAACGGACACACTCATGGTTGTTTATAACGGCCACACTCATGGTTATTTATAACGGACACACTCATGGTTGTTTATAACGAACACACTCATGGTTGTTTATAACGAACACACTCATGGTTGTTTATAACGGACACACTCATGGTTGTTTATAACGGCTACACTCATGGTTGTTTATAACGGCTACACTCATGGTTGTTTATAACGGACACACTCATGGTTGTTTTATAACGGACACACTCATGGTTGTTTATAACGGACACACACATGGTTGTTTATATCGGACACACTCATGGGTGTTTATAACGGCCACACTCATGGGTGTTTGTAACGGCTACACTCATGGATGTTTATAACGGCTACACTCATGGTTGTTTATAACGGACACACTCATGGTTGTTTATAACGGCTACACTCATGGTTGTTTATATCGGACACACTCATGGTTGTTTATAACGGCTACACTCATGGTTGTTTATAACGGCCACACTCATGGTTGTTTATAACGGACACACTCATGGTTGTTTTAACGGCCACACTCATGGTTGTTTATAACGGACACACTCATGGTTGTTTATAACGAACACACTCATGGTTGTTTATAACGGACACACTCATGGTTGTTTTATAACGGACACACTCATGGTTGTTTATAACGGACACACACATGGTTGTTTTTAACGGACACACTCATGGGTGTTTATAACGGACACACTCAAGGTTGTTTATAACGGACACACACATGGTTGTTTTTAACGGACACACTCATGGGTGTTTATAACGGCCACACTCATGGGTGTTTGTAACGGCTACACTCATGGATGTTTATAACGGCTACACTCATGGTTGTTTATAACGGACACACTCATGGTTGTTTATAACGGCTACACTCATGGTTGTTTATATCGGACACACTCATGGTTGTTTATAACGGACACACTCATGGTTGTTTATAACGGACACACTCATGGTTGTTTATAACGGCCACACTCATGAGTGTTTATAACGAGAAAACGTTTTATTTTTTGTAATATAACTTAAACCAACTCATTTATTTACTCTGCACCGATATAAACATTTTAACTTTACGGTTATTTATTTATTTATTTATTTTGTTGTTGTTATAGTGAATGGGGAATGTATTTTGGTGTTTCATATTTCTAATATTTTGAGAGAATTATCTCCCTTGGTGTGACGCAGTACGGATCAAAAAACATAGCGAGATAACACGTCGACTTCTCCACAAGAAGGTCACAGGTTTAATTCCCACCACATGCGTTATACATTTGTCAAAAAAAATTGAATCAGCGATTTCTTCATGTTTTACCTTTACCTAGTCTGTGGGTAGTGAGATCTGATGTCTATCCCTCTCTGATAACGGTACAAACAGGAGGTTCAGTGAAAGAACCCTTGGCAGTTAAAAGTCGGAAAGAGGTAGTCTTAATGACAGCTGCCACGGGAAATATTGTTATGCAAAATATATCAATGACGAATGGATCCCAGGCCGAGCAATGGAGTTCGTGCATATGGGTCAGTGTTCTTGTAGTTTCTTAAGAAAATTGTATTTTAAGTAAAAGATCGTTGCACCTATAGGCGTGCCTCGAGTGCAGTGATGATGATCCTAGCTTGAGAAACTGAGCTAAATCTAGGGAACGTGCGGGAAATCGTTCGCTTTATAGACTACGTTTTATAGACTAAAAACAATTATGCAACAACCTGGTCTTTTTTTTTCTTTATTTCATTGGGTGCCGTCTCCACATCGAAGGTTGGCTACCATGGAGTGTCATTCATTCACTGGGTGCCGTCTCCACATTTAAGGTTGGCTACCATGGAGTGTCATTCATTCACTGGGTGCCGTCTCCACATCGAAGGTTGGCTACCATGGAGCGTCATTCATTCACTGGGTGCCGTCTCCACATCGAAGGTTGGCTACCATGGAGCGTCATTCATTCACTGGGTGCCGTCTCCACATCGAAGGTTGGCTACCATGGAGCGTCATTCATTCACTGGGTGCCGTCTCCACATCGAAGGTTGGCTACCATGGAGCGTCATTCATTCATTGGGTGCCGTCTCCACATCGAAGGTTGGCTACCATAGAGCGTCATTCATTCACTGGGTGCCGTCTCCACATCGAAGGTTGGCTACCATGGAGCGTCATTCATTCATTGGGTGCCGTCTCCACATCGAAGGTTGACCACCATGGCGTGTCATTCATTCACTGGGTGCCGTCTCCACATCGAAGGTTGGCTACCATGGAGTGCCATTCATTCATTGGTTGCCGTCTCCACATCGAAGGTTGGCTACCATGGAGCGTCATTCATTCATTGGTTGCCGTCTCCACATCGAAGGTTGGCCACCATGGCGTGTCATTCATTCATTGGTTGCCGTCTCCACATCGAAGGTTGGCCACCATCGCGCGTCATTCATTCATTGGGTGCCGTCTCCACATCGAAGGTTGGCTACCATGGAGTGCCATTTCACTCTGTCTCTTGTCTAGATGGTGCACATTGTCATAGGTTCATCTCTCTACTTTTTTATGTTATCAGTGCACTTTACTCTTGGTCTGCCTCTGCTTCACCTACCTTGAACTTTCCCATCGAAGATTACTTTTTGCAGGGTATTATTTCACTCCACATTCCTAAAACATTTCAGCTGTTTTCTTTTCGAATTGTGTTAATTAGTTCTTTTGTCAATTTCATCTTATTCCAAACTTCACTGTCTACTTTTCCTTCCACCCAAATCTTCACATTTCTCTATAGTTGCACATTTCAAAGGCTTCCATTTTCTGCTCTATTTTCTTATTTAATATCCATGTTTCTGCAACATACAGGAATGTTTAATAAATATAACATGTTACAATTCGTAGTTTCAGATTCAGATATTATCTTCTTTAGTGTGGTTATATTTTTCATGTTGCTAAAATGACTTTTTCCCATTCCTATTCTTTTGTTTACTACATCTTGACATTTTCCCATCATTTGTTATTATATATCCAAGATATCTTTCATCTTAATTGAATATTTACCTAAAAAATAATTATATGTTTTCAGGTTTATGTTTTATTTTTAGCTGGATAATTTTAAGAACCAGTGAGGTTGAGATATATATATATATATATATATATATATATATATATATATATATATATATATATATATATATATATATCTCTGTCTCTCTGTCTCTCTCTCTCTCTCTCTCTCTCTCTCTCTCTGCGATCAGGACTCAATCAGACTAGGATTCCAGACTCTCTCATGAAGTTAGCTGTATGTTTAAGTGATTCGATTGCCCCATATAGTTTTTCTTCCAGGGGGTTGATGTGGACCACATTGCTCTTCTCAGGTCTGTGTACTGGGGGTAATCCAAGGTTGAGATATAAAAAAAAGCAACAAATAAACAAATATATTTGTCTGGTATCCTTCTATTGGCTGTGCGTCAATCTAGGATCTCAAAAACGTACACAAGTCAAGATTGTAATGCACAAATCTAAAGAAGCTATCACTTACTATTACGTAAACGGTGCAAAACCAATCTTGTTATTCGTTTACACTCTCCTTGCACTGGGAGATGGATAACAGCAGTTATTTATTTCGTAGAATTACGAGAAATAAAGAATCAGCAATCAGAAGTGTGGAAACACTGATACAATCACAGCTTCTGCATCAATCATAGACAGTGCTTGTAGATATATTTGAAAGTTTTAACTTTTTTTTTAATGAGAAAAAAATTTATCTCGTTAAATTATAAAATCGCGTTTTTAAGTTTCAAATTATATGTGCGTGCGCACTTCACTTTTTCGGTGATTGTCTTTTTTTTTAAAATATCTTTCCCATTCTGTTGGTCGTGTCATTCCCTGTTTTCCTTATCTTTCGTATCTTTTACTCGCATGGGAATTTATTCGTCTGTCTTACACTTTTGCACTTAATTAATTTTCTGTCACTCCCAAATGCGCTTAATCGTATTATCTCTCTCTCTCTCTCTCTCTCGCTCTCTCTCTGTTTATTTCTCTTTCTCTTGTAAAGAAAAAAGCCACTGATAATTGGTAATTATTGTAAAAAATATATTGTTTTAATTATAGATCCCATTAGGAAAAACTGTTTTCATAGTCATTCACCATAATCATCATCAATATCATCATTATCCTCACCATTATCATCATCATCATTTAATTATTATCATCATCGCCATCACCACCATCATTATTATTATCATCATCGTCAGTATCATAATGATTACCATAATTATCATCATCATCATTGTTATTGTCATCATCATTATTATCATCATCACCACATTCATTACAACTATCATCATTATTATCATTTTCATTATAATCATTAGTATTATCATTACATTCATAATCATATCATTAATATCATCATCATCATCATCATCATTTTTGTGACAAAATTAAATTACAAACAGCCAAACGCACATCATTAATCGTTTTCAACTGTTGAAAACAGGAAATTAAAGCCAGACAATGACACAAGTCTATATTGATGTCTTCATCATCATCATCATCATCATCATCATCATCATCATCGTCTTCTTGGATGCTTTACCGCATTCAGCAGATCGCACAAATAGATCAGCCACTTTTTATAAATCTGATTACGTGTTCTGAATCTGTTTCAGAACTCGGCTAGGGTCTGACAATCCGAGAGGCCTCATATATGTTTATATTGTAATCTATGAGAGAGACCTTTTGATGTCAATTTCTTAACTGATGGTCTCAAATTTGTTCATTTTGTAATCTATGAGAGAGACCTTTTGATGTTAATTTCTCGAAAAATGTTCATTTAGTTTAGCCAGGTTAGGATCTCACCGCGTCTAAATGCGGTCCTGTACTTGTCTGTCAATTGTCTTTCTTGGAGTAAGACTTCAATTTGAGTCTGTGTTCTGTGCAGACAATGCTCTCTGGATTACACTGAGAGTTCATCATCATCAAGTACCGTGCCTACTGCCGTAGGTGATCATGTCACTCCACAATTTTCGATCTCGGCAGCTATTTATCATTTCTGTTGTTGACTTTCTGCCAGCCATTCTCTTAAGCTGTCTGTTATTTTTTTCTCTTTGCTTCCCTCTATCTCTTCGTCCCTCAATTTCTCCAGTTGTTACAATATATTCCAGTTGTTCTCTTCTCATTACATGGCCAAAAAATGATGATTGTTTCTTCCTAATATTGGAAATTAGCTCTCTTTTTGCTTTGACCTCTTTCAGAACATTTTCATTACTCTTCTTAGCTGTCCATGGTACTCTCAACATTTTTCTGTAAAACCACATCTCTACAGACTCCAGTGATTTTCTTGTCTGTTGTCCTATTGTCCATGATTCGCATCCATATGTTAAGACTGGCTCTACATAACATTTCAGAACTCTTTTACTTGTTTCTATTGTCAGAAATGGATTGCATAGTATCTTCCTCATTTGTTGGAAAGCTGCTTTTGCCTGAGCCATTCTGCATCTCAACTCTTTTGTACATCTTCGGGTCTGAGGTTAAAAAAGTTCCCAAATATTTAAATTCATTTACCTGTTTTAATATTGTTCCACTTGTCTTTATTTTGCATAATTTTTAACTGAGAGTTCATGGTCACATTAAACATCACCACCGTTATCAACATAATAAGAACTAAGTCGATACAGCAACATTTTCATGATAATGGTTCCTGCAGCTTGCGAGCTATCACCATCTTCATCAAGTAACCGCACCTTCTGGCATAAGCAATCATGCCACCCCCCCCCCCCCTCCCCCACCCCAGAGCTTTCTATCTTCTTCTACTTCTTCTACCTTTTTAGCTCCCAGTGGAGCACATGTCTTCAACAAACACTTTCCAAGTCGTTCTGTTTTTTCTGCCATTCTTTTAAGTTCATTCCATGTCTTCCCCATCATCTTCATCTCTGCTTCTATCTGTTTTGTCCAAGAATTCCTTGGTCTTTCTTTTTGTCTTTTCCCCTGATGATTCCAAAAAAGGGCCTGTTGTGTAATACTCTCAGTTGAGAGCTTTCTATCGCTAGGTGTAAAACAAATATTTAAAAAAAGTATCTAGAAGCTAAATTTGTAGAAAGACAAGACGAACAATAGCGTTTCGACAAAAGCCATCATCGGGTACAAAACAGAAAATATACAAAGATCAACACGATAGTCTGTCCTACAGTTGTTGAGCATTTATGTTGTTAACTTCCAACCCCATCAACCTAAACTGATTCTCTTATTTTAATAACTTTTAATTACATGTACCATAAATCGATTGCGGACCCTTCAGTAGCTACATTTTATTATGGTGGATACCAGGGCCAGTAAAAGTAATTAACTAAAGTACCCCCGTCACGCCAAGTGGCATATAGGGAATATGGTGTTAGTGACCATAATTTTTACAGACCTTCGGCACAAGATTGTTGGGGTAACAAGGTCGGTATTACGCCCGTGCCGCTTTACTTTCCCTGAAAAAAATCCGGTACCCATTAAAGGCTGGGTGAACCGGACCGTCGGTTGGGCTCGAACCCTACCTCTTGTCCTTTGTAGTCCAGTTCACTTACCACTGAGTTTAACGCACCAGGGCCAGCGGATCACTATTATTGAACCGCCGATTCACGTGCGTAACTCTGAAGTTGCAGGAGTGATTCCCCTTCTTCTTACCTCCCTTCTTGGCACTACCCGCCCGCCCTGTCAGGGATATCAACCACGCAGATCGTATTTCATTACAGGGGAATATACTATTACAGATTTGACACTTAATGACAATAAATAATTACTGTTTGAATTATAATATTTACTTCCTTTAACTAGAAAGACTCTCTCGTAGAAAATAAAACAACTAATGCTCGTATTGATCTGTACAGTGTCGAGTCTTGACAATATATTCATCAGACAAACTCAACGTTTTTGGCTTCTATATGTCGTCATCATGTACTTGTAGCAATATTTTTGATCATCAGAAGCACTGTCGGTCATTCACGACAATCAATCAATGACACATTCTAAATGTCTTTTTTTGTGTGTGCATAGAGGACGTATGCGCTGATATAATACTGTCATTTATTTTTTTTCAAAAGTAAAGAAAGAAAAAGGTTTTCAGAAAAGTCATAATTCAAAATTTATTTAATTAAGAAATGTAGAATTTGGAGTTGTTTTTTTTTTTTTTTTTACATTTTTAAAGTTAGAATATGTATTTTTTAAAAGACATAACTTGTATTATCTAAGATACAGTAATAATTTATAGTGTCGCTGTTATCGCAGTTAAGATACATGTGGTGGCTATATGGTTAACGCTTTTCTTTTTCATTTTTTTTTAAATTTCGAAGAGCATATGTTATTCTCCCTCGACATACAGCTCGTCCCTCGACATACAGCTCGTAAATTAGCCCGCAACTCGTGGAATCTCTGAAATTATGAATTTTGAGGTCTGACTCAGTGAGTGGAATTAAAATTAAAGATTAAGATTAAAATGTTACAGTTTGGTAAACGTTGCTTTCAGTAGAGCCCGGCTTAATGAGGGTTTGCATCATCAGTCGAGAGACAGCGGAGGGTGAAATAGAGAACACGTGGTACAATAAACCAAACCAAATAATTTGACAAATAAAATTAATTTTCAGCTTCGGGTGGCCGAATTGATAACTTTGGGTGACCGAATTGATAACTTGTCAGGCTCTAAACCTGGAGGACACAGGTTCGAATCCTGGTAGGGTCCCTATTTTTTTATTTATTCGAGATGAAATAAAAACTCAGACCCCAACACTTTGCGGCGACTGCACTGGACAAGCGGCCTTTATTCTCCGGTCCTATAAGCCCCCCCCCCCGTCCCTTCCCCTCCCCTCCCAACCCGGGCAGTCTCCGATGATGGGAAAATGCCACAAAGATCAGTAAAGTATTTTTTTTTTTATTTAATAGGCAGCTGTTGGTCAACACGGACAACGAGCAACATAAAAGTGAACACTGTGGAGATAGTTACAACATGAACTATCAAAGATAACAGAAATACCACAAAATACTGACAAGAGGTATTGTCAAAAAATGTGAATGCAGCAAGAAAAGTCGGAATTCAAATAAAGATATCATGTCAAGGATAAGTGCAGCAGACCCAAGGGTCGACCACGAAAAAGATGGAATGATGGAATATTAGAAGCACTAGGAAATAATAACAGCAGCAGAGGCGAACAGAAGAGCAAAAGATGGATTGATGGAATATTAGAGGCACTAGGAAACATAACGGCAGGAGAGTCCAACAGAAGAGCAAAAGATGGTTTGATGGAATATTAGATGCACTAGAAAACATAACAGCTGCAGAGGCGAACAGAAGAGCAAAAGATGGTTTGATGGAATATTAGAAGCACTAGAAAACATAACAGCTGCAGAGGCGAACAGAAGAGCAAAAGACCGCAAATTATATCTCCCCTCGACGCTGAAAGGCAAATGAGGAAGTAAAGAGGAAGAAAAAGAGAAGAAGATAAGTGCATCAACAACGCAGATTTGCACCCAACATCAGCACATTTAATTGCGAAGGCATAGAACATCAGCAAATAATGTCCGCAGCAAACATTACAGCAAATTGAAATAAGAAAAATAAACACATCTTTTTTGCTGCATTAATTTTATTCTTAATTTTTCTTATTTCTCTTGTTATTCTTCTTGTCTTCATCGTCGTCTTTTTCTTCACTTTGTTCTCTCTCCTGTTGTATATTATCTACTTTCTTTCGTTATCTCTTCTTATTTTTCTTCTATTACTTCATTTCTTCTTTCGGTTAAAAGGCAATCAGATATCTAGACAGAGGAGCAGCAAGAAAATAAGAAATTAGACAGAGTATCAGACAAAAAAGTAAGCAGACAAACGTAAAGTCAGACACACAGAGAAACAGTTGGACGGACAATCAGTTGGAAAGAAAAATATTAAAGCATATGAGAAGTCACACTTTGCCAGCCACAAACATTAAAATTTTTTTTCTCACAGACAGACTAGCAGATAGATCAGTAATTGGACACACAGACAGTTACAGAGTGTAGCGTAAGAAGCCACAGGAACAAGCAAAAAACGTATTAGAAAGGCCTAAAATTCCAGACACACAGAATAGCAATAACATAATTAGCCACACAAAATATAATTAAACAGACAGAAAACCACTTAAACAGACAGAAAACCACTTAAACAGACAGGCAACTAGTAAAACAGACAGTCAGGCAGTAAAACAGACACTCAACGACTAAAACTGACAGGCTACAATTAAAACAGACAGGCAACCAGTCAAACAGATAGACAAGCCAAACAGGCGAGGATTCAGACAGTCAAGCAGCCAGATAAGATATACGGCAACCAAATAGACAGACAACCAATGGAACAATCAAATCAGACAATTAGACACAGGAATCCATTCAACAAGTCAAATGGTCAAATTAGAAACAATAACTAAAACTGATAGAATTGACTGATTCTGTCATTTAGATAAACGAGCATTTGGCTTAAACAGAGAATATCATGAGAAATTTAACGGCTTAAAACACCTGGAGACAGTTCAGAGCTACAACTACATGGGACATGCTATAACCATTAATGGAAAATGTAAAACTGAAATTAATAAAAGAATAGGAATGGCACAAATTAATTTTAATGCCATGAAAAATATACTAACATAAAAACAAATAACACCGGGGCTAAAACTAAGAATAGCAAATTGTTACATATTCTCAATATTCCTGTATGGTGCAGAAACATGGATATTAGACCAGAAAACAGAACAGAAAATTGAAGCCTTTCAAATGTGGATTTATAGAAGAATATATAGAATTGGATGGAAAGAAAAGAAAACAAACGATGAAGTTTTAAAACAACTAAAAATGAAAGGAGAACTATTAAACACAATTAGAACAAGACAAATTAAATTTTTGGGCTATGTTAAAAGACACAACGATCTAATAAAAGTAATATTGGAAGGAAAATTCAAGGTAAAAGAGGCAGAGACAAACAAGACTAACATGGACGAGTAACATCAAAAGATGGACAAGTCAACATATGACAATCTGCTCCATCAAAGCAAGAGACAGAGTGGAATGGCGCTCCATGGTAGCCAACCTTCGATGCGGTGACGGCACCCAATGATGATGATGGTGATAAAAATAGTACCACTAATTACAAGACTGGGTGAGCAATTATCGGAATGTTTGACTCAAAGACAGGGCAATTACTTCACTAACTGGATAAAAACATAAATATAATCAAACAAGCAACCATAAACATGTTATATTTAGCAACTTTCCTGCAAGAAAACATCAGCAAATGTACAGACAATGCAACACTTGAGAACGACACGAGGAAGGAAATTAATACTCGCAGACGCCTCGCGTTCTGCTATCTTTCATCTTCAGGCAGGATTCTGGCACTTGTTTTGTTTGATTTATAGGACGAGCTTTTGATATGAGCACTTGAGGGACTCCTCGCTGAGGGTTAAATTTAACCTCAAGTGTGGGTACACTCCTGCAATACCAAAATAATATAGGAATATAATTTAATATATCAATTTTGTATTAAACGAGAATACCTGAGCTTAAGGTATTTTGTGGGTTGATTTATGTTCGGGGTGAGCACAAAA
Source organism: Megaustenia siamemsis (assembly GCA_032433765.1). Lineage (NCBI taxonomy): Eukaryota > Metazoa > Mollusca > Gastropoda > Stylommatophora > Ariophantidae > Megaustenia > Megaustenia siamemsis. The sequence continues at coordinate 66,900,306 of JAVIAB010000160.1, forward strand.
CAATCCTTGATTTGCAACTGATATAGAATGTATCTTTACTGGATTATTTCTTACACGTTGGTGGTTGCAATCGCATTAAGTAGTAGATTTCATGTGGTATGTAGGCTGGTATCATTCACGTTTGATGTGCGCCCCAACCGTTACTTGGCAAGGATGGATGTGATAATTTAGCTTGAACCCTGTCAGACATACACTGCGGAAGCCAACCGAGAGTATTACAGAACATGCCATTTTCTGGAATCCCCACGGGAAAGACAAAGAGGAAGACCAAAATATTCTTGGAGAAGACAGATGGATGCAGAGATGAAGATGATGGCGAAGACATGGAATGAACATAAAAGAATGGTAAGAAACAGAATGGCTTGGAAAGTGTTTGCTGAAGACCTATGCTCCACAGGGAGCTGAAAGTGTTTGTTGAAGACCTATGCTCCACAGGGAGCTGAACGTGTTTGTTGAAGACCTATGCTCCACAGAGAGCTGAAAGTGATTGTTGAAGACCTATGCTCCACAGGGAGCTGAAAGTGTTTGTTGAAGACCTATGTTCCACAGGGAGCTGAAAGTGTTTGTTGAAGACCTATGCTCCACCGGGAGCTGAAAGTGTTTGTTGAAGACCTATGCTCCACAGGGAGCTGAAAGTGTTTGTTGAAGACCTATGCTCCACAGGGAGCTGAAAGTGTTTGTTGAAGACCTATGTTCCACAGGGAGCTGAAAGTGTTTGTTGAAGACCTATGTTCCACAGGGAGCTGAAAGTGTTTGTTGAAGACCTATGCTCCACAGGGAGCTGAAAGTGTTTGTTGAAGACCTATGCTCCACGGGGAGCTGAAAGTGTTTGTTGAAGACCTATGCTCTACGGGGAGCTGAAAGTGTTTGTTGAAGACCTATGCTCCACAGGGAGCTGAAAGTGTTTGTTGAAGACCTATGTTCCACAGGGAGCTGAAAGTGTTTGTTGAAGACCTATGCTCCACGGGGAGCTGAAAGTGTTTGTTGAAGACCTATGCTCCACCGGGAGCTGAAAGTGTTTGTTGAAGACCTATGCTCCACGGGGAGCTGAAAGTGTTTGTTGAAGACCTATGCTCCACAGGGAGCTGAAAGTGTTTGTTGAAGACCTATGTTCCACAGGGAGCTGTACGTGTTTGTTGAAGACCTATGTTCCACAGGGAGCTGAAAGTGTTTGTTGAAGACCTATGTTCCACAGGGAGCTGAAAGTGTTTGTTGAAGACCTATGTCCCACAGGGAGCTGAAAGTGTTTGTTGAAGACCTATGTTCCACAGGGAGCTGAAAGTGTTTGTTGAAGACCTATGTTCCACAGGGAGCTGAAAGTGTTTGTTGAAGACCTATGTTCCACAGGGAGCTGAAAGTGTTTGTTGAAGACCTATGTTCCACAGGGAGCTGAAAGTGTTTGTTGAAGACCTATGTTCCACAGGGAGCTGAAAGTGTTTGTTGAAGACCTATGCTCCACCGGGAGCTGAAAGTGTTTGTTGAAGACCTATGCTCCACAGTGAGCTGAAAGTGTTTGTTGAAGACCTATGCTCCACAGGGAGCTGAAAGTGATTGTTGAAGACCTATGCTCCACAAGGAGCTGAAAGTGTTTGTTGAAGACCTATGCTCCACAGGTAGCTGAAAGTGTTTGTTGAAGACCTATGCTCCACAGGGAGCTGAAAGTGTTTGTTGAAGACCTATACTCCACAGGGAGCTGAAAGTGTTTGTTGAAGACCTATGCTCCACGGGGAGCTGAAAGTGTTTGTTGAAGACCTATGCTCCACAGGGAGCTGAAAGTGTTTGTTGAAGACCTATGTTCCACAGGGAGCTGAAAGTGTTTGTTGAAGACCTATGTTCCACAGGGAGCTGAAAGTGTTTGTTGAAGACCTATGTTCCACAGGGAGCTGAAAGTGTTTGTTGAAGACCTATGTTGAAAGTGATTTGTTGAAGACCTATGTTCCACAGGGAGCTGAAGTGTTTGTTGAAGACCTATGTTCCACAGGGAGCTGAAAGTGTTTGTTGAAGACCTATGTTCCACAGGGAGCTGAAAGTGTTTGTTGAAGACCTATGTTCCACAGGGAGCTGAAAGTGTTTGTTGAAGACCTATGTTCCACAGGGAGCTGAAAGTGTTTGTTGAAGACCTATGTCCCACAGGGAGCTGAAAGTGTTTGTTGAAGACCTATGTTCCACAGGGAGCTGAAAGTGTTTGTTGAAGACCTATGTTCCACAGGGAGCTGAAAGTGTTTGTTGAAGACCTATGTTCCACAGGGAGCTGAAAGTGTTTGTTGAAGACCTATGTTCCACAGGGAGCTGAAAGTGTTTGTTGAAGACCTATGTTCCACAGGGAGCTGAAAGTGTTTGTTGAAGACCTATGTTCCACAGGGAGCTGAAAGTGTTTGTTGAAGACCTATGTCCCACAGGGAGCTGAAAGTGTTTGTTGAAGACCTATGTTCCACAAAAAGTTGAAAGATAGAAGAAGAAAATATTTCTCTGATGCGTATCGGCGTGATCAAGTTTACAGCTTCAGTGATGAGTTCTTGTAGACCATACAGGGTTGCGACTAGCGGAAGTTCATATACTCAGTCCGGGGGACTGGTTTGTCTCGAGGCAAGACGTCGGTCGGGATTTGTATTTGTGATTTCTCATAATTGAAGCCTTTGAAATGTGGATTTATAGAAGAATAGGTAGAATTGGATGGAAAGAAGAGAAAACAAATGATGAAGTTTTAAAACAACTAAAAATAAAAAGAGAACTACTAAACACAATTAGAACAAGACAAATGAAATTTTTAGGGCATGTTAAAAGACACAACAGCGGAATAAAAATAATATTAGAAGGGAAAATACAAGGTAAAAGAGGCAGAGGCAGACCAAGACTAACATGGATGAGTAACATCAAAAGATGGACAAGACAATCTATGACAACCTTCACCATCAAAGCAAGAAACAGAGTGGAATGGCGATCCATGGTAGCCAACCTTCGCTACAGAGACGGCACCCGATGATGATGAAGATGATTTCTCACCCCTGGTCTTAGCAGCGAGATCCGGCTTGAAACGGCAATTACTCATCGACAGAAAAAAAAAAATGAGTACCTCCGAACACGGAGTTAACATGGGGTGCGACGAGGGACCCCATGCACACACGGCTGCCAGGGGAAAAAAGAATTAACATGCACTTTTCAGTTCCTATTCTCTAGGGGCTTTCCCAGAGGTGAAAGCTGCCGAACGCAAAAAATGTACTTTGTCCGTCACGTACATCCAGTGGAACAAGTCACAAACAGTTAGGTCCAGTAATCTCAGGGACCAATTATAGAACACCTGGTCAGTTTGATCAGCGTGGCCAATCAATCTGTTTGATTGGTGATCGTTGAGAAATTTATGAACAAGGAGATGCCACTGCGGAGATGTTACAAGTTACTATAAAATGTAGTTCCTATTCTCAGCAAGAAGTTCTGTATTCAACCAGCTGGTTAGAGCTTTCAGGTAAATAAAGAAATGTTTTTGTGCTCACTCTGTATATAGTGTTGGTGATTGATAAGAAGGTAAAGTTAAAATAAAATATATCAGTTTGCTATTTTGTGCTGCAGAGAGATACCGCAGGGCAATGCCCAATTTTGCTGCTAAAATTCTTTTGCAGGGAACATGCAGCGAAAACTAACAAGTAAAACATAACTAATAAATAATACAACAACAAATAGACTAGCAGTAAAACGAAAGCTATAACAGAATATAAATATATGTTTATTATTTGTTGAATCTCCACAGAGGGATACATAAATAAATAGAACAATTATCATTTATAACAGTAACTCGAAAACGGATGACGAAATAATATAAAGGTTGTTGTTTGTAATGTACACTCGCTATCTGTTTTACGTGAAGTTGTACACATGGTGTACAGATAAGGGTTTAAAATTTTTGGTTCACACCTTTTCCTTTATAACTCCCACCTCGACCCCCCCCCCCCCCCACACACACACACACAACGGTAGAATGAAACAAACCGGGAATCGAACCCTCACGTCCAACATCCCCAACCCCCGGGTCCAACATCCCCCCCCCCGATAGAATGAACAAACCGGGAATGGAACCTCTACCTACCCACCAATGTGATGCGACAGTGCCTCATACTGAGGAAAGTGTTGATTGGGAGATGTCAGCAATACGGAGTTGTCACTTGTGCAATGAAGATGATCTGTCGATTAAACTAAACTAAGCTAAACTAAACCAAACTGAGCTGAGCTGAGCTGAGTTGAACTGAGCTGAACTAAACTAAACTAAACTAAACTAAACTAAACTAAAAACAACAACTTCAGCTGAGCTAAAACTAAAATCCAAACTAAACTAAACTAAACTAAACCATACTCTAGACCTTTGTCAAGGGTGCTCAATTCCCTTCAACGCTGTAAGTTACAAAAGCATTAATAACAGATTAAAATAAATGTGGGAACTAGTGACACGTGATGTATTTTCTGCAACAAGAGAGTACATGTCTCAGCCTTGAAGAAAACACAAAACAAGAGAAGACAAGAGTGGAGAGGTTGTGTTAAGTGCGAATTGTAAAAACGCTACAATTTGTGCTACGTGCGATTACCTCCCCTGAAACAGGACACCAGGCTTGTACAGTTAAATGGCGCGTGGTAACCTCTGACCTCACGTAAGTGAAGATCTCAAATGTTTTTTTACGAGTAGGGATAGTGATGTCCTTGGGAATCCATTTATTTGTGGATAAAGGAAGTACAAAAATACACTTTTTGATTATATGCCAGAAATACTACTAGCGCTACGTAAACTACTATCACATTACTATACCATCCTCATCATCATGTTCCATACCGGTTAGCAATCAAGTTCTTCCACAATTCTCTATCTATCCACACGGAATACACTGAAAAAGACAAATCGACAGACATAAACTACGATATAAAGATATTTGTAAATCATCTCTGAATGACTTCTCCATCTGTGAAAATGACTGGGGTACATCTGACAAGAGATCGCATATCATTGAGAGCATGTATAAGGAACTTTATAACATCATCCGAGGCTATACTATGGCAAAACATGGAAGAGAAAAGACTCACGAAAAAAAAGATGAAAAACCATGAGGATCAATGGGTCTAACTTGTCCCATTCAATGGCCGCGTGTGTTTATCAAACATTGGAGAATCAGCCACGAGAGAAGCTGTTCGACAAAAACAACCCCTCACCTCACTCCCCCCCCCCCAAAAAAAAAAAAGAAAATACACAATAGCCTCCACTAAATCGTCTGACAAGACGAAAAATGCCATATATATATATATATATCCATAGTGCATTGTATCAATTCTGTTGTTCACTGTTTCTCATGCCATGACACAAAGCTAGGTAGTACGTTAGTAGTAAGGAAGGGGGTTTAGTGCAATGATTTGTATCGTGCATTTGTATCGTACAGGTATCGTGCAGCATTGGCATGTATCGTGCAGCACAATCTCGTCGTGCAGCACATTTTGGCATGTATCGTGCAATCTCGACCTCGTTTATCGCTCGGCGCGGGTGGTCTTATCTCAAGTGGTCAAGTGGTCGGCCTCGTCTTATCTCAAGTGTGTGGAGACCAGTGGTTCTAAAACTTGTAGGTGTGTTTGGAGACCTCTAAAACTTGTATGTCAGTCTAAAACTTGCGTGTTATCATCAATGTGTGATGGCAACAGGAGGCAAATATGGAGACCAGTGGTTCTAAAACTTGCGGGGGGTCATCAATGGGTGATGGCAAAAAAAGGCAAAGGGGTGTTAGTGCCACGTCGATCATCATCGGGCCACCTCGGTCATCATCATCGGCGCTGGTCGGCGGTCGCTGGTCGTCGGCGGTCGCTGGTCGTCGCTGGTCGGCTCGGGCAACATCATCATGTGTAGTGATTAATGGTCGTCGCTGGTCGTCGTCGTCGCGGGTCGGCTCGGGCAACATCATCATGATTAAATAGTGACGCTCTCTCTCTTATCATCATCATCATCATCATCATCAAGCCACACCCTCAACAACACCATCATCATCACCAAGCTACACAAATTGACACATCATCATCATCATCATCATCATCATCATCAAGCCACACCCTCAACAACACCATCATCATCACCAAGCTACACAAATTGACACATCATCATCATCACCATCATCATCAAGCCACACCCTCAACAACACCATCATCATCATCATCACCAAGCTACACAAATTGACACATCATCATCATGTGCCACCATCATCATGTACCACCCTCAACAACATCATCATCATGTGCCACCCTCAACAACATCATCATCAAGCCACACCCTCAACTCTCTCTCTCTCTCTTTCACGCTAAAGCAAAACAAAAAAGTCGCTCTATATTTCACATATATTTATTAATACAACAAATACACGACACATATGAGAAAATATATATTACTGTCCGATTGGTGATAATTTTAAGCGTCTGGGTTTCCTCCCTCCTGTTTTGGCTGTACTGTCTGTTTGTGTTAAATGTCTATCAAACACGGGGGCGTAGGAAGTTTCATTAGCCTTCACAACACAACCGCCCTCCATTTTGACAAAACCTTGATCAAAGCTGGAATAGGTAATTGGTGACTCAGCTGAAACACCCGGGACATCGATAGCGGCCGCCGGATCTGTCGTCTGATTAACAAGAGCGAGGTTCCCTTGGTTAACAAAAGGAGGGGTCGTGTAGTTGATGAGATTCGGGTTAACAAGAGATGGTGTGTAGTTCTGGTGGTTAACAACAGGTAGCGTGTAGTTGAGCTGGTTAAGGAGAGGTGGCGTGTAGCTGATCTGGTGGTTAACAACAGGTGGCGTGTAGTTGAGGTTAGCATAAGCGGTTAAAATGTCTTCTCGCATATCAACTAAAGCGATAAATTCCTCTCTCGATAGTGTTATCCCAGTCCGGGTAGGAAACTTAAAAAAACTCTCACCGCTATATGTCCTTATATTTATCAACGGTCTGTTACGAAAAACACAAACCGAGACTGCCTTAACGCCATCTTTAGACAACGGAACTACAGTCTCATTTCCGCGTGACATAAATATGCGCTGATCACTGGCATCAAACGAAATTGGCGTATTCAAGCTACACGACTCCATAGTCAAAGCAAAAACAAACACAAGCCACCTGGCAACAGACGCTGGTTATCTATGTGTGTACACTGCTCGGCTGGGGGTTTTTATACCTGCGACGTTTATCGTATCGAGGACCGTCTATTTATAGTAGCTAACGCAATATGTTATCAGGCGAGGTAATATGTTATCAGGCGAGGTAATATGTTATCAGACGAGGTAATACGTTATCAGTCGTGTTGCGACATGTTCCGTGACTTCGGGAAGGGTCCAAACAGGGTGATATGTGCGAAATATGAGGTGTGTGTAAAATAATTTTATATAGGATGTGGTTTTTTTTAAACGCGGCGTAGGTGATAACACTCTTATAACCCGCAGACCTATCGTGAGTCATGAGGCTGAACACATCCTTAGAAGGCGTGTTAGAAAATATTAGAAGTAAATATCGAGTCTAATGAAAAAGCAATAGAAAATGAACGCGAAACTTAGAAATATAAAAATGAAAACGAGCGTGAAACTTATGTAAAAATAACGAACGAACCTTATAAAATTTAGGCAACCGCATCGACATGTACCTCGGCACGGGAGGGAGCGGATTATATGGAAAAGCATCTCGACTAACTGAAAGTTATTAAAATCGCGAAATAATAATAACTCGAAAGAAGTAAATGAGCGGAAAACTATGTAAGAACCCCACCGGAAGTGCCCTGTTTATGTCTGGTGTCTGCTGACTTTGGAGCGCTTGGTGTACTTGAGCGATAGTGATAGGTTAGTAGATTATACAACATCAATGAAAAACATTAAATTTAAAACAGAAGACGAAGATATATTTTATTCTTTTATTATCTCAATAGGTGTATAACATACAGTGGATATTATATAACATTACAAACATATTTAGTACACTGAGTAAATATATAGTACATGGATAACCTTTATTTATAGCTATGTAGTTGGGTGTCTGCTTAGTTCTATGTCATAAATGAATCATAAGGGGTGAAACTGTTAGAGATTGCTGGGTAGTCTAAACTGGTAGTGTAAAGAGTTAAATATCTAAAGGCGTAGTCGAGACGTTATCATCAGCTACCTTTCTTTTTTTATATAGAAATAGGAAAGATCATTATTTGTTTGACTGTAGGAAAATATGGAATTATTTAAGACTTTGAAACCTACATTTTTCCCACCCTTAGCCTTTTGCGTAGCGAGAACCTCTAAAAACATATCTTTAGCTAATTTGCTGTGTTGCTTACTTAACCCTTTACAACTGATTTTATCGGAATCACCACTACAATGGTACGTCTTACTACATAAACTAACAAGAGCCGTCCCTTCGGAGTCTAGTTTAAAAAGCCCGGGCGTTCGTTTGGTGTATGCTTTAACACCCTTACAGTTTACACAGTCTGGCTAATATGGTCATCGCAAAACTCGACAGGAAACCAGTCTTTATATACGCTATTAAACTCATTCCGCAGCCCTGACTTAACTATAGCCTCCAACTTAGGTGCACTTAAAGCTAAATATAAACTATCAGTATCTGTTTCACATAACTGAAAGTTGGACCTATCTACAAACTTATCTAAGAACTCGAAATAAAAAATCTAACATACGAAGTTTTGCATATCGATACACGAAGAAACCGATTTGTAGGGGTAAGTCCCATCCTACCGGGTGTGGGAAAACGGTATTTGTACAAAAGTTTATACAGAACCTTCTAAGAGGCGAAGGCAGAAACCTACGAGTCAAGGGCAGAAACCAAGGAGGGAAGGTCAGAAACCTAGGAGGCAAGGGCAGAAACCTAGGAGGCAAGGGCAGAAACCTAGGAGGCAAGGGCAGAAACCTAGGAGGCAAGGTCAGAAACCTAGGAGGCAAGGTCAGAAACCTAGGAGGCAAGGTCAGAAACCTAGGAGGCAAGGTCAGAAACCTTCTAAGAGGCAAGGGCAGAAACCTAGGAGGCACCTCGATGGACAGCTAGACAACCGAAGAAGCGTTTTACAATCTCAATATGACTAACCCCCTTGTGGGTATGCCTTTTCTAATACGGTTATCATTCTGTCGGCATATTATCGTTTGTTTTTAATTATAATCTTAGTAGCATGTTGACAGTGCCACTATTGCGTGCTTTTGGTTAATTTGACGGAACCAGTTGTTATAATGCTTACATTTCAGTATTCGATTTTCAATTTCTCCCACTTATCGTTAATTTTCGCGTTTTCCCCCTCTCTTTCTCTATAAATATATGTGTAAATAAAAAAGACATTATTTGTTTGACTAAAACCATGGTTTTTATATTTTGCTATATGTTTGTACATATGTTATCATCATCTACTAAACGTTTTAAACAGTATACATATGAGTTCTCGAGCCACGCTCTTAACAAACTACAAACTTAATAAACCACAACCCCACGAACCACAACCCCACGAACCATGGACTTAACGAACCACGAACCATCAACTAACGAACCACGAACCACAACCCCACGAACCATCAACTAACGAACCATGAACCACAACCCCACGAACCACGGACTTAACGAACCATCAACTCACGAACCACGAACAACAACCCCACGAACCATGGACTTAACGAACCACGAACCATAAACTAACGAACCACGAACCACGGACTTAACGAACCATCAACTAACGAACCACGAACCACGAACCATCAACTAACGAACCACGAACCACGGACTTAACGAACCATCAACTAACGAACCACGAACAACAACCCCACGAACCACGGACTTAACGAACCATCAACTCACGAACCACGAACAACAACCCACGAACCACGGACTTAACGAACCATCAACTCACGAACCACGAACAACAACCCCACGAACCACGGACTTAACGAACCATCAACTCACGAACCACGAACAACAACCCACGAACCATGGACTTAACGAACCACGAACAACAACCCCACGAACCACGGACTTAACGAACCATCAACTCACGAACCACGAACAACAACCCCACGAACCATCAACTAACGAACCACGAACCACGAACCATCAACTAACGAACCGCGAACCACAACCCCACGAACCACGGACTTAACGAACCATCAACTAACGAACCACGAACCACAACCCCACGAACCATCAACTAACGAACCACGAACCACAACCCCACGAACCACGGACTTAACGAACCATTACCCTCGTACACCCCAAGTTAATGCGCATCTCTTTATTCTGTATTTTCTCCAGCCTGTCAATTTATACATTATTAATAACAAACGCCTTAACAAGAAACACCGCGCACTCTTACCGTCTAATAACTTGAAGTTAACACTTTTGTTAAAGACATTATAGTGATCCTAGGTGAGGGGTAATTATCATTCTCAGGAGATATAGCGACTAGCGACTAGCGACCACGGATAAGACAAGTGGACACAGTAGATGTCGAATAGATATGTCACTTAACAATGACCCGTCTGATAAGACATGATAATTTGATCAAGTTTCAACATTAACGTAAATATACTAACGGTGCCCAAGTTTTTAACGTTCACTAAATTCTTTAGCATCCGAACCTCCAACTTTTTCCAACATTATTGAGTTGTTGTTTTACAATTTAACGTTATATTCATTTTTGTCAGTTCTCGTAGTTTTTGTTGTTGTTGCGGTAAGTCATCATTGGTGATGTCTTATTAAAGATATGTTCTTCGTTATTAATAGTTTTCTCTCTCTGTCTCTCTCTCTCTCTTTCACGATAGAGCAAAACAAAAAAGTCGCTCTATATTTCACACATATTTATTAATACAACAAATACACAACACATATTAGAAAATATATATTACTGTCCGATTGTTGATAATTTTAAGCGTCCGTGGGCCCCTCGAAGCCGAATTATCCACGGGGCGAGCAAACGATAAATAATACGATCGTTTATGTGCTGTCTCGCTGAAAAAGGCATGAGAATTCTGTTAAGTTTCGCGCCTCGACACTTAAGAAGTATATAATAAGCACAATATAGACCGCACGTGTTGGTAAACAAATCTTGCAACACCCGCGGGTTGTAGACGAATGGAGCGTGTGAGTTTTGCTCTATAAAGTTTAAAATATCCACATGTCTGGGAGGCAAACCGTAGGAAATGAAATACTCACATTCGCCGAGCCCGTTGTGACACATCATCATCATGTGCCACCCTCAACATCAACCCTTCATATCCTATCATCATCATCATCAAGTGCCACCCTCAACATCAACCCTTCATGTCCTATCATCATCATCAAGAGCCACCCTCAACATCAACCCTTCATGTCCTATCATCATCATCAAGTGCCACCCTCAACATCAACCCTTCATGTCCTATCATCATCATCAAGTGCCACCCTCAACATCAACCCTTCATGTCCTATCATCATCATCAAGTGCCACCCTCAACATCAACCCTTCATGTCCTATCATCAGCATCATACCATCAAAGTATCAAACCGCGAAATTCTCTCTCTTTCTCTCTCTCTCTTTCTCTCTCTCTCTTTCTCTCTCGCTCTCTCTCTCTTTCACATTCATGGTAAAGCAAACAAAATATAGTACAGGGATAACCTTTATTTATAGGTATGTAGTTGGGTGTCTGCTTAGTTCTATGTCATAAATGAATCATAAGGGGTGAAACTGTTAGAGATTGCTGGGTAGTCTAAACTGGTAGTGTAAAGAGTTAAATATCTAAAGGCGTAGTCGAGACGTTATCATCATGGGTAGTCTAAACTGGTAGTGTAAAGAGTTAAATATCTAAAGGCGTAGTCGAGACGTTATCATCATGGGTAGTCTAAACTGGTAGTGTAAAGAGTTAAATATCTAAAGGCGTAGTCGAGACGTTATCATCAGCTACCTTTCTTTTTATATAGAAATAGGAAAGAGCCTTTCTTGTTTGACTGTCGGAAAATATGGAATTATTTAAGACTTTGAAACCTACATTTTTCCCACCCATAGCCTTTTGCGTAGCGAGAACCTCTAAAAACATATCTTTAGCTAATTTGCTGTGTTGCTTACTTAACCCTTTACAACTGATTTTATCGTAATCCCCACTACAATGGTACGTCTTACTACATAAACTAACAAGAGCCGTCCCTTCGGAGTCTAGTTTAAAAAGCCCGGGCGTTCGTTTGGTGTATGCTTTAACACCCTTACAGTTTACACAGTCTGGCTAATATGTTCATCGCAAAACTCGACAGGAACCAGTCTTTATATACGCTATTAAACTCATTCCGCAGCCCTGCCTTAACTATAGGCTCCAACTTAGGTGCCCTTAAAGCTAATATAAACTATCAGTATCTGTTTCACATAACTGAAATTGGACCTATCTACAAACTTATCTAAGAACTCGAAATAAAAAATCTAACATACGAAGTTTTGCATATCGATACACGAAGAAACCGATTTGTAGGGGTAAGTCCCATCCTACCGGGTGTGGGAAAACGGTATTTGTACAAAAGTTTATACAGAACCTTCTAAGAGGCGAAGGCAGAAACCTACGAGTCAAGGGCAGAAACCAAGGAGGGAAGGTCAGAAACCTAGGAGGCAAGGGCAGAAACCTAGGAGGCAAGGGCAGAAACCTAGGAGGCACCTCGATGGACAGCTAGACAACCGAAGAAGCGTTTTACAATCTCAATATGACTAACCCCCTTGTGGGTATGCCTTTTCTAATACGGTTATCATTCTGTCGGCATATTATCGTTTGTTTTTAATTATAATCTTAGTAGCATGTTGACAGTGCCACTATTGCATGCTTTTGATTAATTTGACGGAACCAGTTGTTATAATGCTTACATTTCAGTATTCGATTTTCAATTTCTCCCACTTATCGTTAATTTTCGCGTTTTCCCCCTCTCTTTCTCTATAAATATAAGTGTAAATAAAAAAGACATTATTTGTTTGACTAAAACCATGGTTTTTATATTTTGCTATATGTTTGTACATATGTTGTCATCATCATCTACTAAACGTTTTAAACAGTATACATATGAGTTCTCGAGCCACGCTCTTAACAAACTACAAACTTAATAAACCACAACCCCACGAACCACAACCCCACGAACCATGGACTTAACGAACCACGAACCACGAACCATCAACTAACGAACCACGAACCACAACCCCACGAACCATGGACTTAACGAACCACGAACCACAACCCCACGAACCATCAACTAACGAACCACGAACCACAACCCCACGAACCACGGACTTAACGAACCATCAACTCACAAACCACGAACCATCAACTAACGAACCACGAACCACAACCCCACGAACCACGGACTTAACGAACCATCAACTCACGAACCACGAACCACAACCCCACGAACCACGGACTTAACGAACCATCAACTCACGAACCACGAACAACAACCCCACGAACCATCAACTAACGAACCACGAACCACAACCCCACGAACCATCAACTAACGAACCACGAACCATCAACTAACGAACCACGAACCATAAACTAACGAACCACGAACCACAACCCCACGAACCATCAACTAACGAACCACGAACCACAACCCCACGAACCACGGACTTAACGAACCATTACCCTCGTACACCCCAAGTTAATGCGCATCTCTTTATTCTGTATTTTCTCCAGCCTGTCAATTTATACATTATTAATAACAAACGCCTTAACAAGAAACACCGCGCACTCTTACCGTCTAATAACTTGAAGTTAACACTTTTGTTAAAGACATTATAGTGATCCTAGGTGAGGGGTAATTATCATTCTCAGGAGATATAGCGACTAGCGACTAGCGACCACGGATAAGACAAGTGGACACAGTAGATGTCGAATAGATATGTCACTTAACAATGACCCGTCTGATAAGACATGATAATTTGATCAAGTTTCAACATTAACGTAAATATACTAACGGTGCCCAAGTTTTTAACGTTCACTAAATTCTTTAGCATCCGAACCTCCAACTTTTTCCAACATTATTGAGTTGTTGTTTTACAATTTAAAGTTATATTCATTTTTGTCAGTTCTCGTAGTTTTTGTTGTTGTTGTGGTTCGTGGTTCGTTAGTTGATGGTTCGTGGTTCGTGAGTTGATGGTTCGTTAAGTCCGTGGTTCGTGGGGTTGTGGTTCGTGGTTCGTTAGTTGATGGTTCGTGGGGTGTGGTTCGTGGTTCGTTAAGTCCATGGTTCGTGGGGTTGTTGTTCGTGGTTCGTGAGTTGATGGTTCGTTAAGTCCGTGGTTCGTGGGGTTGTGGTTCGTGGTTCGTTAGTTGATGGTTCGTTAAGTCCGTGGTTCGTGGGGTTGTGGTTCGTGGTTCGTTAGTTGATGGTTCGTGGGGTTGTGGTTCGTGGTTCGTTAGTTGATGGTTCGTGGGGTTGTGGTTCGTGGTTCGTTAGTTGATGGTTCGTGGGGTTGTGGTTCGTGGTTCGTTAGTTGATGGTTCGTGGGGTTGTGGTTCGTGGTTCGTTAGTTGATGGTTCGTGGGGTTGTTGTTCGTGGTTCGTGAGTTGATGGTTCGTTAAGTCCGTGGTTCGTGGGGTTGTGGTTCGTGGTTCGTGAGTTGATGGTTCGTTAAGTCCGTGGTTCGTGGGGTTGTGGTTCGTGGTTCGTTAGTTGATGGTTCGTGGGGTTGTGGTTCGTGGTTCGTTAGTTGATGGTTCGTGGTTCGTGAGTTGATGGTTCGTTAAGTCCGTGGTTCGTGGGGTTGTGGTTCGTGGTTCGTGAGTTGATGGTTCGTTAAGTCCGTGGTTCGTGGGGTTGTGGTTCGTGGTTCGTTAGTTGATGGTTCGTGGGGTTGTGGTTCGTGGTTCGTTAGTTGATGGTTCGTGGGGTTGTTGTTCGTGGTTCGTGAGTTGATGGTTCGTTAAGTCTGTGGTTCGTGGGGTTGTGGTTCGTGGTTCGTGAGTTGATGGTTCGTTAAGTCCGTGGTTCGTGGGGTTGTGGTTCGTGGTTCGTTAGTTGATGGTTCGTGGGGTTGTGGTTCGTGGTTCGTTAGTTGATGGTTCGTGGTTCGTGGTTCGTTAAGTCCATGGTTCGTGGGGTTGTTGTTCGTGGGGTTGTGGTTTATTAAGTTTGTAGTTTGTTAAGAGCGTGGCTCGAGAACTCATATGTATACTGTTTAAAACGTTTAGTAGATGATGATGATAACATATGTACAAACATATAGCAAAATATAAAAACCATGGTTTTAGTCAAACAAATAATGTCTTTTTTATTTACACATATATTTATAGAGAAAGAGAGGGGGAAAACGCGAAAATTAACGATAAGTGGGAGAAATTGAAAATCGAATACTGAAATGTAAGCGTTATAACAACTGGTTCCGTCAAATTAACCAAAAGCACGCAATAGTGGCACTGTCAACATGCTACTAAGATTATAATTAAAAACAAACGATAATATGCCGACAGAATGATAACCGTATTAGAAAAGGCATACCCACAAGGGGGTTAGTCATATTTAGATTGTAAAACGCTTCTTCGGTTGTCTAGCTGTCCATCGAGGTGCCTCCTAGGTTTCTGACCTTGCCTCCTAGAAGGTTCTGACCTTGCCTCCTAGGTTTCTGACCTTGCCTCCTAGGTTTCTGACCTTGCCTCCTAGGTTTCTGCCCTTGCCTCCTAGGTTTCTGCCCTTGCCTCCTAGGTTTCTGCCCTTGCCTCCTAGGTTTCTGCCCTTGCCTCTTTGGTTTCTGCCCTTGCCTCTTTGGTTTCTAACCTTCCCTCCTTGGTTTCTGCCCTTGCCTCCTAGGTTTCTGCCCTTGCCTCTTAGGTTTCTGCCCTTGCCTCCTAGGTTTCTGCCCTTGCCTCCTAGGTTTCTGCCCTTGCCTCCTAGGTTTCTGCCCTTGCCTCTTTGGTTTCTGACCTTCCCTCCTTGGTTTCTGCCCTTGACTCGTAGGTTTCTGCCTTCGCCTCTTAGAAGGTTCTGTATAAACTTTTGTACAAATACCGTTTTCCCACACCCGGTAGGATGGGACTTACCCCTACAAATCGGTTTCTTCGTGTATCGATATGCAAAACTTCGTATGTTAGATTTTTTATTCCGCTGGTGATGATGTTATTGAGGGTGGCACATGATGATGATGTTGTTGAGGGTGGTACATGATGATGCTGTTGAGGGTGGCACATGCTGATGATGTGTCAATTTGTGTGGCTTGGTGATGATGATGATGGTGTTGTTGAGGGTGTGGCTTGATGATGATGATGATGATGATGATGTGTCAATTTGTGTAGCTTGGTGATGATGATGGTGTTGTTGAGGGTGTGGCTTGATGATGATGATGATAAGAGAGAGAGAGCGTCACTATTTAATCATGATGATGTTGCCCGAGCCGACCCGCGACGACGACGACCAGCGACGACCATTAATCACTACACATGATGATGTTGCCCGAGCCGACCAGCGACGACCAGCGACCGCCGACCAGCGCCGATGATGATGACCGAGGTGGCCCGATGATGATCGACGTGGCACTAACACCCCTTTGCCTTTTTTTTTTTTTGCCATCACATGATAACACGACCCCCCGCAAGTTTTAGACTGACATACAAGTTTTATGGTCTCCATATTTCCTGTTGCCATCACACATTGATGACCCCCCCCCCCCCCGCAAGTTTTAGACTGACATACAAGTTTTAGAGGTCTCCAAACACACCTACAAGTTTTAGAACCACTGGTCCCCACACACTTGAGATAAGACGAGGCCGACCACTTGACCACTTGAGATAAGACCACCGACCACCCGCGATAAACGAGGTCACCTGAGATTGCACGATACAGGTCACCTGAGATTGCACGATACATGCTGCACGACGAGATTGTGCTGCACGATACATGCCAATGCTGCACGATACCTGCACGATACCACTGCACGGTACAAATCATTGCACTAAACCCCCTTCCTTACTACTTACGTTCTCTATTTATCGTCCGCGATTTCTCTTTCCCTGTATTTTGCCAGTTGTAACCAACTATTCCAACCAACTTCTTCTCATGATGTCCCCTACAAATGTTGGTTGTTTCTTTCTGATGTTTTTTAGGAGCTTCCTTCTTGAGAAGTCCAAATGTTTGCAACAACAACAAAAAAGAAAGAAAGAATTAGGCGTTAACCATGTTTGTTCTACATGACGGGACGTGAGAAGGTAACACATTATGTTAGTAACATCGGTCGGGATACATCCTTCACAGCTGCTTTGTTTTATCACAAAGTGACACTTTAGTTCTAATATTTGAATTAATTATAAATTCTATTAAATTTGTATATCATATATCGTTTATGGATGAAAATGTCCGGTACCTCGTACATTCCACTTATTCTCAACACTGATATTTTATGGAAGTGGTTTAAGTTTGTGACACACACACAGGAAAGTGTTTTTGATTTGCTTAAAGCAAATATGGATCTGTTAATTGTATCTTTGGTAGTTAATCCTCATAACAAAAAGATAAAAGATTCACAAAATTGATAGTCTCATGCGATGCAATATTCAAGTTTTAACCACAGAAGGTTATACATTTTAAGATACAGCTTCTTCTAATCGATTCATGATTGTGCAAAGAATCAATTGGGAAAGTAACAACTGAATGGGAAAGTAACAACTATAGCTCGTTTCAAAACATATGCCCAACTTCAAAACGCTATTACTGTCTAACCGTTTGTTAAATACTTTTGAAATTTTCCAAATGTTATTAGAATGCAAAAGACCCTTTAAATGTATATTTAACAAATATCTTGCAGCTGCAGTTTTCTTAAAGCGGCGATATTTCTTTGATGTTTGTCAAAATTGTAAATTGTGAAGCCCTAAAGAATAGAAATTACCGTAGTTGCTGGTCTACGATTAATTTTCACTAGGTAAAGGCGTGGCCGTAATGGGGAAATAACTGGATAAAACAAAACACCAGGAGAATTATTGTCTGCTCAGTTCGAGGACGGACGATAATATCAAGGTATACCTGTATGTCCAATTTTCATAGTTGTGTGGTCCTGAAAAGGACCGTTTGTTGAAATAATTTAAGGTAATATAGGGGCCAACATTGTGGGGGCTATATACTTTCATTCTGAATCAGACGAGTCTAAAAGATTAATAACTGTTTGGGGTTGAACATTCCACAAACCATCATTTTTCCAATATTCCTCTTCCTTCTTCCTGTTTTAAGACGTGGTCTTCACATTTAGCCCAATAATCTTTGTCTATATTTAATAAAGCGAGATTAGCAAGAGTCTTTACATCGCATATTTTGAATGTTGTATTTTCATCTGCCACTTGTCCTTTTAATTTTGCCCAGATTAGTTCTATTGGATTTAAATGAGCATGGTAAGGTGGCAGCCTCAAACTTATATGACCGTGCTCTTGGATAATCTTATCTATTTGAAAAATCTTTGTCCTCTGTTTTTGCTTTACTAGAGATAGTAATTCAGGTTTTAAGTACATGTTATTAAATTGTATGTGCTCCTTTGTGAGCCATATTTTAATAGCATCTTTTGTACTGGATGACGTCGGGACTTTATCTTCAAGTGCAACAATGTTGTGGTACGCTGCATTGTCCATTATTAGGCAAGATGGTCGATCTAGTGCTGGGAGAACAGAATTTTCAATCCAATGTCTAAATATGTGACCATTCATCTCAGAGTGATAATCCCGATTGTCTATGGATTTTGAAAGAAAAATGAGCTCTGCATTCTGTATTAGTCCATGTTGTCGACTACCTGCATGAGCAATTATCAAGCGCTGTCCTTTGCTGCTAGGTATTAATCTCTTAATCTTTCCATCTGATGACTGCCATTCCCTTTGGTTAGTGTGGTGAGCATTGATCCATGTTTCATCCAAGTACACAATATCATAACCTTGCTTGCGCACCTCTTTTACTTCACGTAAGTACTTGCTTCTCATGACTACTATATGTGGCTTCTCACAGATGATGTTTCGTCCATTGGAATACTTTCTGAATGTAAAGCCTGCAGCTCTCACATTCCTCCAAAATGTAGACTTTGATATTTCAATACTGTTGTTCTTTTTCAGCGATACTTTTAATTTTCTTATTGTAACAGTTTCATTCATACCCAACATTTTGCGAATTTCACTTCTAATAAGTTCACTGTCGAAATTATCCAACATTTGTGCTCTTCCTTGTGATTTTGTATATTTGGAACATTGACGGTCACGTGCTTGAATCCAGCGATTAAATGACCGTTTAGATAAATCCAAAATGTGTCTTGTCCTATTCTCAGGGTTTTCTAAAGAATGAAATAATCTTCCTCGTATAGCCTTTTTGCAAAAATAGTCATACATTTTTATTGCGATGTTTTGTAAACTGCAGAATTTCATTTTAAGACTCATGATAAATGTTATTGTTCCACGTTACGCCGCTGAATTAACGGAAATGGAACACACAATGTCTCGTGTTTACTACAAGTGTCTAATTGTGTCAGAAAACTCACGCGGAAAGCGTGCAAAATCGTAAATTTGAGCGTGTATAGATTTGTAATCGCTATTTTTAACTTAAATACTGTAAACACTAAGTTTTGACTACATCAATGGGTCGTTATAAATTTATATAAATCAAATAAGCAATAATAATAACCAAATGTTTGTTTTTAATGAAATTAATTCCCTGTTGGGTTCTAATCATTATAACTATACCTGCAAATTTTGAAAAAAATACAAAAAGCGGTTTAAAAGATATTGATTTTTAAAGTTGGGCACGACTTATGAAACAAGCTATAGGAAAGTAACAACTGGATGGGAAAGTAACAACTGGGAAAGTAACAACTGGATGGGAAAGTAACAACTGGATGAGAAAGTAACAACTGGGAAAGTAACAACTGGATGGGAAAGTAACAACTGGGAAAGTAACAACTGGATGGGAAAGTAACAACTGGGAAAGTAACAACTGGATGGGAAAGTAACAACTGGGAAAGTAACAACTGGATGGGAAAGTAACAACTGGATGGGAAAGTAACAACTGGGAAAGTAACAACTGGATGGGAAAGTAACAACTGGATGGGAAAGTAACAACTGGGAAAGTAACAACTGGATGGGAAAGTAACAACTGGGAAAGTAACAACTGGATAGGAAAGTAACAACTGGGAAAGTAACAACTGGATGGGAAAGTAACAACTGGGAAAGTAACAAGTGGATGGTAAAGTAACAACTGGATGGGAAAGTAAGAAATGGGAAAGTAAGAACTGGGAAAGTAACAAATGGGAAAGTAACAACTGTGAAAGTAACAACTGGATGGGAAAGTAACAACTGGGAGAGTAACAAATGGGAAAGTAACATATGGGAAAGTAACAACTGGGAAAGTAACAAATGGGAAAGTAACAACTAGGAAAGTAACAAATGGGAAAGTAACAATTGGGAAATGAACAACTTGGAAAGTAACAATTGCGAAAGTAAAAACTAGGAAAGTAACAATTGGAAAATTAACAACTAGGACAGTAACAACTAGGAAAGTAACAACTGGGAAAGTAACAATTGGGAAAATTGAGGGACGAAAAGATAGAGGTAAGCAAAGAGAAAATATACCAGACAGCTTAAGAGAATGGCTTGGCAGAAAGTCAAAAACAGAAATGATAAATAACTGTCGAGATCGAAAGTTGTGGAGAGACATGATCACCTACGCAAGTAGGTACTGTACTTGATGATGATAATGATGATTCTTCTAATCACTTTGAGTGTGTAATATAGTATGTGTATTTTATCTTCCTGGAAAAATTCAAAGAAGCGAATCAACTAAAATATCAGTGATAAATAACCGTGCCTTATGTGTTTCCTTCTTCTCCTCAAAATACTGATACCATACGTTAATCTTATGGTCTGTTGTTTGATGTTCGACGGGGATA
Organism: Megaustenia siamemsis; assembly: GCA_032433765.1. Lineage (NCBI taxonomy): Eukaryota > Metazoa > Mollusca > Gastropoda > Stylommatophora > Ariophantidae > Megaustenia > Megaustenia siamemsis. Next base: position 66,921,182 of record JAVIAB010000160.1, read on the forward strand.
ATCCGACAACTGTGTTTTGTATGTTCGGAATTGGAGTCAAAAACGATGTCCTAACATCATCAATGCGATACATTTACAAAAATATGACAATCATCATTTTCTGGAGGACGTGAACTTCCGGTCTATATGGTGGATAGGCGACAGGAACCATTGAAGGCTATGTATGAAAGTGTTCCTTGTTGCAGTTTCCTCATATTCCAAGTCCGGCTTGTTGCAGGAGCTACTGAGTTATGTGCTCTGTGCACACCGTGAGCTGTGCGTTTCATCCGTTTTTATCGTGTTTCGATATTTCAATTGTTTATGATGAATGATGATATCTTATGGCAAGGAACAGTTGGCTGTGTTCACTTTCTATGCGGTTTCGCCTTATGTCTTTTGGCGTGTGCTGAGACTGCTATGATGGGGACTACAGCTACCTTCCTTTGTTTGAGAGATGAGTTAGTAATTCGGATCATCCCACTGGCACGGGCGGTTGAGCAATTATGGATTTTAATTTGTTTACAGTGATACCGGGGCCTTCCATAACCAAAGAACCAAAGTTTGCTAAATACCATAAAGGAGAACACTGACCAATATGCCCGTAATTCTATTTCAAGCCTTGGATTTATTTGGGGAGATTCTAACATTTTCTTGTCACCGGCGATCTTTGGCCTGCCCTTTCCAACTTTTAATTGCCAAGGGTTCGTACTTATGTTATTTTAAAGTTAGTAATACTTTGGACTTTGCAATCTAGACTCCAGACTTTAAGACTTTAGACCCTACACTACAGACTTCACATAATTTAGACTATACTCCAGACTTTATAGACTTTATACTAGACTCTAGGCTATATAGACTTCAGACTCTAGACTCCAGACATTATAAACTTTAGACTCTAGAATCAAGACTTTAGACTCTAGACCCTAGACTTTTGACTCTAGACTTTAGACTTTATAACGGTGTGGCGTCACTGAAGGCTGTTGATTATGCTCAGCCCCCGTTTCAGCAACCAGCAAAGTGTTCATCCTGAAAGGTCATACTGTTCATGTGAACGCGTTGCGTTCTGAAAAAAAAAGGCGCTTCATGATGCAAAGATTAAAATAGTGGCTTATCAATGTTATGAAGGGGTGTTCAGACCTGATGGTGTAAGAATGAGAGGACATCTGTGTCATTTAATGCAATATATTTATTTTTTTATTCAAAAACAAATCAAACACTAAAGGTAGAAGAAATATGGTTATTGTCAGTTTCCTTACATAATCAGAAATAATAAAGAATGACCTTCTTAAAGAGCTCAAGACACAAAATGGAATCTTGGACACACCATCATCATCATATGCCGTGCCGGTTGACGTAGGTGATGATGTCCTTCCACAATTTTCTATCCACAGTGCATCGTATCAGTTCTATTGTTGACTGTTTTCCATGCCATGACACCAAGCTATCTAGTATTTTCTCTCTTTGTCGTCCGCGAACTCTTTTCTCTGTATTTTGCCAGCTGTAACCAAGTATTCCAACTTTCCTCTTCTCATGATATGCCCCAAAATAAAAGTTGATTGTTTCTTTTTGATGTTTTTAGGAGCTCCTATTTTTGTTTTGGCCTCTTTGAAAATGTTCTCACTGGTCGCTTTAGCTGTCCAGAGAACTTTCAGCATTCTTCTAAGAAATTCAATCTCTGTGGCCTCTATTCGTCTTTTCATTTGTTTGTCTACTGTCCGTGATTCGCTTCTATATATTATTGGCTCTATATAGCACCAATAAACTCTCTTTTTTACTTCTATTGGCATAGACTTCTTGCATAAGACGTTTTTTTTATTTTCTGAAATGCTAATTTGGCCTCAGCTATTCTGCTTTTTATTTCTGTTACTTCCATCTGATGTTATTATTGTGCCCAAGTATTTGACGCGTTGCACAGCAAGAACACGCAATCACTCATTTTTAACAATCTATGTGACGATGAAACTTAAAACAAATGAAAAAAGAAAAACCATGGATGACATTTGGAGAAGATACTGTTTAGTGGGACATTGTGACACGGCAGACTATTATCAGTGGAACTGGACCATTGTGAGAATATAAATTAAAACCATCGAAGTCGACGAAGACGCTGCATTAGATACAATAAAATTTGAAAAATCGAATGTTTCCGCGTTGTGGATAAATCATTACGAAATTGCAAACGTCACGACTGTGAAAATATTTAACTGGGACAAACACAAACAAAACAGAAGAGAAGTCTTTACAAATAACAACAGAAGAAACATATATGGTGACTGGACGAACATAAGGCCGTATAAAGAAACAGAGACCTCATATGGTAACCAATTTAATGAAGAAAGAGAGATTGTAAAATTAATTCATAGGCCTGTAAATATATAAATGAAATGTTAACAGAAAGTGCCTTGAGAAAAGAAGGATGAAAGGATGGACATATAGTGTCATACTTTGTTCCTTTAATCCAAGGGGAACTAAGTCTTGCCACCCATGTTGGGAACATTCACATCACAATTGATCCTTCAGTTTGAAACGCGAGAAACCTTGCTAGAAGGTTTTATACATAATAGAACTGGGGGATAAAACGAGATACATGATAGAACTGTGGGATAAAACGAGATACATGATAGAACTGGGGGATAAAACGAGATACATGATAGAACTGGGGGATAAAACGAGATACATGATAGAACAGGGGGATAAAACGAGATACATGATAGAACTGGGGGATAAAACGAGATACATGATAGAACTGGGGGATAAAACGAGATACATGATAGAACTGGGGGATAAAACGAGATACATGATAGAACAGGGGGATAAAACGAGATACATGATAGAACTGGGGGATAAAACGAGATACATGATAGAATTTGGGGATAAAACGAGATACATGATAGAACTGTGGGATAAAACGAGATACATGATAGAAAAGGAAAAACGAGATACATGATAGAAAATGAAAAACGAGATACATGATAGAAAAGGAAAAACGAGATACATGATAGAAAAGGAAACACGAGATACGTAATAGAAAAGGAAAAACCAGATACGTGATAGAAAAGGAAAAACGAGATACGTGATAGAAAAGGAAATACGTGACATGTAGAAAATTAAAAACGAGAAGAAGAGTAATAGAGAAAGATGATAGGGAGGAATAGGGATAGAACACAGCAAAGAAATGGAGAGGAGACAGGTGACACCTACATCCTCTCTCTCTCTCTCTTTCTCTCTCTCTCTCTCTCTCTCTCTCTCTCTCTCTCTCTCTCTCTCTCTACTCTTCTTCTTGTTTTCTTCATACCCTAAATAGAACCTCCGTTTATATTTTTTTTAATTTTTTCAATTTTTCATTGTTTGGTTCCTTTGGTCTAATGAAATCCTGTCTGGCCTATTGTTTTTTAATCGTTTAACCAGACTCTACGTAAATCCTGGTCACCGTCATAACCGCCATTTTTTCCGCCATTTCTTTGGAGCTATGTTGTGTTTTCTGAATATGATTTTTGTGCTCCGGTTGTATAGTTTGTTGGATACACCCGATAAAGGCTTTTTCCGACATGTTGTAGTTGATCTTGTCTTTGTTTTAGTCTAGCTACTCAAGACTATGTTATATTTATTTTATGTTTTCTTCAGCTGTACTCGCGGCCCCGCTTAGTATTTCTTCTTTTTTCCTTCATCATCTGCCTTAGTATTTCAAATGTGGTTATTTGATATGTGTACTTATCTCATAAAAAAAACACATAACACAATGAGACATCAATAAGCACCACGACAACACAAGAACCAAGGGTAGACCACGAAAAATGTGGATTAACAGATTATTACAAACACTAGGAAACATAACTGCTGGAGAAGCCAACAGAAAAGCAAAAGACCGCTAACTATATCTCTCTTCGACGCTGAAAGGCAAATAAGGAAGGAAAACAGAATAAGAAAAAGTTACATCAAATTAAGAAAAGGTATAAGGAAGCAAAAGTAGGAGAAGACGAAGCAAAAGTAGAAGAAAATAATGAAACAAAATAATTGTGATCACAAAGACCTAATGAAGTAAATATTGCAAATAGTCATCGTAGGTAGAATGATCTTCTGTAGGGACAAATGCAACAAGAATGTAAAATTGGGTTGTACTGTATAAACCAAAAAGTAGCTTTCCAAAAACATGAGAAAGATACTATGCAGTCCTTTTTCGACAATAGAAACAAGAAAAAGAGTTCTAAAATGTTATGTAGAGTCAGTCTTAACATATGGATGGGAATAATAGACGATAGGGCAACAGACAAGAAAATCACTGGAGGCTGTAGAAATATTATACAGAAGAATGTTGAGAATACTATGAACATCTAAGAAGAGTAATGAAAACGTTATGAAAGAGGCCAAAGTAAAAAGAGAGCTAATTTACAATATTTGAAAGAAACAATCATGATTTTTGGGCCAAGTAATGAGAAGAGAACAGCTGGAATAAATATATTGTAACAACTTGGAAAATTGCGGGACGAAGAGATAGAGGGATAGCAAAGAGAAAATGGCTTGGCAGAAAGACAACAACAGAAATTATAGATAACTGTCGAGATCGAAAGTTGTGGCGAAACATAATCACCTACGCCAGCAGGCATGGCACTTGATGATTTTTGAACCAAATCGTTACTGCTTTGAAGATCGGTTGGATTCTTTGGAATCACTGATTAGGAACATGTTTGACCTACATCCTGGGTTTTCCCCCAAATAATTCATCCTCTACAATCTTTTGTTACTTCTGTTGGAATTGTTTGTTTGGTGTCGCGGCTATTTCAGTTTCGGAAATTCCAGCACTCTCGCTGTTACGGGCGTCTTTCTTCATTGACATTCAACATTGAGATGAACACTTAGGGCGCTCTCTACGACTTGTCAAATACCTCGCATTTTTATATTTTGACATAGATTGTTCGTTTGTAACATCGTAATTTAGTTACGTTTTTTTTTTGTTTTGTTATGAAACTCCACTGAAATAAACAAAAGAATAGGAATGGCAAAAAGTAATTTTAAAGCCAAGAAAAATATACTACCATCAAAATAAAATAACACCAGGGCTAAAACTAAGAATAGCAAAATGTTACATCTTCTCAATATTCTTGTATGGTGCAGAAACATGGACATTAGACCAGAAAACAGAGAGGATTTATAGAAGAATAGGTAGAATTGGATGGAAAAAAAAGAAAACAAACGATGAAGTTTTAAAACAACTGAAAATTAAAAGAGAACTACTAAACACAATTAGAACAAGACAAATGAAATTTTTGGGTCATGTTAAAAGTCACAACAGCCTAATAAAGTAATATTGGAAGAGAAAATACAAAGTAAAAGAGACAGAGGCAGACAAAGACTAACATGGACGAGTAACATCAAAAGATGGAAAAGTCAGCCTATGACAATCTGCACCATCAAAGCAAGAAACAGAGTGGAATGGCGCTCCATGGTAGCCAACCTTCGATGCGGAGACGGCACTCAATGATGATGAAGAAACTCCCACATTATTGATTTTGTTCTATATATGTTTGTAGAATTTTTTCTTTCTTTCTTTCTTCCATTTCACTGTCTCTGTCGCCCTCTTTTTCTGTCTTCACGTCCGTCTATTTCGTTCTTCTTTGCATGTCTCTCATAATTTTAGCTTTCTGTATAATCTTGGCTTGAAAATAGTACATCTCTGTAGTGTAAACCTCAAGACTAGAGCAGGAACAAGAGAAATGACAAGAAATCCAAAAATATCATCTTTAATCCAGTGGCGTATACTGGTTTTGGGATCCTGGCTACCGCTGACATAATAAATAAAAACATATATTATATTCAGTAGGCTAACATAAAGTAATATTTGCTAATGACACCACTACATTTTAAATTACTTACTTATTTATATGTAAACTATATCTGTCTTGTTTGGGACGAAAATGTCTTGATGACTTTGTCATTGAAAGTACTGTTGGGTTGGTTTCTAAGTTTCTGAAGGAATGATTTCTCAGTGGACATTATTGCCAAACTAGATAAGTGTATTTGTGTCTGAGTTGAGCGACAATAAGATTTGATTCTCTTGAGAACAGAAAATGTTCTTTCTACAGATGTCGATGCGCATAACGTAACCATAAATAGATTAGGAAGTTCCGGTAATCAGACATAGTTTCACTTTCACGTTGTGACGCTTCTGATTGGCTAGAGCTAAAAATAACCCATGAAACCGCATTTCTCTAGCGGTAGCTTTCGCCGTACTATTTTGACGGGAATTTTTGAATGTCAAGGTCGTTAATTCTAAGTCGGAGAGAAGAGAACTGTACCGCTGCGTATTTGCGGTTTCATGTACTATCTTAGGGTAGTTTCGGCTTCATTCACAAACGTTATAGTGGCCATAGGAAAACCTTGCTTTAATAAATGCAAATCAAAGCAAATAAATCAAATTGGCCTACGAAATGTGTCATAGAATATTCGAAAATTTGTAATATAATTATTTAAAAAATATAATAAATTATCATTTCCTTTTGTGTTTCGTTAATATGTTCAGGCTACCGGCGGTAGCTGCGGTAGCATAGAGAATACGTCACTGCTTTAACCAAGACAGGAAGGTGGTCATATTTTGACCATATGATGAGAATGTACAATAAGAGAATCTCAAAGTAAGAGCGCATGGAAACCATAGGGTAAAGAAAAAAGAGGCAGACTTAGAAAAACACTAAAAAGAGTATTGAGGCATCAACAGCAGGCATCAGCTGCCTTGTCAAGTTTGATAGACTCGCCAAGAACATTACGTTTGTCGAGATACAATACGGGCCCTGTGCATGGTCTGATTCTTGATAACCATGTGATCATTCCACATAGGGAATATGGAACGTCCAATCTAGGTGTCGTCTTCGGTCGAGGAAACAATAAGATAGATAGATAGATAGATAGATAGATAGATAGATAGATAGATAGATAGATAGATAGATAGATAGATAGATAGATAGATAGATAGATAGATAGATAGATAGATAGATAGATAGATGGATGGATGGATGGATGGATGGATAGATAGATAGATAGATAGATAGATAGATAGATAGATAGATAGATAGATAGATAGATAGATAGATAGATAGATAGATAGATAGATAGGATGATGGATGGATGGATGGATGGATGGATGGATGGATGGATGGATGGATGGATGGATGGATGGATGGATGGATGGATGGATGGATGGATGATGGATAGATAGGATGGATGGATGGATGGATGGATGGATGGATGGATGGATGGATGGATAGATAGATAGATAGATAGATAGATAGATAGATAGATAGATAGATAGATAGATAGATAGATAGATAGATAGATAGATAGATAGATAGATAGATAGATAGATAGATAGATAGATAGATGGATGGATGGATGGATGGATGGATGGATGGATGGGTGGGTGGGTGGGTGGGTGGGTGGGCGGGCGGGCGGGCGGACGGAACAGAGAGACAGACAGACAGATCGATTTCTGGCAGAAATCTCTTTTTTTCTCCCCATCTCTTTCTATGTCTCCCTTTGTCTCTATTTCTTTCTGAGTCTCACTCTCTCCATATATATCTCGTTCCCTCTCTGTCCCTCTCATCTCTGTTTCTCTCTGTTTCGCACTGTAGTTTGCATCTCCGGGTGTCTCTCTCTCTCTCTTTTTCTCTTTCTGTCCCTCTCTCTTTTTCTCTATGCCTCACACTGTCCCTCTCTATTTCTCCTCTATGCCTCACACTGTCCCTCTCTATTTCTCCTCTATGCCTCACACAGTCCTCTTTTTCTCCTCTATGTCTCTTCTTTCTCAATCACAAGATTCAGACAATATAACCGCTGTGCATTGAGTGTCTAGGTCCGTCAGTCTTTCTCTATGTCTGCCTCTCTCCATCTCGTCATGCTTGACATATAACTAACTGTATAACTAAACTGTTATAAACTAAACAAATCCACAGACCCCCATCCACACTCAGGCGTGACGGCACTCGTCGCTAATCAACAAATGGCGCTACAAAAATAACCCTTTATTCAACTCAGCGTTTCTCCGCTTCAGGAGACGCTGATCACGAGCCCAAGTCGAGGGCCATGCAGAGTCCTGTTCATCTTGAGTGGCTGTTTTCCAGTAAAAGGAATCCAAATAATTAAGTGCATATGGCAGTGCGGGCATGTTATGTTGGCAAGAGCTCGGCGGGTATCTAGTAACAGTGTAGGGAAATACTGGTACTAGAAAAATAAAAATTAAAGAAATTTGAAAACGCTGAATTAAATATATATATATCTTTCGTTCCTCTGAAATATTGTCGAACTATATCTGCAATTTTTTTTTCCTATGAATTTTACTGAGGTTTTATGTTTTACTTTTTCATAGTTTTTGCAGAGGCCCATATAATTTTGCCTGTAATGTTGTGTCCGTGGCTCAATGGATTTTCGTCAGTCTATTATACTCAGTAGAGTGTTTATGTATGTGTTCAGCAGTCTGGAGCGCCTGTCCACAGGTACATGTGATTGAGGTGCCAATCTTGAATAATAAAAAAGAGGACAAATTTTATAAGACGTGGCATTTCTCTGGCGTAGTGCTGACCATATTTCGTCAAAAGATGCGACAACGTTAATAGTTATATATACTCTCATCGACAGACATGTCTTTTCTTTATCAGTCAGTCTGTGTATCATTTATTCTTTGTCTCAGTCTCTCTTGGTCTGTTTCACCCTCCCTCTCTCTCTACCTGTTTCTATCTATCTGTCTGTCTATCTATCTATCTATCTATCTATCTATCTATCTATCTATCTATCTATCTATCTATCTATCTATCTATCTATCTATCTATCTATCTATCTATCTATCTATCTATCTATCTATCTATCTATCTATCTATCTATCTATCTATCTATCTATCTATCTATCTATCTATCTATCTATCTATCTGTCTGTCTGTCTGTCTGTCTGTCTGTCTGTCTGTCTGTCTGTCTGTCTGTCTATCTATCTATCTATCTATATATCTAATCTATCTAATCTATCTAATCTATTTATCTATCTATCTGCCTCTTCTCGCCTGTCTCTCTCTGTCTGTCTACATCTGTTGCTCTCCTTATAATTTTCTGTCTCTTTTTCTCTCTCTGTATGCCTTTCTATCTGGCTCTCTCTCTCTCTCTCTCTCTCTCTTTCTCTGTCGTAGTCTGTCACTATTACTCTGTCTATTTTTGTCGCTCTCAGTCTTTCTCTATCTTTCTCTGTTTCTCTGTTTGTCTCCATGTCTTTCTTTAGCTCTCTCTGTCTCTTGCGTCTCTCTTTCTGTCTCTGTCTTTTTCCATCTTTATTTCCGTTTTTCTTTCTGTCTCTGTCTTTTTCCATCTTTATTTCCGTTTTTCTTTCTGTCTCTTTTTTTCTTTGTCTCTGTCTCTCTCTTTATTTGTTTCTCTCTATCTCTTTTGTTCTCTCTCTCACTCTCTCTTTGCCAATCACTCTGTCTCTCTCAGTCTCTTACGCTAAAACCATATTTCCTCCATGCCACAGGTCATGACATGAACCTTGCACTCCTTCTTCTCGTTTCTACATCATTTATAACATTGTATGTACTCAAGACCGAACCAATAAAGATGTTGAATTAGTCCAAGCGAACAACAGAACTCTACCCAATTGCTATGTTGATTATCATTAAGATATTACTCACACTGGGAACATACCTTCAGAGCTAAACGAGCGAGTAATCTTCAAAGAAACGGAAAATTAACTAAATAAAGTCGAAGGGGGCTGGCGATAACGAGAGCTCGTTCTGTACCCATGCGTGTTAACCAGCGGCGGATATTTGGAGGAGGCAACTACTACTCTAATATTTTAGCAGAAAACATAACACAAACACATTGCAGCTCAATGAGTTAAACTTCACTGCACGAACCAGCTACTGTGCTCCCTAGCATAGCCGTGAAATAGTTCACATAACTGAAGCCATTACTAATAAATAGGCTTCAATGTCTTTAGAGGTCAAACCTACTACAACCGTACAACGGCAAGAACAATAAGAAACTACATAGATGAAATGTGTTAGACGAATGACAGGAAACAGCCTGAGAGATAAGATCATAAACGTAGAGCTGAGAAAAAAGGTAGGAATTACCCCCGCCGTAAAATATATAAAGAAACAACAGATAAAATGGTTTGTCCACGTGATTAGGCAGAAATATCAAAACACAACACAGCGAGCCTTCAATAAACATTGCGAGAGCACTAGACCCAAAAGCCGACGACCAAAATGACGGAATATTAGAAACACTAGGAAACATGGCAGCAGATGCGAACATAAGAGCAAAAGACCGCAAATTATATCTCCCCTCGACGCTGAAAGGCAAATGAGGAAGGAAAGAAGAAGATGTACAATGATATATATCTACATTGTGCTGTGTATGAGAACTATGTAGGCCATTTCATCAAACGGCTCCTCGTTGCCATGAAAACAGAAGAACGACAAATAGGATGACGCTCTATCATTTTATCCAAACATAAAAAAGTAGTTCCAATAGGCGGCTGTCTTATCATTGTGACTCCGGTAAGAATCACTGCGCTACTTCTTTGAATTTAAAAACAAAACTAAAAATATTACTGGAACAAAACTGAAATAGATGTAACAAAACCGTGTTCTTCTTACAACTTATAATGCACATAACTAAGATAGCTTGACGTATTTATAATTATCTTAATTTAGGACAATAATTGAAGAAACTATATTCATCATCATCATCGGGTGCCGTCTCAACAGCGAAGGTTGGCTGGCTACAATGGATCGCCATTCTACACTGGTTCTTGCTTTGATGGTGCAGGTTGTCATAGATTGACTTGTCCATCTTTTGATGTTACTCGTCCATGTTAGTCTTGGTCTCCCTCTGCCTCTTTTACCTTGTATTTTCCCTTCCAATATTACTTTCAGTAGGCTGTTGTGTCTTTTAACATGCCCCAAAAATATTTCATTTGTCTTGTTCTAATTGTGTTTAGTAGTTCTCTTTTTATTGTTATTTGTTTTAAAACTTCATCGTTTGTTTTCTTTTCTTTCCAAAGAACTATATTACATAGCGAAAATTGCCGTAATATTAATGTCGCAAATTACCGGGTCGAAGGTCCACATAAAAGTTCCGCCCTGGCCCCCTTCAAGAATAGAACCCACGATCCGCCTCTGGTATTAGCGTCACTGACGACTTGCTGTCTCAGTGCTTAACATTAGACAATTAATACATTTATAATGTCTCTGCTGTGGTCTTGTTGTTGCTAGTTTTCTTTTCGCTCAATTTCTGTTTTCCCTGTTAATGTGACTCCCTATTGAGATACAGCGGTTTACCTGGGAGGGAACTGTATATGGAAACTTTCTTTTCTTTCTTCTTTTCTGTAGTTCTTTCTTTCTTATTTTCTTTACTTCCGTATTTCTTTCTTTATTACTTTTCCCCCGCCTTCCTTCCTTTATTTCCTTACTTCTTTTTATCTTACTTCTTTTTATCTTGCTTCTTGTCTTTCTTTCTTTGTTTCTTTGTTTCTTTCTATCTGTCTTACTTCTTTTCTTTCATTACTTATTTTTTTCATTCTTAACTTCCTTTCTTTCTTTCCTAATTTTTTTCCCTTTCTTACTTCCCTTATTTCTTTCCTTATGTCTTTTCTTCTATCTTTCTTCTTTACTATCGTTCATCCTTTTCTTATTTCTTTCTTTTTTGCCTCCTTTCTTTGTATACTTTTTCTTTCTTTCTTTGAGTTACAGCAGATCAGAGATTAGTGAGCTTGTCAGTTGAGGACAGGTGGTAGAGTTCGATCCTTATCGACAGCTTCTAAGTTCACCCAGCCTCAACTGGAAGCAAATGATTCTTCTTCTTTCCTTCTTCATTCACCTTTCAGCTTCGAAGAGAGATGTAATTTGCAGTCATTTTCTCTTCTGTTCGCCTCTGCTGCTGTAATGTTTCCTAGTGTTTCTAAAATTCCATAAATCCATCTTTTTCCTGACCGGCCCTTGGGTCTGGTGTTCTCGCAAAGTTGAGTAAATGCTCGTTGCGTTTTGGTGTGTCTGTCTAACCACATGACCAAACCAGTTGCATCTGTTAATACTTTTTATATCTTCTACGACGGAGATTATCCATAGAATTTTTTTCTCAGTTCCTCATTTCTGATCTTATCCCTCATGCTGTTTCCTGCCATGCGCCTAACACACTTCATCTCGGTAATGGTTATTTTAGCTTTGTATCTACCTCGACACCCGAACGGGAACAGGAGGAAGTGAATAACAGAAAAAAGAGAGCTTATTGTTGTTGAGTCTAGGGTCTAGACCTGGCAGTGGCAGCAAATGATTCTTTCTTTCTTTTCTCTTGTTCACTGATACCGAAAAAGGTGTTGTGGTTGTCGTTCTTGATCTGCTCGAACTGTCTGAATATTTGATTTTACTTTCTTGTTACATGTCTCTATCTATCTCTGTATCTATCCATCTTCTTCTGTGTCTTCCTCTTGGTCTTTTTCCATGCATTCTCGAGAAGAACACCCTTGATGGTGATTGGTGAGAATTCATTCTGACCAGGTGGCCAAACCATTTAAGTTGTTGTTGTTCTATATATTCTTGGCAGGGTTTTATTCCTACCATTTTTCGTATGCTTTCATTTAGTATTCTATCTTTTCTTGTGTTGTTTGTTACTTTTCTCAAGCATCGCATCCCACATGTGTTGATCTTTCTTAAATGTGATTTAGAAAGGGTCCATGTTTGACTTTCATAGCACAAAGTTGGTATGAAAATGCTATTTATTATTTGTTGTTTAGCTGGCATAGAAATGTTTGGATGTCTCAGCAATGGTGAAAGCTGGTATGTGACAGCATTTGCTTTTTGTATTCTCATGTCAATTTCTCTTTCTAGTTTTCCATCTTCTGCCAGCCTGGTATACTTACTTGTCTTAGCTTTAACCTAGCACATTGATGTCCTCTCTACCAGCCTGCTATACTTACTTGTCTTAGCTTTAACCCAGCACATTGATGTCCTCTCTACCAGCCTGGTATACTTACTTGTCTTAGCTTTAACCTAGCACATTGATGTCCTCTCTACCAGCCTGGTATACTTACTTGTCTTAGCTTTAACCTAGCACATTGATGTCTTCTCTACCAGCCTGCTATACTTACTTCTCTTAGCTTTAACCCAGCACATTGATGTCCTCTCTACCAGCCTGGTATACTTACTTCTCTTAGCTTTAACCTAGCACATTGATGTCCTCTCTACCAGCCTGGTATACTTACTTCTCTTAGCTTTAACCTAGCACATTGATGTCTTCTCTACCAGCCTGCTATACTTACTTCTCTTAGCTTTAACCTAGCACATTGATGTCCTCTCTACCAGCCTGGTATACTTACTTCTCTTAGCTTTAACCCAGCACATTGATGTCCTCTCTACCAGCCTGCTATACTTACTTCTCTTAGCTTTAACCTAGCACATTGATGTCCTCTCTACCAGCCTGCTATACTTACTTCTCTTAGCTTTAACCTAGCACATTGATGTCCTCTCTACCAGCCTGGTATACTTACTTCTCTTAGCTTTACCCTAGCACATTGATGTCCTCTCTACCAGCCTGGTATACTTACTTCTCTTAGCTTTAACCCAGCACATTGATGTCCTCTCTACCAGCCTGCTATACTTACTTCTCTTAGCTTTAACCTAGCACATTGATGTCCTCTCTACCAGCCTGGTATACTTACTTGGCTTAGCTTTAACCTAGCACATTGATGTCCTCTCTACCAGCCTGCTATACTTACTTGTCTTAGCTTTACCCTAGACATTGATGTCCTCTCTACCAGCCTGGTATACTTACTTGTCTTAGCTTTAACCCAGCACATTGATGTCCTCTCTACCAGCCTGGTATACTTACTTGTCTTAGCTTTAACCTAGCACATTGATGCCCTCTCTACCAGCCTGGTATACTTACTTGGCTTAGCTTTAACCCAGCACATTGATGTCCTCTCTACCAGCCTGGTATACTTACTTGTCTTAGCTTTACCCCAGCACATTGATGTCCTCTCTACCAGCATGGTATACTTACTTGTCTTAGCTTTACCCCAGCACATTGATGTCCTCTCTACCAGCCTGGTATACTTACTTGTCTTAGCTTTACCCCAGCACATTGATGTCCTCTCTACCAGCCTGGTATACTTACTTGTCTTAGCTTTACCCCAGCACATTGATGCCCTCTCTACCAGCCTGGTATACTTGTCTTAGCTTTACCCCAGCACATTGATGTCCTCTCTACCAGCCTGGTATACTTACTTGTCTTAGCTTTACCCCAGCACATTGATGTCCTTTCTACCAGCCTGGTATACTTACTTGTCTTAGCTTTACCCCAGCACATTGATGTCCTTTCTACCAGCCTGGTATACTTACTTGTCTTAGCTTTAACCTAGCAAATTGATGTCCTCTCTACCAGCCTGGTATACTTACTTGTCTTAGCTTTAACCCAGCACATTGATGTCCTCTCTACCAGCCTGGTATACTTACTTCTCTTAGCTTTAACCTAGCACATTGATGTCCTCTCAACCAGCATGGTATACTTGTCTTAGCTTTAACCCAGCACATTGATGCCCTCTCTACCAGCCTGGTATACTTACTTGTCTTAGCTTTAACCTAGCACATTGATGCCCTCTCTACCAGCCTGGTATACTTACTTGTCTTAGCTTTAACCCAGCACATTGATGTCCTTTCTACCAGCCTGGTATACTTACTTGTCTTAGCTTTAACCTAGCAAATTGATGTCCTCTCTACCAGCCTGGTATACTTACTTGTCTTAGCTTTAACCCAGCACATTGATGTCCTCTCAACCAGCATGGTATACTTGTCTTAGCTTTAACCCAGCACATTGATGCCCTCTCTACCAGCCTGGTATACTTACTTGTCTTAGCTTTAACCTAGCACATTGATGTCCTCTCTACCAGCCTGGTATACTTACTTGTCTTAGCTTTAACCCAGCACATTGATGTCCTCTCTACCAGTCTGGTATACTTACTTGTCATAGTTTTTAATTAACACTCCAAGGCAGAAAAAAAACAACACAAACAAATAAATCCAAGCAAAGGGTTGTGTTTTCTGCCGCGGATTTATTCGTTTAATTTGAATACTTTGTTATATATGTTGGCGGCTTTCGCCGAAGCGGGTTTGCCTTCCCTTTCTTATAGTTTAGCTGCAAATAACATTTTATTATTTGATATCTTTATTTTGTTTCACATGCCAGGGTAGATTGACGACTAACCGATCACATGTTTCGTAATTGGCACTCTGGGATCACCGGACATGTTTGAGAGTTTTCTCCTTTAGGGGTACGTAGACATTGGATCTGTTTACCCAGAGTGGGCCAGGCACAAGATCTCACTACCAGGAGTGGGCCAGGCATACGATCTCACAAACCAGGAGTGGGCCAGGCACAAGATCTCACTACCAGGAGTGGGCCAGACACAAGATCTCACTACCAGGAGTGGGCCAGACACAAGATCTCACTACCAGGAGTGGGCCAGACACAAGATCTCACTACCAGGAGTGAGCCAGACACAAGATCTCACTACCAGGAGTGGGCCAGACACAAGATCTCACTACCAGGAGTGGGCCAGACACAAGATCTCACTACCAGGAGTGAGCCAGACACAAGATCTCACTACCAGGAGTGGGCCAGGCACAAGATCTCACTACCAGGAGTGGGCCAGACACAAGATCTCACTACCAGGAGTGGGCCAGACACAAGATCTCACTACCAGGAGTGAGCCAGACACAAGATCTCACTACCAGGAGTGGGCCAGGCACAAGATCTCACTACCAGGAGTGGGCCAGACACAAGATCTCACTACCCAGAGACAAATGGAAGGTAAAACCATCAGAAAACCACGGACTCAAATTCTTGAAAAATTCCCAGTTTGCGCCATCATTCAAACCAGAGACCTTGTAAAGAAGAGGCTGACGTCTTACCTCTCGACCACCCAACACTCCCCCCTCCTTTTCCCAAACGGAATAGTAGTTGTAGAAATATCAATGTGTATAATTCACCACATTTCTTATCTTAGCTTGAAATGAAATTATAAACTTTTTGCATAAAACAAGCAATCGTGTCGGCATCTCTTCTAAATTACCTATGACATTTGGAATTACCCCATGCTTTCAGACATGGTAAGAGTACATTATTTGTCATTTCTCATTTAGTTATACATGTTTTTAGGAGTATTGCGTGCATGAGTAATGAGAACAGTTGCCGTTTTGACACTTTCTCTCAATTTATATATCCAGCCTTGACCTCTGTGTTTCTATAAATAACTTCCTGCGATTGTGTTTGTGTGTGTGTGTGTTTTGGTTTTATTTTAACCTAAAACCAGGCTGTGTCATTGAACTCCCATTTCGCTTGATTTGCACGCTAGTAATTAAATTATTTAGAAAAAGCGAGTTATAGACTTTATAAATCAGAAATATTTGTCTTTTTTTGTGTTTGGTTAGAACTATCTAATGCGCTGAAAAAGATCGTTTCGTCGAAACGTTGGTTCTTTATTTAGTCATGTCTTGTTCGCGAAGACAAAGCATCCAAGCCCATAACTTTTATTACACTAGTTATATATAACACCGCAGAATGTGGTTTGCATTTTCTGGGGATTTCATTCACGAGAATAAAATTATTGTTAAGATAAACGTTTAACTAATATTTTTTAAAAATATAATATTAAAATATTATTATAAAAATATTAATATAACTAATATTAAAAAAAGATCTTTTCGTCAAAACGTTTGTTCTTTGTTTAGTCTTGTCTTGTTCGCGATTGATAAAATATCCGAGCCCATAACTTTTATTACACTAGTTACATAACACCACAGAATGTGGTTTGCATTTTCTGAGGATTTCACCGACGAGATTAAAATGATTGTCACGATTGACGTTTAACTAATATACAGTGTCCCACTCGCTACGAAACCCAGAAATTCCTCAATAGTTCTAACATATCTCACGTAAAAAAAAAAAAAAACATAAAATGGTATCAGGAAGCTAAAGGAGAGGAGAGATGAGACAAATTTTGACATTTCGGGAAAAGCCTTCGTCAGTTATGCTATCATCATCATTATGTGCCACACCGGTTGGCGGACGATCATGTCCTTCCACAATGTTCAGTCCACAATGCATCGTATCAATCCTGTTGTTGACTGTTTTCTGCGCCATGACACCAAGCTATCTGGTATCTTCTCTCTTTGTTGTCCGCGATTTCTCTTTCCTTGTATTTCGCCAGTTGTAACCAAGTATTCCAACTTTCCTCTTCTCATGATGTGCCAGAAATAAATGTTGATTGTTTCTTTCTGGTGTTTTTTAGGAGCCCCCTTTTTGTTTTTGTCTCCTTGAGAATATCCTCCTTGGCCTTTTTAGTTGTCCAGAGAAGTTTCAACATTCTTCTGAGAAATGCCATCTTTGTAGCCCTTAATCGTCTTCTCATGTTTGTTGTCTACTATCCATGATTGGGAGCTGCGATAGCTCAGTGGTTAGTAAACTGGACTTCAAAGGACAAGAGCAAGGGTTCGATCCCAACCGACGGCTCCAGTTCACCCAGCCTTTAATGGGTACCGGATTTTTTTCTGAGAAAGTAAAGCGGCAAGGGCGTAATACCGACCACATTACCCCAAAAATCATGTGCCGAAGGTCTGTAAAATTTATGGTCACTAACACCATATTCCCTATACGCCACTTGGCGTGACGGGGGGGGGGGGGGGGTACTTTACGTTTTTTTTTTTACTATCCATGATTCGCTTCCATAGGTATAATATAATTAAGCAAATGTAATTACAAAGACAACTACAAAAGTCAAGTACTGATCGGAAATCACAAAATGGTGAAAGGGGGACAATCCATCGGTGAAAATAAAGTCGAAATTTCAATTTTAAAACATATTTCTTAATTTTTCGTTCGATTTTTTTTTAAATCGCTTCATCATCATTGAATCTCCGCATCGAAGGTTGGCTACCATGGAACGCCATTCAGCTCTGCCTTTTGCTTTGATGTTGCAGGTTGTCAAAGGCTGACTTGTCCTTCTTTTGATGTTACTCGTCCATGTTAGTCTTGGTCTACCTCTGCCTTTCTTACCTAGTAATTTCCCTTCCAAGATTACTTTTAGTAGACTGCTTTGTCTTTTAACATGCCCTAAAAATCTCTTTTGTCTTGTTTGAATTGTATATTGTAATGCTATTTTCATTTTTAGTTGTTTTAACACTTTTCTTAATAAAGATTTTTCCTAATCATTTTTTTCACCTTTCTCTCACAGACTACTCATTATCATGTTATTTTCTGACTCTTGTTGTTGCAATAATTATTGAAAATGAAATAGATCTTCTTAATGTAATTCTCAAGTAAATAACATACATTGTAAAACACATAAAAGTATAGATACAAGATTTCCATGACAAAGTTTTAAAAACGCAGCTAAATTTCAGGACAATTGACTGCCATGGTTGGATCGCAAAAAAAAAAAGCCGGGAGAAAGGGTCAAAATCCTCGACTGTTTTGGAAAAATAGGGTCGTCTGGTCACCTTAATTGTATGGTCTTTTTAAAACACAAGCCGGGGGAAGGTGTATGGAGGTTCTGTGGTGCCTAAATCGCTGAATCTCCTTTCCGGTGTTTTTGGTTGACTGTAGTGGAAGACTCTCCTGCTACAACCATAGATTTAAATTCGTTTGCAGTGATACCGGGGCCTTCCATAGCCATAATCTCCTGCGACGTGTGGTACACGTATTGCTACAGTAGATACCGGAAAGGTTAGTTTAGTTTAGTTTAGTTTAGTTTAGTTTAGTTTAGTTTAGTTTAGTTTAGTTTAGTTTAGTTTAGCTCTTTCCGTACGTTTCGACGCACCATGAGCCATGCCGATTTCGTGTCACGTACGTTTAACCGCACAGTGCGTCACTCTCAATTTGGTTAGTTTAAACTGTCATCAAACCATATTCTTTTTACATGTCTTGTATCATCTTGGTATTGATGAAATCTAATTCCTTCTTTGATTATCTCAAAATGCACATATATTATGTTAAGTGTTAGACAAAAAGAAACATGTAGATTAATATTTTAAAACATAAAAAAATTATGTCTCTGAAAATCTCCACCTCAAAAATTGATAAAAATCTTCAGTACTAAAAGAGTTAATCAACAAGTCATCCTCACTGCACATAAAGCAAGTCCATAAATGCTCAGATCTCTTCTAAAGTATATCGCTCAACGTGTAGCGACTAACGTCACCGGTGTTGTGTTGGTTGATAAGTCTTCTTTGGATTCCGGCACAGCGCTCTCGTCTAACATCCCCCATCTTGACATGATATTCGTGAAGTCTGAAGTCTGTTCATGGTCACGGAATCTGGGTCATTTTAAAAGACTTATTTGGTCCAGTGTCCCTGAGACATTCAGAATGTCACGCGGTCCGTTGTCCTAAAGCACTCAACATCAGCCAAACCGGCAAGTCTGTCAACACATTCATGACTTCTTACACCCGTCTGCCCTGGCATACCAGGAATGATCTGTAACTAATTCCAAATGTCTCTGCTTCGGAGTTTTATTTTGGAGTTACCTCTTACCCGTGCCTTTCTCGATACTTCAGAAATCAAACAGAGACAAGATAGATATTGTCCTGCTCCCACCGAAAAAAAGATATTTTAAAAAAAGTAAAGTACCCCAGTCACGCCAAGTGGCGTATAGGGAATATGGTGTTAGTGACCATACTTTTTACAGACCTTCAGCACATGATTTTTGGGGTAATGTGGCCAATATTACGCCCGTGCCGCTTCACTTTCCCAGAAAAAAATCCGGTACCCATTTAAGACTGGGTGAACTCGGAGCCGTCGGTTGTGAATCGAACACTACTCCTTGTCCTTTGAAGTCCAGTTCACTAACCACTGAGCTATCGCGGCTCACAACTGTATAAACCACAGGTTTCTTAGCCATAATTTGCTACTGGAAAATTCCAGGTCTTTGTAAGCCTCATCATGATGCTTGCGTTCGCCTGGTGACTATTTAATGAATACTCCCCTTCATCGTCCGATATTAAAAGGACGTTAAGTGGCGTTTTTACGCTGTGTTGGGGGCCTCGGCAGCCTAGTTGAGTAAACCAGCCGACTGAACTACCGACGCTCTGACAGCCCATGTTGGATTCCTGCTGGAAAGTGTCAGTTATACTCGTGGTTGGAAAAAAAATACCGCCGCGGTCGACCCCAACCGCTGGTAGAAATGGGTACCAGGGTAGTACTCTGGGAAGGTGAGGAATGCCGCCTTGCATCGTGAGTTTCGATGCTTGAAGCGACACTATCCAGAAGCTCCAAAAAATTTAAGGATAGGCGGCCGAGCTCATTTGGGTGGAGACTCGTGTGCTAAGACGTCGATTCAAGTCTCGTACTTTTCCTTTACGTTGTGTTGTGGTTTGCTGTATAACTGTGATATTTACGCCTTTCGGCCAAACACATCAGATTGCATTGTATATTTGAGTACCGGGTTGTCCTCTCTCTTTGATCCCTACTAGCTTGACCAAACTAGACAGGTTAGTCTGTTTCTGGAGGCACCACGGAGAGGTGGAGCAGGGTCTAGAAGGTTCTGGTACACCGATCCTGACGCAAGCCATCAGCTGTGGGCTGGTGACAACTCACAGCTCTGCTGTTATCAGTCTCCTCTACCTCGCCTCATCTTGATAAAATAGTTGTTGTTCCCAATACCTTCCTTATTGTTTTGTCTTTCTGGAGATATCGATAATCTTGTCATCTCTTCTTAATAGTTTGTTCTCGACAGCTTCAAGCTTGTTGTTTATAATTATTGTCTGTAAAGTTTTGAACTAAATTCTTCTTTGGGGGGTCAATACTCACATCTTTACATCAAAAACTGGAATAATGACGAAGAGATCAGTGCAGTTGGGGGTCATCTTTAACTCTTTAGAGCTTGTCGTGCAACATTACCAGCGGAACTGGGGAACGTCGTTGTCCTAACTTACCTCCTGCAGCTATTGAGAGCATTGTTGTCGTCTAGTGCATTCTCTAGAGTCGGCTTGGGTGCTCTGGAGTCACAGATGACAGTCTCTGAGGTCTATTTGAACTAAACAAACTAAATAACTTCACCCGTTACTGTCAAATTATTCTTCTTCTTCTTCTACCTTTTAGCTCCCAGTGGAGCATAGGTCTTCAACAAACACTTTCCAAGTCGTTCTGTTTTTTTGCAATTCTTTTAACATCATTCCATGTCTTCCCCATCATCTTCATCTCTGCTTCGATCTGTCTTCTCCAAGAATTCTTGGTCTTCCTCTTTGTCTTTTCCCCTGGGGATTCCAAAAAAGGGCCTGTTGTGTAATACTCTCAGTTGGCTTCCGTAGTGTGTGTCCTATCCATCGCCATCGTCTTCGCTGTATCTCTTTATCCACTGGTATTTGACCGGTACATTTCCATAATTCCACGTTAGTGACTTTGTCCTGCCATTTCCATCCCTTTATTCTGCGTAAGCATCCATTAATGAAAGTATGTACCTTCGTGTTTATCGATTTTGTTATTCTCCATGTTTCACGGCCATATAATAGGACCGACTTAACATTTGAGTTGAAAATTTTTATTTTTGTATTTAACCTAATCTCTTTGGATTTCCATATGTTTCCCAGTGCAATGAAAGCTCCTCCAGCTTTTGATATCCTTATTTTGGTATCATTTTGTGTTCCTCCCTCTTTATCTATATTAATGCCCAGATATATGTAAGATTGTTCGTCTAGTAGAGGTATTTCTCCTAGTTTTATTTGGCTATTGCCAACTGCATTAATTCTCATAATGTTGGTCTTATCTCTATTAATCTTTAGTCCTAGCTGTTGTGATCTCTCATCTAATATACTCATTTTATCCTGCATCTGTTGATGGCTGTGGAGAGCTATGTCATCAGCAAAGTCTAAATCATCAAGTTGTTTGGTCAGTGACCACTGGATCCCATTTCTGTTGTTTTGAGTTATTTTCATAATCCAATATATGGCCAGTAGAAAGAGAAATGGGGACAGAAGGCATCCTTGCCTTACTCCTGTTCTTATTTCAAATGCTTCTGTAAGCTGTCCTTCATGCACCACTCTACATTTTGTTCCTTCATACATTGATTTTATCAGGTTAATAAACTTTATGGGGATTCCGTAATAACTCAGCAACTTCCAAAGCATTCTTCTGTCTGAACTATCAAATGCCTTTTCGTAATCTATGAATCAAATATAAAGTGGGGATTTTAGTTCTAAACTTTGTTCAACTATTATACGTAGAGTAGTTATTTGATCAGCACATGATCTGTTCTTCCTAAAACCTGCTTGTTCATCTCTCAAGTGTTTCTCTATAGCCTCCTTTATGTCAAATTATAACTTAGTGAAAAGATTCTTTAAAACTCTCCTCTTAAATTTCTCTGATTTCATATCTTTTACATGTTCTCGTTGTTGATCATCATCAGGTCGAGTGTAAATTTACAGAATGTTGCATTCACCATAGCTCGTCTCATAGAATCTTCTATCTCTAACAAGATCTCCTATAGAACGTTGGATTCACCACAACCCGTCTGAAAGAATCTCTGTCTCTGGCCAGATCTCCCACAGAACGTTGCATTCACCACAACCCGTCTGAAAGAATCTCTGTCTCTGGTCAGACCTCCCACAGAACGTTGCATTCACCACAACCCGTCTGAAAGAATCTCTGTCTCTGGCCAGATCTCCCACAGAACATTGCATTCACCACAACCTGTCTGAAAGAATCTCTGTCTCTGGTCAGACCTCCCACAGAACGTTGCATTCACCACAACCCGTCTGAAAGAATCTCTGTCTCTGGCCAGATCTCCCACAGAACGTTGCATTCACCACAACCCGTCTGAAAGAATCTCTGTCTCTGGTCAGACCTCCCACAGAACGTTGCATTCACCACAACCCGTCTGAAAGAATCTCTGTCTCTGGTCAGACCTCCCACAGAACGTTGCATTCACCACAACCCGTCTGAAAGAATATCTGTCTCTGGCCAGATCTCCCACAGAACGTTGCATTCACCACAACCCGTCTGAAAGAATCTCTGTCTCTGGTCAGACCTCCCACAATACTTTGCATTCACCACAACCCGTCTGAAAGAATCTCTGTCTCTGGCCAGATCTCCCACAGAAGGTTGCATTCACCACAACCCATGCGAAAAAATCTCCGTCTCAAGCCAGATCTCCCACTTCTTCTCTTTTCATGTTCAAGATCTCCATGATGTCTTGAAACCACATTGTTCTTGGTCTGCACTTGATGTGTCGTCCAGGAACCATGCCTTCCATTATTGTCTTTTCCAACCCACTGTGTCATTTGTCGTGGCCATGGTATTTTAATTTCCTCTCTATAAATGTGTTAATAAGCGAATTCTTTTTAATGTTTAAAGCTTTTAATTTTTTAAAATTCTTCTTATTCTTTCCTTCCTCATATGCCTTTCAGCGTCGGGGGGAGATATAATTTGCAGTCTTTTGCTCTTCTGTTCGCCTCTGCTGCTGTTATGTTTCCTAGTGCTTCTAATATTCCAGGTTATCATTATTATTGTTTTTGCATCTAGGGTCCAGGTCTGGCATTGGTAGCACAACGTTGGGATGAAGATTGTATTGTATAGTGCTCGTTTTGCCTCCAGAGTTATTCCCTTGTTGGACAATAGTGGTGATAACTGTCCGATGATTTGACAAGCTTTGTTGCATCTTTATTTTATCTCTGCTGTTTGAGAATTATCGTTTGTCATTAGACTTCCTAGGTATTTGAATTCCTCTACTTGTTTTAGTTGCCTGCCTTCTATAGTTTTGTTGATGTTCTGTTTATTTTAGGCGACATTCATGACTTCTGTTTTGTTGATTTTCATGTTGTATTTTGTGCCTGAGCTGTTGAGTTTGTTTAAGTGTTCTTGTAGGTTTTCTATTGTTTCATGTATTAGTGCCTGAGATGTTGAGTTTGTTTAAGTGTTCTTGTAGGTCTTCTATTGTTTCATGTATTTTGTGCCTGAGCTGTTGAGTTTGTTTAAGTGTTCTTGTAGGACTTCTATTGATTCATGTATTAGTGCCTGAGCTGTTGAGTTTGTTTAAGTGTTCTTGTAGGTCTTCTATTGATTCATGTATTAGTGCCTGAGATGTTGAGTTTGTTTAAGTGTTCTTGTAGAGTCTTCTATTTATCTTAATTGCATTTTTTCATTATTCAATGTATCGAAATGATTTTTTTTTCTGTACCATTTTGTTTGGAATGAATCAAATTTCTTCCTTGCTGTTTGCGAGATTGTCCATAATTCACAACCATATGTTGCTATCGAGCCGCGATAGCTCAGTGGTTAGTGAACTGGACTACAAAGGACAAAAGGTAGGGTCCGATCCCAACCAACAGTTTCCGGTTCACCCAGCCTTTAACGGGTATCGGATTTTTTTCTGGGAAAGTAAAGCGGCACTGGCGTAATACCGACCACATTACCCCAAAAATCATGTGCTGAAGGTCTGTAAAATTTATAGTCACTAACACCATATTCCCTATACGCCACTTGGCGTGACGGGGGGCACTTTACTTTTTTTACTTTTTTTACTTATGAGACTTGAACCGGCGTCTTAGCACGCGAGTTTTCGCCTATATGTGCTCGGCCGCCTACCCAGACGTGTTCGGAGACTTCTGGATAGTGTCATTTCAAGCATCGAAACTCACCATGCGAGGGCGCCATTCCTCACTTTCCCAAAGTACTATCCTGATACCCATCTCTGCCAGCGGCTGGGTCGACCGCGGGGGTATTTTTTCCCAACTATGAGTACAATTCACACTGCATCCAGCGAGAATCGAACACGGGTTGTCCGAACGTCGGTAGCCCAGTCGGGTGGTTTTCCCCTACTAGGCCACTGAGGCCCCTATTTGTACATACAAGTACAAATCTCAAACGGTTTAAGACAACAGTCAGTTCTTTCAAACAACATCTCAGTATAACATTTAACATAGTGACACTGTGATATCCAGGCATGTCGTAAGAGGCGACTAAGGAGGTTGATCGATGGCTTGACAAGCTGTCATTGTAAAAAGTATTGTTATGGAAACAGACCATAGATTTTGGAAGCAGTGATCTCTGCAATATGTGCCATTTTGGCACGCAAGGTTTCTGTTTTTGAGATTGTAGTTCTGCCCTATGTGCCGTCTTCGGCTCGAAAGGACTATAGATAGATAGATACATAACATTTACATAGGGGAAAATAACACAACGTTGGCTTACACAACTAACTGCGGATAGCATCAACTGATTTCATGAATTATTTCTCTAGAATCGTGTTCCATTGCAAGAACTGCCACGTTCAATTATATAAAAAATATTAAAATATATTTATCTTCTTTTGTTTTGTTTGAAGTTGTCGGCAAAATTTCGCTTTTTGAAGCTTTTTTATGTTTGTTTAGATTAATCTCGTTTATAGTCAAATCTGAACGTACTTTGTGCACTCGTGCAAGTTTCTTCAAAAGAATACCGCTCGATTTTTGTAGTGAATTATTTACTCTGTTCTATAATTTTACAATTGGCTCCGTCAGGAAAATAGCGAGATATATCAATGGACTTGCTTTAAAAAAAAAATTGCTACAAAAATTGCGGGTCAGGCAGTTTACTTGCTAAAAGAAAAAAATAAAATGAAATTTTGCATTTTTACAGAAGTAAAGCATTATCGTAAAAAGAGCAAAATTACATTTTTACTTTTACCGGCAACAAACAGCAGCCATAAGAATGATCAACTAAACAGGAGAGTTCCAATATATAAAACAAGGAGTCAGACAAGGCTGTGTTCTGTCGCCGGATTTATTTCCACTTTACAGCTAAAATATTATGAGATCAATACTAGACATAACAGGATTTGAAGTAAACGGTCGCAACATAAACAATTTGCGATATGCGGATGACACAGTCTTAATAGCAGAGACAGAGAATGAACTACAAGAAATGATAGACATAATAGTAGAAGAAAGCAACAAGAAAGGCCTCAGTCTGAAAAGTAAGAAAACAGAAGTAATGGTTACTTCGAAGAAACAATCATCACCAGCATGCAACATAAAAATAAACAGGACAAATTTGAAAAAAGTGCAACGTGTCAAATACTTGGGCACAATAATAACATCAGATGGTAAATGCACCGCAGAAATAAAAAGCAGAATAGCTCAGGCCAAAATAGTATTTCAGAAAATGAATAACGTCCAATACAACAAGGTTATGTCAATAGAAGTGAGAAAGAGAGTTCATCGGTGCTATATAGCGAATTCTGACATCTGGAAGAGAATCATGGACAGTAGACAAACAAACGAACAGCCAATTAGAGGCCACAGAGATGGGATTTCTCAGAAGAATGTTGAAAATTCCCAGAACAGCTAAAAAGACTGACGAGGAAGTTCTCAAAGAGGCCAACACAAAAAGGAGCTCTTAAAAAACATCAGAAAGAAACAATCAACATTTGTCAGGCACATCATGAGAAGAGGAAAGCTGGAAGTGGTTACAACTGGCGAAATATAAGGAAAGAGAGATCACGGACGACAACGAGAGAAGATACTAGATAGCTTGATGTCATGGCATGGTAAACAATTAACAACAGAATTGATACGATATACTATGGATAGATTGTTGAAGGACGTGATCGCCTACGCCTAACGCTATAGCACATGATGATGATGTTGATAGAAAGACCAAAAAAACCAACGTTTTGACTTGGAATGTCCTTAGCAGAGAATATAGACCAACATAATTATTACACAATAGGTGAGGTTGTTGTTCAGGTAAAAATAATCCAGTGTCAGGGAATGGAATTAGCTATATGTATTGCCTCCATACAATTATATATGTTCGTGTATTGGTTCTATCATACAAAAAGATATACTCTATGGACAACTAGCAGGTGGCAAAGGAGCTAGGGGCTCTCAAAACTTCGATTTATAGACTTGTATAAACGTGACAAGAAGATTGAACATAAACCATGCAGCCTGGGAAGAAATAACTGGAGATCTTTGGAAACACACTATAAAGCTTCAACTCAAAACAAGGAGCAGGCAGATTCATAGAAAAGGAGAATACACAACGAAAGAAAAGAGAAAATAACATTTCTATGAGCGCTGGAAAATCCATAGGAAAGGTATCAATGGTTGGTAGCAGACCAACAAAACGAGCCTCAGTTAACATCAAGTTAAATTTAGATTTACTAAAATCAGACAAGAAGCTGCAAGTACAAATATAAAATCACAATACAGAACCGGTATAATGCAATAGAGAAGATACAAAGCATTGATGAACAGTGGGAAATGCTAAAAGAATCAATGCAACAAACATCAAAAGAGTTCATACCACCAGTGCGGACAAATTCAAGAAAGAAATGGATGACAGACGACATTTGGCAGCTAATGGATACAAGAAGAAGAAATAAAGAAAATAAAGATGAGTATAAGAGATTAAATAAAGAAATTGTAGTAAAATGCAATGAAGCAAAAGAAGCATGGCTAAAAGAGAGATGCAAAGAGATTTAAATCCAACAAAAAGGAGATGCTAAAGCTATATACAGACAAATTGAGGAATTAACAGGAAGAAAAACGCAATCAAAAAATGGATATCTAAGATCAAAGGAAGGAGAACTGTTGATTGATCGAGAAAACATAAGTGAACGATGGACAGAATACATTAAAGATCTTTATAATGATGAACGAACGGAAGTAAATATTAAGGATAATGGAGAAGGACCAGAAATACTCAGAGAAGAAGTGGAAGATGCTTTGCGCAATACGAAAGCAGGCAAAGCTCCTGGACCAGATAATATAACTAAAGAAGAGATTAAAGCCATGGGTGATTTTGGAATAGCAATAATAACAAAAATATTGAATGATATCTACAACAGCGGATATATACCAGACGACATGCTCAAATCAATATTCATAGCCTTACCAAAGAAATCGGGTGCGATTGAATGCGATGATCATCGCACAATAAGCCTTATAAGTCACATGACTAAGATATTACTAAGAATCATCATGTAAGGAGTGCGAAACAAAATCAGTCCAGAAATTAGCGATGAACAGTGTGGTTTTGTTAGAGATAAAGGAACAAGCAATGCCATTTATATCATAAGATCTTTAGTAGAAAGAGCCATAGAGGTGAAAACAGATCTATAATTATGTTTTATAGATTACACCAAGGCATTTGATAAAGTAAAGCACCAAAAAATAATCAAAATTTTAGAAAGCATAAACATAGACAGCAAAGATCTAAGAATAATAAATAACATGTACTGGCAACAAACAGCGGCCATAAGAACTGGAAACCAATTGGGAATGTTTCAACAAATAAAACATGGCGTTAGACAAGGTTCTGTGCTGTCACCAGATTTGTTTAATACTTATAGTGAGATTATTTTAAGATTCATAAGGGACATGCCTGGAATAACAATCGGAGGTCATAATATAAATAATCTAAGGTGTGCTCATTACAGCCTTAATCGCTAAGAATGAAAATGAGTTACAGGAAATGTTGGACATTAAAGTGAAAGAAAGCAAAAATAAAGGACTCAGCCGTAATAGGAAAAAGACAGAGAACAACAACAAAGAAAAAGACAGTCTCTGTTATGTTTCCTAGTGCTTCTAGTATTCCGTCGATCCATCTTTTACGGGGTCGACCCTTGGATCGCAATGTTTCGCTATATTCTAGCAATGTTTATTGAGAGCTCGTTGTGTTGTGTTTTGATCTTTCCGCCGTGTCACGAGCCAAATCATTGTATCTGTTATTTTGTTACATATTCTATGGCGAGGGCTATCCCTAGCTTTTTAGTATTTATATTGCTCTGTATTATTATATATTTATGTGTGTTGGCTCTGCATTATTATATATTTATGTGTGTCGGAATGTATTATTATATATTTATGTGTGTTGGAATGTATTATTATATATTTATGTGTGTTGGTCCTGCATTATTATATATTTATGTTTGTTGGCTCTGCATTATTATATATTTATGTGTGTTGGAATGTATTATTATATATGTATGTGTTTTGGCTCTGTATTATATATTTATGTGTGTTGGCTCTGTATTATATATTTATGTGTGTTGGCTCTGTATTATTGTGTTTTTCTGTATTGTTTCTGTATTATTGTACATGTATGTGTATTATTCTGCTCCTTCTACCTTTCAGCTCCCTGAGGAGCATAGGTCTTCAACAAACACTTTCCAAGCCGTTCTATTTCTTGCCATTCTTTTAAGATCATTCCATATCTTCCCCATCATCGTCATCTCTGCTTCTATCTGTCTTCTCCAAGAATACCTTGGTCTTCCTCTTTGTCTTTTTCCCTGGGGATTCCAAAAAAGGGTCTGTTGTGTGATACTCAAATGGCTGCCGCGGTGTGTGTCATATCGAATGATATCGTCTACGCTGTATCTCTTGATCCACTGGTATTTAACTGGTCAGACGGAAAATGTACAACAGAGGTGAGATGCAGAATGGCTCAGGCAAAAGCAGCTTTCCAAAACATGAGGAAGATACCCCGCAATCCATTTTTGACAATAGAAACAAGAAAAAGAATTCTTAAATGTTATGTAGAGCCAGTCTTAACATATGGATATGAATCATGGACAATAGGGCAACAGTCAAGAAAATCACTGGAGACTGTAGAAATGTGATTTTACAGAAGACTTTTGAGAATACCATGGACAGCTAAGAAGAGTAATGAAAACGTTCTGAAAGAGGCCAAAGCAAAAAGAGAGGTAATTTCCAATAAGGAAGAAACAATCATCATTTATTTTTTGGCCATGTAATGAGAAGAGAACAAATGGAATATATTGTAACAACAGGGAAAATTGAGGGACGAAGAGATAGACAAAAGTAAAGAGAAAATATACCAGACAGCTTAAAAGAATGGCTTGGCAGAAAGTCAACAACAGAAATGAAAAATAACTGTCGAGATCGAAAGTTGTGGAAAGACATGATCACCTACGCCAGCAGACCCAGTACTTGATGATGATGATTTAACTGGTATATTTACATAATTCTAATGTATGTGTATTGGCCCTATGTTATTATTTATTTATCACAGCTGCTTGTCACTAACACTTACGCTGATTTGCTTATTTGTATCTTTCAAAAAAAAAAAATAAAATACACACCCCCATCTGTTACACCTTCAATGAGTTAAGAAGAAAGTTGAACTTAAAATGTCTGTGTTAGTCACCTCCAGTGACTCGGGCAGATGGTGCTCGTAAACCTGGGAGGGCCGACCATCTAAGGGCAGAATCCCCCTACAGAAAAGACAATCTGCTGCCTTGCAGGAAGATTGAGAACAATCAAAGGCTAAGGAAAGCAAACCTGAATAAAATTCTGGCTGAAATCGGATGCACTAGGCCACTGGCGCAGAACAAAGTGCAATGTTTTAACGGGTGTTCAATCAGAGTGGATCTGGCATACTCCAGAAAGATCTCCATGTTGATGAAGTCTGCCAGTGGAGCCAGAAAGATCTCCATGTTGATGAAGTCTGTCAGTGGAGCCAGAAAGATCTCCATGTTGATGAAGTCTGTCTGTGGTGCCCCAACGAGTTCCACATTGATGAACTCTTTCACTGGTGTCCAAAATATTCAATTTCTGATAAAGCCTGTCAGTGGTGCCCCAACGAGCCCAATGTTGATGGTGTCTCTCAAAGATGCCCAAGTAAACCCCATGTGGATGAAGACTGTCAGTGATGCCCCAAAGATCCCCTTGTTAATGAAGTCTGTCAGTGGTTCCCCAAAGACTCCCATATGGATGAAGTCTGTCAATTGTTCCCCAAAGACCCCCGTATGGATGAAGTCTGTCAATGGTTCCCCAAAGACCCTCATATGGATGAAGTCTGGCAGTGATGCCCCAACGAGCCCAATGTTGATGGTGTCTCTCAAAGATGCCCAAGTAAACCCCATGTGGATGAAGACTGTCAGTGATGCCCCAAAGATCCCCTTGTTAATGAAGTCTGTCAGTGGTTCCCAAAGACTCCCATATGGATGAAGTCTGTCAATTGTTCCCCAAAGACCCCCGTATGGATGAAGTATGTCAATGGTTCCCCAAAGACCCCCATATGGATGAAGTCTGGCAGTGATGCCCCTACGAACCCCAAGTGGATGAATTCTCTCAGTGGTGCCCCAAGTTGATAAACTCTGCCACTGGTGCCCCAAAGATCCCCAGTGTTTTAGTTTGAAAAAGAACCAACTCCCCTATCCACGTAATCCCAAGCATCATTCTCATAAACCACATCCCACTAATAACAAGCGCCATCTGGTGGCTCTCATATTATCCCACAAACCACGATATCTGTTTCAACATAATATAACATGATTAAATCCTTAAAGACCTTTTTTTAAAAAAAAATGGCATTAAATCTCTCAGATTTATTTTTTATAAACTGCATCAGGGGAGACCACCTGCTGTTTCTAATTATAATGCCCAGTTACTCCGCTGAAAAACATCAAAGCGCAGTAAACCACACAAAATACATGCATTTTATATCGTTTATTTAGTGCGCGTTAAACAGTTTATGTACCGAGCTGCTAGCGAGAAGCTGAAGTTACAAGTGCTTTGTGATTTCTATAAAACTGTGATCGTATTTTATGAAATAAACTTGCAGATTATACAGAATATATGGCATCAGAATTGACGTCACAGATCGGCATTAAAGTTCCTAACTCTTGGATTAAAAGATAATGTCTATATTAGTTCTGACTAGTTCTGCTTCTGCAGGTGAAACAGATTAATTTTAACTAGTTTATTATCAAAAGGAAGAAGATATTGTGAGGACTGATTTCTTTCTTTCTTTTTTTCTTTCTCAACTCTCTTTCATCTCCGTCGACTTCCTACTCTCTGTCCTGTTCCTTCTATCATAATCTTTCTCTCTATTTTCTATTACTTCTTCTTCTTTCTCATCCTGTTCAGCTTCTACTTTTTCTTTCTTTTACTATCTTTTCATCTTCTTTCTCACCTTTTCCTTGTCCCTCCTCGTCTTTTTTGTCTTTTTCCTCCTTCTCTTTCTCTTCTTCTTTGTCGTCTCTTTACACTCGTTCTCCTCCATTTTCTTTCTCGTTCGCCTCTACAAAATGCTGCACAATAAGATGATCCCCAAAGAATTGAACCTTTGTCATTTAGCTAGAGGGCCAAAGACAAGGTCGATGGGTTATTTTTGTTTCCTAACGATGAAATTACTTCTTATTTTAATATTTGGTATAGATTCAAATTAAAAGAGGCAGAGGCAGACCAGGACTAACATGGACGAATAACATCAAAAGATGGACAAGTCAATCTATGACAGCCTGCACCATCAAAGCAAGAAACAGAGTAGAATGGCGATCCATGGTAGCCAACCTTCGTTGCGGAGAAGGCAGTCGATGATGATGATAGATTCAAATCAGTGCAAAGGAGTTCGTGATCTCTGCTGACTTTTTTTCAAACCGATCAGATAGAGGTACGCATGGCCGTGTGGAGAAATCCACTGTTTCGCAGGCTCAAAAGCAGACGTCTTCTTCTTCTACCGTTCAGCTCCCTGTGGAGCATAGGTCGTCAACAAACACTTTCTAGGTCGTTCTGTTTCTTGCCATTCTTTTAAGATCATTCCATGTCTTCCCCATCATCTTCATCTCTGCTTCTATATGTCTTCTCCAAGAATTATTTGGTCTTCATCTTTGTCTTTTCCCCTGGGGATTCGAAAAATTGGTCTGTTGTGTAATACTCTCAGCAGACGTACTGTGTTCGAAATCCGCAGTAGACAGAAAGGATTGTTTTCTATCGGGGGTGAAATAAAAATCCTGAGTCTCACATGTCGTGGCGACTGCTTTGACCAAGCGGCCTTTATCCCTTTGGTTCTATCGCGAGCCCCCGATATACACCTGCAATGGCAATATGTGTCGAAAAGAGAGTAGATCAGACAAAATAAAGCGGACGTTATTGAGAACTGTCCGAATGTTGTAACAGTTTCAGTTAGTCATCGGATCATCCTCTTTACACATGGGACACGGCCATAATTGCTCAGATCACCTCCCCAGTTTGTCCTTTGGTGTGTAGATGGAGACTGCAACCAACATTAGAGAAGGCCTGCGCGTAACCGAGAGCCACGATAGCTCAGTGGTTAGTGAATTTTAAAAATTATGGTAACTGACATCGTATTTCCTATACACCACTTGGAGTGACAGGGCTCTTATTTAATTACTTTACTGGGCGCAATTCGATTAAGGTTCACCTTTGCGAGCTATATATGGTTGATATAACCCTACCCAAAATCGCTCCTGCTCGCAAAGCTGAACACAGAATGGAGTCGTCAGTCGCTGGACACTGCGGGGCTTGCTGAGGAGGGGATCTGAACACTTATGGACATGTTCGGAGTGCAATGATGATGACCCGCTAATAACTCAATAACGTCACGCTGGTTGTGTTGCGCGTAGGCCTTCTCTAAAGTTGACGGTGGTGGAGACACTCAGTTCAGTGTTGATATGCGATTCTTCTATGTCTCCCCTTGCAGAACTCCTTCCTGGCATCTCCTGTTTATAGATCAGCGATGGTGGAGACACTCAGTTCTGTGTTGATATGCGATTCTTCTATGCCTCCACTTGTAGAACTCCTTCCTAGCCTCTCCTGTTTATAGATCAGCGATGGTGGAGACACTCAGTTCTGTGTTGATATGCGATTCTTCTATGTCTCCACTTGTAGAGCTCCTTCCTGGCATCTCCTGTTTTTAGGTCAGCGATGGTGAGATTATACTCAATAACAAACCAGCCTCTTATTACTTGCAGCATCTTTGTTGAACTCTGCGATGTAACAGAAGAGTGTTAAGTATTCCGTGAGACCTTCCATGATAAGTGAAAACATTCTGAGAGAGGTCATTGCACTAAGAAAACTGATCCAAACTTTAAAGAGCAAATATTTTTCTACTCTCCTTTTTCTCGTGGAGCCAGCTATGAAAAATATAAGATATGGAAAATAATACCACAGAAATCTATTTTTAGGGGGAAAATATACATAGACGAGGGGGCAATAAAGGCGTGGTCTGTCTAGTATTACGATACTAAAGGAGGTTGAGAGAAAGAGGGAGAGAGAGCTATTGTCTATTGTTAAAGCTAAGAGAATGTGACAACGTGATCGCCCACGTCAGGTCACATGCCATGGCACAGATTAAAAGAAAATGTTTCTGGATTTTCTCTCTCTCTTTCTCTCTCTCTCTCTTTCTCTCTCTCTCTCTCTCTCTCTCTCTCTCTCTCTCTTTCTCTCTCTCTCCCCCACCCCCACATTAGGGGTTGTTTCTTTGGCCATGGTGTGTCTCTTCTCTTGTCGTAGCTGGCAGCCCTCTCCAGATCCTCGTTCTGTCACCGCAGCTTTTAGTGCACGTCGTTGGCGTCCAGCCAGGTTTGCTGTGGAAGATTACTGCCGTAGAGGTTTGACATCATTGGAGTTTGACATCATTGGACATCATTGGAGTATTACACCATTGGAGTTTGATATCATTGGACATCATTGGAGTTTGACATCATTGGAGTTTGACATCATTGGAGTTTGACATCATTGGAGTTTTACACCATTGGAGTTTGATATCATTGGAGTTTGACATCATTGGAGTTTGACATCATTGGACATCATTGGAGTTTGACACCGTTGGAGTTTGACATCATTGGAGTTTGACATCACTGGAGTTTGACATCATTGGACATCATTGGAGTTTGACACCATTGGAGTTTGATATCATTGGAGTCTGAAAACATGGATGTTTGACAACATTGGAGTTTGACATCATTGGAGTTTGACATCATTGGAGTTTGACATCTCTGAAGTTTGACAACACAGAAGATTGACATCATTGAAGCCTGACAACATTGTTTGACATCATTGAAGTCTTACAACATGGAAGTTTGACATCATGGAAGTTTGACATCATTGAAATTTGACATCATGGAAGTTTGACATCATGGAAGTTTGACATCATGGAAGTTTGACATCATGGAAGTTTGACAACATGGAAGTTTGACATCATGGAAGTTTGACATCATGGAAGTTTGACAACATGGAAGTTTGACATCATGGAAGTTTGACATCATGGAAGTTTGACAACATGGAAGTTTGACATCATGGAAGTTTGACATCATGGAAGTTTGACATCATTGGAGTTTGACATCACTGGAGTTTGACATCATTGGACATCATTGGAGTTTGACACCATTGGAGTTTGATATCATTGGAGTCTGAAAACATGGATGTTTGACAACATTGGAGTTTGACATCATTGGAGTTTGACATCATTGGAGTTTGACATCTCTGAAGTTTGACAACACAGAAGATTGACATCATTGAAGCCTGACAACATTGTTTGACATCATTGAAGTCTTACAACATGGAAGTTTGACATCATGGAAGTTTGACATCATTGAAATTTGACATCATGGAAGTTTGACATCATGGAAGTTTGACATCATGGAAGTTTGACATCATGGAAGTTTGACAACATGGAAGTTTGACATCATGGAAGTTTGACATCATGGAAGTTTGACAACATGGAAGTTTGACATCATGGAAGTTTGACATCATGGAAGTTTGACAACATGGAAGTTTGACATCATGGAAGTTTGACATCATGGAAGTTTGACATCATGGAAGTTTGACATCATTGAAGTTTGACATCATTGAAGTTTGACATCATTGAAGTTTGACTTTATGGAAGTTTGGCATTGTGAAAGTTTGACATTATGGAAGTTTGACTTTATGGAAGTTTGGCATTGTGAAAGTTTGACATTATGGAAGTTTGACTTTATGGAAGTTTGGCATTGTGAAAGTTTGGCATTATGGAAGTTTGCAGTAATTATAACACTCCCAAAGAAAGCGTTTCGTAATTTTTAACGTCGCACTTTTTTTTTCTTCTCTTTTTTTTCTATCTTTTTCTTCACTTTCTCTGATACCCACTCGCGTGTCGAGGGAGACACAGAGCTCTTGTTTTCGCCTTCCTGGCAGCTTCAACCATTGCCAATTAATGTTGTCCTAGCTTTTCTTTGAACTAGGTCCATCTTACTCTGTATGTACCTCTTGCTCTTCTCTCAACTCTCCTTTTTATAAAAGTCTTCACTTTCTGAGTTAAGGAATAGCATGCCATTATTCATTAATCAAATCCACCGTGAAATTATTACCATTTTTATGTGAATATTTTGTGATTATTTACCTATAATTTTAAATCTAATTTTCTTATCTTTATACATTTTTCTGTGTGCCTATTTTTATAAATTTGTTAATTCTTCTCCTTTTGACAGGAGAATACTTCTCTCCTTTGTTCATATTTGAAGTTGCTATAACACAAAGTCTATTTTACTCAGCTATTATCTTCCATCTAAAAAAAGCGCGACAGTTATCTCTCACATCTCCACATAACTCATTAATAATTATATCAGCATCATCTTCCTAATCGTTATCAGGTAGTTTATCATTTCTAAAATTATCTTCAGGTCTTTCTTGTCGTTTCGCCCAATCCTTACATAATAATCTAACGTGCATCATTTCTTTCTAATAACTTTATATATTGTCAGATTTATTTTCGCAAACCGTTTATTTTTACTTCTACATAAAGATGAATTTCAATATCTGGAAACATTGTTAACCTCAGAGGGAAGATGTACAACCGAGGTGAGAATCAGAATAGCTCAGGCAAAAGCGGCTTTCCAAAAAAATGAGGAAGATACTGTGCAATCCATTTTTGACAGTAGAAACACGAAAAAGAGTTCTTAAATGTTATGTAGAGCCAGTTTTAACATATGGATGTGAATCATGGACAATAAGACAACAGACAAGAAAATCACTGGAGTCTGTAGAAATGTGGTTTTAAAAAAGAATGTTGAGAGTACCATGGACAGCTAAGAAGAGTAATGAAAACGTTCTGGAAGAGGCCAAAACAAAAGGAGAGCTAATGTACAATATTAAGAAGAAACAATCATAATTTTTGGTAATGTAATGAGAACAGCTGGAATATATTGTAACAACTGGAAAAATTGAAGAACGGAGAGTTAGAGAGAAGCTAAGAGAAAAGATACCAGGCAGCTTAAGAGAATGGTTTGGTAGAAAGTCAACAACGTATATGTGAAAAATTACTGTCGAGATAGAAAGTTGTGAAGAGACATGATCACCTACGCCAGCAGGCATGGTGCTTGATGTTGACGTAAAGGTGATTCTTATGTTTCCATCATTTTACAATTTGAGTAAAAATAGATGTTGTTCTTCTCCCACTGCATATTTTTTAATATTGTTTTT
Source organism: Megaustenia siamemsis (assembly GCA_032433765.1). Classification (NCBI taxonomy): domain Eukaryota; kingdom Metazoa; phylum Mollusca; class Gastropoda; order Stylommatophora; family Ariophantidae; genus Megaustenia; species Megaustenia siamemsis. Next base: position 66,958,390 of record JAVIAB010000160.1, read on the forward strand.
CTCTTCTTCTCCTTCTGAGCGTTGACACATAAAGTGGACATGGACACGTCGTGTCGCTAGTTTACAACAATGCAGTGATATAATTGTATTTCGTCCCGACACATCCGTCTTCGGCATGGGTAGATATCGCTTACCACTTTTCCCGAGCGGCGACTATTTTAGCCTACTCTTCATATTTCGACTGCCGATGGTTCTTTAAAGTGCGCTAGCGCACACATGACCTAATGTTCTGCCGCTATACGAGAGGGCTAGACATCGAATCTTGTTATCAAGAGAGGACTAGATATCGAGTCTCATCACCAAGAGAGGGCTATAGATCATCTCATTACCATAAGAGGGCTAGACATCGAATATCATTACAATGGAAGATCTAGAAATCGAGTCTCATTACCAAGAGATATTTAGACATCGGATGTTATTACCAAGAGAAGGCTAGACATCGAATCTCATTACCAAGAGATATTTAGACATCGGATGTTATTACCAAGAGAAGGCTAGACATCGAATCTCATTACCAAGAGAGAGCTAGACATGGGATGTCATTACCAAGAAAAGGCTAGACATCGGATCTCATTACCAAGAGAGAGCTAGACATCGAATCTCATTACCAAGAGAGGGCTAGACATCGAATATCATTACCAAGAGAGGACTAGACATCAAATATCATTACCAAGAGAGGACTAGACATCAAATATTATTACAAAGAGAGGACTAGACATCGAATCTCATTACCAAGAGAGGACTAGACATCAAATATCATTACCAAGAGAGGGCTAGACGTGTAATCTCATTACCATGAGAGAGCTAGACATCGAATTCCATTACCAAGAAAGAGCTAGACATCGAATCTCATTACGAAGAGAGAGCTAGACATCGAATCTCATTACGAAGAGAGAGCTAGACATCGAATATCATTACCAAGAGAGAGCTAGACATCTAATCTCATTACCAAGAGAGAACTAGACATCTAATCTCATTACCATGAGTGAGCTAGACATCGAATCCCATTACCGAGAAAGAGTTAGACATCGAATCTCATTACGAAGAGAGAGCTAGACATCGAATATCATTACCAAGAGAGAGCTAGACATCGAATATCATTACCAAGAGAGAGCTAGACATTGAATATCATTACCAAGAGAGAGCTAGACATCGAATCTCATTTCCAAGAGAGAGCTAGACATCGAATCACATTACCCAACAGACCAGGAGCGGGTAAAGCCACGAAAGAAAGAACCGCGAACTCGAAGTGAAAAAATCCCACCGTTTATGGTGGAATTCAAACCTGCGACCTTTCTATTCAAAGACCGATGTCTTACCTTCCAGATCACACAATCCCACCTTTTCTCTTCATATTTAATTACTTTTCTGTCTTTGTTGTCGCTAGGTACTAGGGCTACCCCCAACGTGTGTTTTTAAGTCAAGCTTTTAACTTACAACTGATTCAGCAGGCCGGTAAGAGATAAACGTTTTATGCTCAAAGAAATCACAGTAAAATGGTGAGAGAGGCAGAAAAATCAAAACACAACGAGCTTTCAATAAACTTTGCGAGAACACCAGACCCAAGGGCCGACCACAAAAAAATATATATTGGAATATTCGAAACACTATGTAGCATAACAGTAACAGAGGCGAAGAGAAAAGCAAAAGACCACAAATTATATCTCCCCTCGACGCTGAAAGGCAAATGAGGAAGGAAAGAAGAAGTTGTCATTAGGTTGCTTGGTGCTGTCAATGTCAGATTTTTATTCTAGAATCTAAAACAATAAGTGATATAAGTACTAACGCAAGGAAGGTGTAAGGCGCATGGTGGGAGTAAGCTTAATAAACAATTTAGAGAAGGAAACTAAAGATGAATGGATCATTTCTACAGTAGAACTCATTAAGATATTTATCCTGTAATATACACGGGAACAAACGCGCAAACAAATTAGCTAAAGAGGGAGGGAGATTACCACAAGAGAACCATCCGCTCAGTTATGATGAAGCCAAATCCATCCTCAAAGGTCAGTTATGACTAGCTGTCTTCATCGTGTAGTTAGGTTCAGATAGCGTTGCAACAAGTGGTCGACATATTCTACCTGATAATAGCAATAAACTTAAAACTTAGCATTTGAGGAAAACCATCTTCAGTGTTTTCGCTAGTGTATTGCGGGCATGATTCTTAAAGACGAACAAGTTGAGGATGGGAGCTGAGCACTATGGAATTATGCTATATAGATTATCTGTTAAATAACTAAACTAAACTAGAGTGAAATAAACTAAACTAATATAAACTAGACTAGACTGAATTAAAATAAATTAGATTAGACTGATCTGAACAAAACTAGACTACACTGAACTAAACTAAACTACACTACACTGAATTAAACTAAACTAGATTAGACTGAGCTAGACTAGACTAGACTAGACTAGACTAGACAAGACTAGATTAGACTGAACTGAACTGAACTAGACTATAATAGATTAGACTAGACTGAACTGAAATGAGCTAAACTAAGCTAGACTAAACTAAATTAGACTACTACTGAACTACATTAAAATATACTATACTTAACTGAACTGAACTGAACTAAACTAAACTAAAATAAATTGAACTAGACTGAACTAAACTAGACTAGACTGAACAAAACTAGACTAGACTAGACTGAACTAAACTAGACTAGACTGAACAAAACTAAACTAAACTGAACTGGACTACACTGAGCTAAACTAAACTAGGCTGAACTAAACTAAACTAGACTGAGCTAAACTACTGAGACAACAGACCGATATTTCCCTCTAAAGAGACAGACTGAAGGTTACAACTTTCGGGAACGTGGCAGCTGAAGAGGTCAAGCAAAGAACCTAAAAACCCCAAACTATTTCTTCCCTTGACGTTGTAGATTACTTCCTTCTTCCTTCCTTTTTCTCTCATCTTTAACATATACAGAATAGTAACGCCCAATTCAAAACATAAATCTGGCGCGGACGGCCTGTGAAGCCATCCCATTAACTATATAATTACGCTGATGGCCTTCATCTTCAGTAATTTCATTCTGGTGGTCTGGGTCTCATTCTGTCTTCTACATCACAAGACTCGTTAATTCTAACGCTGTTTTTTCATTGGTTGTGCAAATTGTAGTGCGTGCACATAACAGCTAATGAGCTGAGAGCTGCTTCTTTTAAATATCATTTATAATTAATTATTAGCTTGGGAGTGCACTAGAGGGAAAATATCTCAAAAATCGAGTAAATCATCATCATCATGTGTCATACCCGTTGGCGTAGGCAATCATGTCCTTCCACATTCATCGATTGACAGTATGTAAGAAAAAAGTAAAGAGCCCCCCCGTTACGCCAAGTCACGTATAGGGAATATGGTGTTAGTAGTCATACTTTTTATAGACCTTCGGAACATGGATTTTGGGGGTAATGTGTTCGATATTACGCCCGTGCCGCTTTACTTTTTCAGAAAAATATCCGGTAACCATCTAAGGCTGGGTGAACCCGGAAGCCGTCGATTAGGATCGAACGTTTATCGTATTCCAGTTCACTAACCATTGTGCTATCGCGGCTCCCTCTATCTACAGTGCATCGTATCAGTTCTGTTGTTGACTGTTTTCCATGCCATGACACCAAGCTATCCAGTATCTTCTCTATTTGTCGTCCGCGATCTCTCTTTCCCTGTATTTTGTCAGTTGTAACCAAGTATTCCAACTTGTCTTGATGTGTCCAAAAAAATGGTATTGTTTCTTTCTGATGTTTTTTTAGCAGCTCCATTTTTGTGTTGGCCTCTTTGAAAATGTCCTCATTGGTCTTTTTAGCTATCCAGAGAAATTCATTAAATAATCAAAATTAATTGCATTGATGATTTCTATTTCTTGTCCAACAAATATACTTTATATTCGTTGTCCTCTTCTGCTTCTCTTTCTCTGCCTCTCTGTCTCTCTCTCTCTCTCTCTCTCTCTCACACACACACACACACACACACACACACATTTACTTAAACTGTGCTTCCATTTAAACTTTAAATAGTGAGACATGACATTGCATATCATCACAAAGAAACTTCTTATACAGAGCATAATTATTCCCATCTTGTGCTATCAGTGCCAAACATGGTCACTCACGAATAAACATACAAGGAAGCTTGTCACGACAGATGTTTGAGAAAAGCGCCAAGAGTGACCAGAAGAGATAGAATCAGAAAGAAGATAAGAGGCCGAAACACATGCTCGACGGGGGTCTCTTCAGATGATCAGATTGCCTCCTGCCAAGAGCCGGATTAAGCTTGACCGCTCATGTACCATATGTTTAAAAAGGTGCCTTACACAAAGCAAAAGAAACTAATACTTCATATATATTTACATATCTTATTAAATTAATGTTATTTAAACTTCGCTCTCATCCGCGCAAATTCCACAAATGGCATCTCAATTCATTTTCAGACAAGAAACAAACCTAAGCTGACCGATGTCCAACTTACATTGACATATTTGTCTCCCTAAATTTTTCATTGTTGCCAGTTTGGATACGAAAATATAGTCTAAATATCGTTCTCTCTTCTCTCTTTTAGCTTCCCGTGGAGCATAGGTCTTCAACAAACACTTTCCAAAACATTATTGGCAGGGTTTTATTCCTACCATTTTTCTTATGCTTTCATTTGGTATTCAATCTCTTCTTGTGTTGTTTGTTACTTTTCTCAAGCATCGCGTCTCACATGTATTGATTGATCTTTCTTAAATGTGATTTAGAAAGGGTCCATGTTTGACTTGCATAGCACAAAGTTGGTATGAAAATGCTATTTATCATTTGTTGTTTAGCTGGCATAGAAATGTTTGGATGTCTTAGCAATGGTGAAAGCTGGTATGTGACAGCATTTGCTTGTTGTATTCTCATGTCAATTTCTCTGTCTAGTTTTTCATCTTCTGTGAACATTGTGCCTAAATACTTGAATTCCTCTACTTGTTTTATTTCTTTATTTTTTATCTTAATGTTTAACGGGTGTCTTAATTTGCTTATTCTCATAGCCTCTGTTTTTGCTGTGTTAATTTTCATACTGTAGTTTGTGCAGCTTTTATCTAGAGATGTTAAATGCTGTTGTAGCAGGTGTTCATCCTCATATATTAGGCATTGGTCATCTGCGAAGAGTAGCTCGTTGATGTTGGAGTTTTCTACCTCTATGTTATTATTTGATTTTTCCTTATTGTTGGTTGTTTCCTGATTTATTTTGTCCATATATATGATGAAGAGGAGTGGTGAGAGGACACATCCTTGTCTTACTCCTGTTGTAACCTGAAACCATTCTGACAGACCTTCCGATTTTCTAACGGCACATTGACTGTTTTTATATAGCGCCATTATATTATCTAGTAGTTGTCCTGCTACCCCGTAGGTATCTAAAGTTTGCCAAAGTTTGTTCCTGTCCACACGATCAAACGCTTTTTCCTGATCTATAAACACTCTATTTAGGTTTCTGTCATATTCTATTGTTTTTTCACATAGTTGTCTCAATGTAAATATAGCATCAGTACAGCTTTTGCCTTTTCTGAATCTGAATTGATTATTATTTAATTGAGGTTCTATTATGTATCTTACTCTCCTCTCCAATATTTTAGCAAACATTTTACCAACTTGACTCAATAGGGATATTCCTCTGTACATTTCACACTCCCTTTTGCTTCCTTTATTCTTCCAAAATGGGACAATGATAGCTTTTGGCCAATCGTCTGGGACTTTTCTTTCTTCCCAAGCCATATTGAATATTAAATTAAGCCAATCTATAGCTGTTTCCTTACAGGTTAGTAGCATTTCTGTTGTTATTCCATCTATACCAGCTGCTTTGTTCTTTTTATTCTGTTTCAATGCCCATTCTACTTCTGTTTTAAGTATATTCGGTTCCTGTTCATCATACTGCCTATGTTTAAACTCTGTATTTCCGTTTGTATTTCCCTGATTTAATAGTTCCTTAAAGTATTCTCGCCATCTGATTAGATTTGTTGTTGACGAATAATAATAACGTGATAATTGATATGAATTTCTTGGTGTCTGTATTCAGTTCACATAATGTATTCTTGATGTTGTTGTTGACGAATAATAATAACGTGATAATTGATATGAATTTCTTGGTGTCTGTATTCAGTTCACAAAATGTATTCTTGATGTTGTTGTTGACGAATAATAATAACGTGATAATTGATATAAATTACTTGGTGTCTGTATTCAGTTCACAGAATGTATTCTTGATGTTGTTGACGAATAATAATAACGTGATAATTGATATGAATTTCTTGGTGTCTGTATTCAGTTCACAAAATGTATTCTTGATGTTGTTGTTGACGAATAATAATAACAACGTGATAATTGATATGAATTACTTGGTGTCTGTATTCAGTTCACAGAATGTATTCTTGATGTTGTTGACGAATAATAATAACGTGATAATAGATATGAATTTCTTGGTGTCTGTATTCAGTTCACAGAATGTATTCTTGATGTTGTTGTTGACGAATAATAATAACGTGATCATTGATATGAATTTCTTGGTGTCTGTATTCAGTTCACAGAATGTATTCTTGATGTTCTTCTCTCTGATTGGATCTCTGGGGACCTTGACTGTAGCAAAAGTCCTGACGCCTGAAATCGCCAAGGAAATTTTGAACAAACACAACGACTACAGGCGTCAGGAGTCAGCCTCTAACATGTACCTTCTGGTGAGTACAAATCAATAATAAGTAACTCAACATTTTGTTAATGTGTATAACTGTACCAGAAATGTGTTCGTGCATTGTTAATGTGTATAACTGTACCAGAAATGTGTTCGTGCATTGTTAATGTATTGTTGCATATAAATTAGTTTTTTCTTCTTTTCTTCCTCATTTCCCTTAGAGTGTGAGGAGAGATATAATTTGCGATCTTTTACTTTTCCGCTGTAAAGGTACCTTGCGCGACTATTGTTCATTTTCCTTCTGGCCATAGCGCAGTATACAGGGCTGACATTTTTATTGTTATTTATTATTCTAGTTAGAAATTATTTTGTTTTAGATACGTCATTATTAATTAGCTATGTAGGGATACATTTATTTACTTACATATCTGTGTGTGTGTGTGTGATTTGTTTGTTCCTGCTGAAGGCATACTGAGCCGAAACGTCTTTAAGATTTTTGTCGTCCTTTTATAATGTAAAGCTTTAACCATACCATTTTTTTCCTATTTTTTTTTTCAATTTCTCCTTTTTTTTCAATTCTTTTTCCGATCACCTGTCCTGCTGTTATGTTTCCTAGTGTTTCTAATATTCTTCAATCCGTCTTTTTCATTGTCGGCCCTTGAGTCTGGTGTTCTCGTAACGTCTATTAAAGGCTTTGTGTTGTGTTGTGCTTTGGTATGTATATCTTATCGCGTGTCCACACCATTTTATCTGTTATTTCTTTATATATTCTACGACGGGAATTATTCCTAGCTTTTTTTCTTCTCAGTTTGTCAATGATTTATTTGCGTCATTAATTTGATACGATTGCCTCTCTATGAGAGATAAAGAGAGAGTTCAAGAATAAAACTATCTTTGACGTGTGGTAAAGAGTGTTAGAAAATATTAGATGGAAATAAATAACAGAATAGGAAAACAATTTTTTTGAAGAAAATGAAATAGAAGCTCACATCAAAGAAAGTGACATCAGGGCTAAAACTGAGAACATTAAATGTTATATCTACTCAACACTCGAGCAAAATGCAGAATAAAGTACATTAAAATAAGAAATCATAGAAGGAAAATGAAGACTTTTCAATGCGGATTTATAGAAGTATATAAAAAATGGAGTGGACAAAGAAGAAAACAGATAGCGACATTTTTAAGCTGTTGAAAATAATGATGGAATATTTATACCTCTTTATCGTATACCTCTGAAGAATTTTGGAACACAACTGATAGACTTTCTCCAACCTTCTCCAGATCTCTCTATCTTCAACCATTCCTTGGGACTCTGCAAAGTCAAGGCCTGTCCATTCTTTGATGTTATCTTCCCATTTCTTTCTCTGGTTACCTCTCCTTCATACCACTTTCACAGCTCCTTAGAGAATGGTCTTTCCTAGGGCAAACGATCGAGATATGTGACCAATCCATTAAGAAAGAATTAATTTAACACACTTCGAATAAAGACACAATCACTTTTAGACACATAAAGGACACAATAACATTTAGACACATAAAAGACACAATAACTTTTTAGACATAAAAGACACAATAACATTTAGACACATAAAAGACACAATAACTTTTTAGACATAAAAGACACAATAACTTTTAGACACATAAAAGACACAATCAGTTTTAGACACATAAAAGACAATCACTTTTAGACATATAAAAGACACAATAACTTTTAGACACATAAAAGAAACAATCACTTTTAGACACATAAAAGACACAATAACTTTTAGACACATAAGAGACACAATAACTTTTAGATATATAAAAGACACAATAACTTTTAGACACATAAAAGACACAATAACTTTTAGACACAATAGTTTTTAGACACATAAAAGACACAATCATTTTTAGACACATAAAAAACACACTAACTTTTAGGCACATGAAAGACACGTTAACTATTAGACACATAAAAACACATTAACTTTTAGGCACATAAAAGACACATTAACTTTTAGACACATAAAAGACACATTAACTTTTAGACACATAAAAGACACATTAACTTTTAGACACATAAAAGACACATTAACTTTTAGGCACATAAAAGACACATTAACTTTTAGAGACATAAAAGACACATTAACTTTTAGGCACATAAAAGACACACTAACTTTACATGCATATGAAAGAAACATTAACTTTACATGCACATAAAAGACACATTAACTTACATAAAATTATATACATTTGGACAACCCGTGCTCGATTCCAGCTGGAAGCAGTGTGAATTGTATATGCCTGGAAAAAAATTATCCGCGGTCGACCCACCCACTGGCAGAAATGGGTACCAGGGTAGTACTCTGGGAAGGTGAGGGATGCCGCCTCATATCGTGAGTTTCGATGCTTGAAGCGACATTATCCAGAGTATCCAAACATTTCTGGATAGGCGGCCGAGCACATATGGGTGGAAACTCGCGTGCTAAGACGCCGGTTCAAGTCTCGTACTTTATCTTTACCTTTATCTCTCAAACCAAAATGTATGTTAATGAGGCAGGCGAAGACAAAGATGAAAGCGACCGATAACATCAAATGCCGGACAGGAGATCTTGCATCAAAGTTTATCATCCAGAGAGGAAACAAAGGGTAATAAACATCCTTGTTATCCAACCTTCAATGCTGAGACAGCACAAGATGATGATGATGATGATAATGCCTACTTCCCTTTTATCGTTGTCCATTATTTATTTAATTTCGTGAATGTTTACATTTCGTTTCCTTTACTACAGGAGATAGAAAAGCTTTAACTGTTCAAATCGGTTAACTATATGACTATTTTCAACTGGGCAGACACGTTTTTGTGGCTGTTTGATTTTACGTTTCTGGTTTTCATCAATGGTTTTCAAACATTTTCGAGATAAGCCCTCTATAATTTCTGCACATAGCTTCGCTAGTCTCCTTGATTTAGAACAACCATTATCTTATCGCTCTCTTCGTTGTCCAAACAACTATCACTGCTTTGGGTTCTATAAACACATTCTCTCCGTTTCTATGTTGTACATATTCTCTATATGCTCAGCTATGTTTCTATATGCTTAGCTTGTAAAAAAAAGTAAAGTACCCCCGTCACGCCAAGTGGCGTATAGGGAAATATGATGTTTGTGACCCAATATTTTACAGACCTTCAGCACATGATTTTTGGGTAATGTGATCGGTATTACGCCCGTGCTGCTTTACTTTCCCAGAAAAAAATCCGGTACCCATTTAAGGCTGGGTGAACCCGGAAGCCGTCGGTTGGGATCGAACCCTAGCTCTTGTCCTTTGTAGTCCAGTTCACTAACCACTGAGCTATCGCGGCCCCCATGCTTAGCTTGTGTCTCACTTAATTATATTAGCCAAGATCTTGTCCTTCCACAGTCTTCTATCTACAGTGCATCGTATCAGTTCTGTTGTTGACTGTTTTTCGTGCCATTACATCTGTATTTTTTCTCTTTGTCGCCCGTGATCTCTATTTCCCTGTATTTTGCCATTTGTAACCAATTATTCCAACTTTCTTCTTCTCAAGATGTGCCCGATAAATGTTTATTGTTTCTTTCTGATGTTTCTTAAGAGCTCCCTTTTTGTGTTGGCCTCTTTGAGAATGTCCTCGTTAGTCTTTTTAGCTGTCAAAGGAACTTCCAACACTCTTCTGAGAAATCCCATCTCTATGGCCTCTAATCGTCTTTTCATGTGTCTGTTTACTGTCCATGATTCGCTTCCATAGGTCAGAATTGGCTCTATATAGCACCGATGAACTCTCTTTCTCACTTCTATTGACATAGATTTGTCAGACACGAATACAAGAATCTGTTAGCGAATCTATCAGAATAACAGCTCAGAGCGACATCTCAAATGTTGAAGTGACCGTAACAAAATGTTAATATAGGAATCCAGTAACTGGATAGGACACACATTGCGGAAGCTAACAGAGAGTATTACACAAGAGACACTTTTTGGATTCTCCAAGGAAAAGGACAAAGAGGAATACTAAAATATCATTGGAGAAGGCAGATGGAAGCAGAGATGAAGATGATCTTGAAGACATGGAAAGTTCGTAAAAGAATGGCAAGAAACAGAACGACTTAGAAAGTGTTTGTTGAAGACCTATGCTCCGCAGGGAACTGGAAGGTAGAAGAAGAAGATTCCAGTAACCCACGTGACTCGTTCTCCAACGTCGTTTGATATTGTGTTGTCCATTACTTACATAAAGCTGTACCCATACCATTTTTTCTAATTTTTTGCTTCTTCTCGAACACTGTTCTAGAAGGATCTCCGTCACATCGATATGTAGCATATAGGCAATATGATGTTAGTGCCCATATTTATTTATGGATTTCGGCGCATTTTTTAAATGGTAAATTGTCATTATAACGACAGTGCCGTCTCTTTTTCCCCCCAAAAAACGAAATACTCCTCTACGGCTGGGTGAACATGGAAGCCGTCGATCAGAATCGAACCCCGTGCCACGTAGCAAAGGTTGCTAACCAGTCTACCCGCGCCTCCATTGTTCTATAGGACATTATCAAATGATCTAAACTAAGCCCTGGAGACCAATCACGTCCGAACGAAATCAGTCTGGAACATCGCAGAATACGTCTATCTGGAGCACGAGAGTGTGGAAGCTGAGCTGTGCTCGGGCAGAATCCCATAGATCTGTTTATTGATAACACGTGGTAATACAACACACTGCACCAACTTCGTACCAACCGTGGTCATTCCAGATGTAATTTTAAAACATTTATTAATTGTAATTTCATCTTGATTGTTGATTGTTTGCGTACCTCAGCTTTATATTTCTAGTAAAGTTTAAAAAGAATTAATTTTGCATGAATATCACTTTTTTTGGATATTTTTCACACTCGCAACTGTGTGCTTATATGTCCCTCGGCATATAGGCAGATATTCTCCGACCTCAGAGGTACTCTCATCTTTAATCTCGAGAGTTTTAACAGTTTGGGTTGATTTCCCACTGAAGCAGTCATTTTTTACCTACCTTTTTAGATTTACAATTCTCAATGTCTGTTTGAAGTGTGAAGATTACACTGCGCTGGACTTCCTCCTTTTTGCAGTTATTCGAGAGGGCTAGACATTGAATCTCACTATTCAGATTGGGCTAGACATCTAGAAGTCCGTTCTATGTCTTCCTTTCATTTTCATCTTTGCTTCCATCTGTCTTCTCCAAGAATATTTTGGTCTTCCTCTTTGTCTTTTTCCTTGGGGATTCCAGAAAAATGCATGTTGTGAAATAGAGCGAAGATGATGGCGCTGAACTTCTCTTGCCCTAGATATTTTAAATAGTCATCATACCCTTCTGATCAGCAAGCACACTAACCACTCCGCCACCGAGGCACCGCCGGCTGAATTAGGTACAGTATCACCAATTTGAGAACCTCTGTCATGAATGGTTCCTAGCCATGGTTCCTGGCCAATGTAAATGTAACCTAAACTGTAAATTCATGTTTTGTTTCACAGCACGTGGCTTGCAGACTCGGAGATATGACGCTGTTATGATTTCAAGCCAAATTTATACAAACATATTTCCGCAGGTTACTTGAAACAAAGTTTTAATGTAAATATATTTAATAGTGCAACTGAATGAGAGAACTAAAAATTAAGACTCCCAGAAAAAGATCAAGAGAAGATTAATAATAGCATCAGAATTATAAACGCCATGAAGAACATGAGAGGTAGTAAAATTAAAATTACTGAGGACATGTATCTTCCTGATAGCAACAAACGGTTGTGAATCATGGACAATCTCGCAAACAGCAATGAAGAAAATAGATTCATTCGGAATAAAATGCTGCAGTAAAATACTTAAAATACCTTGGATAATGAAAAAGAGCAATGAAGATATTGAAAAATATAAATATTAAGAATAACTGGCTTCTAAAAATCACCCTACAGATGAAATTTAAAAAAACTATGACCACGTTAAAAGACACAGCGGGCTGGAAAAAAAGCAATAACGGGAGGCATGGTTCCCGTGCGACGCATCAGGGGTAGACCAAGAAAAAGGTTGTTCAAAGACATCAATGAGGACTTGAACATGGCAACATAAGAAGTGTGAGATCTGGCTAGAGACATAGATTCTATCAGACGAGCTGTGGTGAATGTAACGTTCTGTGGGAGATTTGATCAGAGACAAGAGATTCTATCAAACGATCTGTGGTGAATGCAACATTCTGTGTGAGATCTGGCTAGAGACAGGGATTCTATCAGACGAGCTGTGGTGAATGCAACGTTCTGTGGAAGATTTGGCTAGAGACATAGATTCTATCAGACGAGCTGTGGTGAATGTAACGTTCTGTGGGAGATTTGATCAGAGACTAGAGATTCTATCAGACGAGCTGTGGTGAATGCAACATTCTGTGTGAGATCTGGCTAGAGACAGAGATTCTATCAGAAGAGCTGTGGTGAATGCAACATTCTGTGTGAGATCTGGCTAGAGACAGAGATTCTATCAGACGAGCTGTGTTGAATGCAACGTTCTGTGTGAGATCTGGCTAGAGACAGAGATTCTATCAGACGAGCTGTGGTGAATGTAACGTTCTGTGTGAGATCTGGCTAGAGACAGAGATTCTATCAGACGAGCTGTGTTGAATGCAACGTTCTGTGTGAGATCTGGCTAGAGACAGAGATTCCATCAGACGAGCTGTGGTGAATGTAACGTTCTGTGTGAGATCTGGCTAGAGACAGAGATTCTATCAGACGAGCTGTGGTGAATGTAACGTTCTGTGGAAGATTTGGCTAGAGACATAGATTCTATCAGACGAGCTGTGGTGAATGTAACGTTCTGTGGGAGATTTGATCAGAGACAAGAGATTCTATCAGACGAGCTGTGGTGAATGTAACGTTCTGTGGAAGATTTGATCAGAGACAAGAGATTCTATCAGACGAGCTGTGGTGAATGCATTGTTCTGTGGGAGATCCTGCTAGAGACATGGATTCTTTCCGAAGGGTTGTGGTGAAAGCAACATTCTGAGAAAGATCAGGCAAGAGACAGAGATTTTTTTCAGACGGGTTGTGGTGCATGTAATGTTCTGTGGGAGATCTGGCTAGAGTCAGAGATTCTTTCAGACGAGCTGCGGTGAATGTTACGGTCTGTTGGAGATCCTGCTAGAGACAGAGATTCTATGAGACGAGCTGTGGTAAATGCAACGTTCTGGAAAGGACAAGCAACCTGATGAGAATGAGGACAACTGATAAAGCTATTGGAATGAGCAAAATGGCTCAATTGTAGTCAATGGACTCTGTTCGATTTATAATTTTGAAGGCAAGAGCGTAACTTTCTACACTCATTTTGTCTCTTCAACACTTTACCCAAGACTATGAGCACTAGCATTCTTATCCTACTTCTGAAAAGACAGAGGATGTCAGTCAGTATAGCATATGAACTCCACGACACCCGCAAAAAGATCCCGTTAAAAACTAACCTGGTTAAATTTTATGAAAAATGTTCTAGATTTGTATTTTCCTTATTTTTTTTTCTCTCCAGCCAGATCTCCCACTTCTTCTGTTGCCATGTTCTCTTTGATGTCTTTGAACAACCTTTTTCTTGGTCTGCCTCTGATGCGTCGCCCAGGAAACATGCCTCCCGTTATTGCTTTTTATTATAAAAAAAAAAATTTCCTTATTTAAAATTGAAAAAACAATTATCCCGAGCAACAGCATACATCCTATTTCTCTTTCTTTTTTTTTAAATTTAAACTACCTGAGGCGGGCTCTTTTACGTGATCAATTTGAGCACGTAACTTCAATTTTATCGTCATTTTCCGACAGGATTAGATACTCCATCCCCCTTATCTTGAGGCCAGGGGTCACAAGAAAAAACGTAATGGCGCAAAAGTAAATTCGAACAGTGTATCCTTTTGTTGTGAGGCGAACGTAAGTAGTATAGTATGTCAATTGGGATGCGTAATTCTACTTCCAGAAGCAGAATATTCCTTATATAAATAGTCTACCAGCAGATTTTTTCTGCTTCCAGGAATATTCCTTATATGAGAGTCTACCGTTTTTTCTTATATGAGAGTCTACCCGCCCATTTTTGTTCCTGTGACCTCTCGTGGCGGTGGTGGTGACCTCCCGGTGACCTCTCGGGTGACCTCTCGTGGCGGTGGTGGTGGTGTTGTGGTGACCTCCCGCGGCGGTGGTGAAGGGGCGGTGGTGGTATCATAAATCTATTATATTCTTTGTACTTTCAATGGTTCCGTAACTTTCATAAATCTATTCTTTCTTTATACTCTCATTCAATAAAAAACAGTGACAAGTTTATTTATTGTTTTAAAAACTTCCTTTAGAATTAAAGGTAACAACTTAGGCCGTTACACACGCTACACGACGGTGCATTACCGAACTTAGTAACTACACGGCGTTTAACGTTAAGCGCGATCAAAGAGTTCGCGGTAGACGCGTAGCAGCGAAGACGCGCAGCAAGGGGCCGCAAGATCAAAGAGCTCGGTAGACGCGCAGCGAAGACGCGCAGTGAGGGGGCCGCGTTTAACGTTAAGCAAGATCAAAGAATCCGCCTTCCGTATGAACATCAAAGAATCCGCCTCCCGTGAGTACTTACTTCCCGTTAGACGGTAAGTGTTCATCAGGAGAGTCATTTAACAGGGGAATTTCACGATACCGATGTTTTAATGTGAGATGCTTGGGGGTAATTAATATCTTTGCGCCGTTTCGTGTTCAAAGACCGTGTTTCGCTGTGAAAAGTTTTGATTGAATGTTTGAGTGTCAGACTGGCCAGGGCTACGGACTTTTTATCATCTGAAGATTAGAATACCACTTATTAGGGGCATTTTACTGGGTGGTTGTTTTAATGTGAGATGTTTAGGGGAAATTAACACTGACAAGTTTATTTATTTATTTAATGTTTTATTCGTATATATACCACAATAGATAACACAGGGGTAGACAATAATGTAGTCTTTAACTATTGTACATTATAGACAAGTATAATACATAAGAAACAAAGTAGTTTATTTACAAGAAGTAATACATGATACTGTTAAATTGCTAAAGGGGAGGTGGTCACGTTGTCAGAATGGACCTGTCGCTTGATGGGGTGATGTAGTAAGTTGGAAGTTGTAGTAGTAGGTTAGAAGTTGGCGTGTATTAGAGGAAGTTGGTTGTGGAGGTAGTTGGTAGTAGAAGTTGTAGTAGTGAAAGTTGTAGTTGTAGACGTAGTCGGTGTAGAAGTTGTAGTAGTGAAAGTTGTAGTAGAGCAGGGGACGACGTTCAAATTAACAGACGACGACTTTTATTCGACTGACTCAACAAGCAAAAACCAAAACGTTACTCCCAAACCAACGAAAGCTTAGACTTTGGAGTTCTATATCTTTAGCACTTCAACGAATAACAGACAACAGTAAAGGTGAACCTTACAGATAAGAAAACTTAGTTCCAAACCCCAAAATTTCGTCTCATAACTAAAAAGTTGAACTCAAAACATTAAAAATCTAGGTCCAAAGTCAAAATAGTTAGACACGGTAGGGCAAAAGGGCATATTCTTTCCAACCAATACTCCCTATTCTTCTACACATCTGCATCTCGAAGCCTTCGAATTTATATTCAATGTTTGGCTACTGACAATGTAGCAGTCATTTCGTTGTAATGGTCATCTCGTTGTAACAGACACGTATGTCATGTCGTTGTAACAGACACGTATGTCATGTCATTTTATCAGAGACGTATGGTATGTCGTTGTAATAGCCATGTCGTTGTATCAGTCATGTCGATGTAGTAGACACGTATGTCATGTCAATGTAACAGTCATGTCAATGTAACAGTCATGTCAATGTAACAGTTATTTCGTTGTAATAGTCATCTCGTTGTAACAGTCACGTATGTCATGTCGTTTTATCAGAGACGTATGGTATGTCGTGATGGACGAATGTAGGTTGTCGACTGTGCCATGATGGATCATGTAGGTTGTCGACTGGGCCATGATGGATCATGTAGGTTGTCGACTGTGCCATGATGGATCATGTAGATTGTCGACTGTGTCGAGATGGATGAATGTAGGTTGTCGACTGTGCCATGATGGATGAATGTAGGTTGTCGACTGTGCCATGATGGATCATGTAGGTTGTCGACTGTGCCATGATGGATCATGTAGGTTGTCGACTGTGTCGAGATGGACGAATGTAGGTTGTCGACTGGGCCATGATGGATCATGTAGGTTGTCGACTGGGCCATGATGGATCATGTAGGTTGTCGACTGGGCCATGATGGATCATGTAGGTTGTCGACTGTGCCATGATGGATCATGTAGATTGTCGACTGTGTCGAGATGGATGAATGTAATTGTCGAGTATGCTCCAACAAATCACCGCGCCATTTAAACTTCTTTGAACATAATGGACACGGATGTTCACCAGAAGAAACCTCATTATGAGAAACCATCTGGAGAAAATCCAATAACCCTTTCGTCAACCATATTTAACATACCTAGTTTAACTTCATCAAACATCAAGCTCAACAATACTTAGCATACCTACTTTAAACACCTCGATAAAATTGAATAACCTTTCATCGATAAGCCTTAACGTACTTTAAGAGAAAACAATCCAACTTACTGTGTAAAATAGAATCTCAATCCGTTAGAATGAATAGTAACTTTCCTTGAAGCAACCAAACTTATAACACGAAAGCCCTGAAGGGTCTTGTTTAAATATAGCCTGGTAACAAATGAATACATTATCCAATCAGCGAGTGATTATGCCAACATCGACTGATATCTGGATTAACCAATTAGAGAAGAGCATTAACATTGGAGGCGGAGCAAAGAAATGACTGACATCTGTATTATAACCATTCAGAGAAGAGCATTAGCATGGGAGGCGGAGCAAAGAAATGACTGACATCTGTATTATAACCATTCAGAAAAGAGCATTACTATGAACGGCAGAGTGATTAACCAATTATAGAAGAGCGTAACTTTGAAAGCGGTTCCAGTTCCATCTTAAGGTAAATGATTTGGTCGGGTTCTCATCGAGGATTGTGGGCGTTTCTGGTCCATAGAATGTGTTTGGATAAACTTATGTAGGAGTTTATGTTCCTGGGGGTTGATATTATTCACACATATGATAAGGCGTATAAGAAACATTCCAAGTTTTATAACGCGATGGCTAACCTAGTATACACATGATCGGAGAGAAATGAGCTGTTATTTACTGGAATAATTCAGCGAGTCGGTGGTCATGATATCTACGCCACGTTTGTAACCATCGTTATCGAAATACTTTCAGATCGAATTCGCAATTTCGGTCGTCTTGTTGTTCTATATACCCTCGCCTATCGATTAGTTAAGAATCATGTCAAAGACATGTTCGACTCTGATTCCGACATTTGTGTTTTAGAAACGGACTTTGGTACTTGGACCGGTGGTATCATCGGAAGAGAATTTGGAGAGTGGTTACTAAAAGAAGGTGGTTTGGAAAATTTTCTAGACCTCTCTAACGAAGAAGCTACAACACTGTGGACTCTACTTCACAACAGCCTTTGGTCTTTAAGAGCTTTACCTAGAAATGTTTATCTGTGAGTTTATATATTTTCCCTAATAAAAGTTTGGTAACCCCACAGCATTTGTTACTGCCTTACAATATTGTTTACCAGGTCACGACACCCTCTCACACTGATGATGAGGGTTGTCCTGTAGTAGGCCTGTGATTGTAATAAGAATGGTTTGCTCCAGCTTTGAAATCTGAAATTTTCACAAAAAGAGATGGTGTTACTCAGTTCCCCTATAATGGCGATGTTGAGTTACTAAAAATAGATTTTGATCTCTGATGCAATACCTGATTAGTTACTAAAAATAGAATGTGACCTATGATCCAATAACAGAATACTCATTGCCCTGGTGACCACTTGAGACTGATGGAAAAGTGAATTCCCAGTCATAGAAAAGTATGTTGTCACGATAGGTGTGTCAATAACAAGGAATAAAAAATCATTAAAGACATCCTAATTAAGTTGTGAAATTTTGGTGGTTGAGAGATAAATCTGAAGATAAGCACATCAAACTATAAGAACAAGGAAACAATCGTATATTACACACTCTTAGAGCCAGTGTTAAGTTAACACGTATTTAGTTAAAATAGGTTATAAATTGAGTAGAGGTAAACTTATACCTTATGGCTCATCTACTTTTTCGAATAAACTCAAGATCTACTTTTTCGAATAAACTCATTAAAATTAAAATAAGTCAAATAAAAACAAACAAATATGATCTTTTTATAATGTTTATTTTCACAATAAAACTAGACAACACATGTTACACGTTCAAATATTTATAATTGAACAACGATGCTTTAAATAGTACAAATATGGATACAAATCATCTAAAAAAGTACACATATAACAACATAGTCATGTGTTTAATACTTAAATTACAAGTTTACGTGGTCTCCCACGTGGTTTTTTAAATACACAAGGATCGCAAAATTTAACACAATTTTGTTTATTGTTCTTAATAGCATAAGATCCATCAGTTATATTAGTGATCGAACGGGGATCAATTCGTTTGTGAGCTGTGTCTGTGAGAACATTTGAAAGGTTACTCTGTTGATACTGGAAGTCGTCATAAACGGGAGGAGCAGCGAACGACCACTCACCCTCATTGGCTGTTTGTTCTCGGGCATAGTCTGAGCGAAATGTAGAAGCTCCATCAGTGGTTGCTTGTATACTGTCACACTCATTGGCCGTTTGTTCTCGGGCATAGTCTGAGCGAAATGTAGAAGCTCCATCAGTGGTTGCTTGTATACTGTCACACTCGGATGAGAGAATCGTAGACGCATCACCTGTGGCTACTTGTAGTCTGTCACACTCTGAGAGAATCGTAGACTTCAGACCCACTAAAGTCTCAAATTCAGGCTGTGTTAGTGTTATACCGTAACGTGTTGGGAATTTCAACCCCGTTGTGCCATCGTATTTTCTAAGATGAATTAAAGTCTTTGCTCGATATCTCGAAACTGAGACAGCCTTCAAACCATTCTTCTGTAGAGGTTTTACATACTCGCCATTACGAGCGGCATAGAAAAAAGCACCATCACAGTCAACATTAACAGCGGAATCACACATATCCATTCTAACGGACTCCATTCTAAAAAGCACACGACTTGGTAGCAGGGCTCTGACTTTCTGTATGTAGCAGCACTCAGAACGGCTGCCCTTTATACCCTGTAACAAGGGGGCGTGGCCAGTCTATTTATAGTAACCAATGGAATACGTTCTATTTATAGTAACTGATGCAATACGTCATTGGACGTGATGAGACATGTTCAGAGAGCGGCCATCTTTGATGAATCATGGGAAGTTTGTCCCACGAGGCCGATGTATCCATGGAGTCATCAAAACAAATGATGATCCAGAGGGCGGGGCCTACACTGACAAGTTGGAGACAAACTCGAGTATAGCATGTTATGTTCATTAGAGGGAAGTGTTCTTGTGAACACAGGATTGGGCTTGGCAAGTAAAATATCAACTAAACTTTAGTTTCTATTACTTCTGAAATACTTTTTAGAATCTTGGCTCTGTGATCAATAGCTAGGATGGGGGAAATAATTTTGCCACATTCTTGTATACGGTTTATGAAGCGCTCCTTGTCTATAGAAAACTGCTGCCAAGAATAATTGGGTTCGTCATTTTCATCATCGTGGATTGTTAAAACAATCGTTTCTTCACAAAAATGAACCTAGAATAAAACGAGACAATTTAGGTTTAAAAGCCACCAAAAACTTCTAAATGAAAAACACTTTATAATAAAATATCTCTGCACAACTCTGTAGCTGATGTCATTTCTCTTTGTTTCCCTCTGTCTTTTCACCCCTCACGTTTTCAAGTTGGTACAAGTTATTACAGCGGTTCTCATTACAAGTCACAACATCCAAGTATTGGATATCTCTTTCGCTTCTCACCTAGTAACCTATTGTCCATGAGTCTCTTGGGTAAGTTAAACCTGCTTCTACGTAAAATTTACTCTACTCCACCTCCAGAGGATAACACTTCAAGTGATTTACCAGTATTAATATTATTCCACTTGTCGTTTTCTTTGATGTTACAGTTACTTCTTTATGGTATTAACGATGAATCCTTTATTTTTTTTCGGTTTCCTTTACTATAACGTCAATCATTACTAGCAACTAGTTTCACAATTTTCATTACATGTGGAAATTTACTATTTATCATCATCAATAAAGATAATGTCTCTACTAGTTGTGTAATAACCCAGTAATAAAGATAATGAAGGCGAAACAGAATATCAAAATCAAAAGGTAAACTCGACTCCAAAGCAATTACCTACCTTGGTAGCTCTATCGGTTAGTGTATCACCTTGCTGGCTGCAAGCGTATTGTTCGTTCCACGTTGCGTTAATTTGTTCAAAATAAATATCATGTTCAAAGATTTGTATATCTCTATTATCAGTCGAGGAGTGGTTGTTAATTATTTCAGTTGGAATCTCCAGTCTTCCAGCTCCCTGATTTTGAGAGCCGGTGATGTAGGTGTCAGAGGTTTCACTAGAGTTTAAAAACCTTTCATGTATATTTGTCTTTTTGAAAATTGAGTCTAAAGTTAAACCATTATTAAAATTACCACTAGGCCATATTGTCGTGGTTTGCGTGCTCATTGACAAATCACTATCTTCATCACTGTCTTCCTCTTCTGAACTTGAGTTTATTCGAAAAAGTAGATGAGCCATAAGGTATAAGTTTACCTCTACTCAATTTATAACCTATTTTAACTAAATACGTGTTAACTTAACACTGGCTCTAAGAGTGTGTAATATACGATTGTTTCCTTGTTCTTATAGTTTGATGTGCTTATCTTCAGATTTATCTCTCAACCACCAAAATTTCACAACTTAATTAGGATGTCTTTAATGATTTTTTATTCCTTGTTATTGACACACCTATCGTGACAACATACTTTTCTATGACTGGGAATTCACTTTTCCATCAGTCTCAAGTGGTCACCAGGGCAATGAGTATTCTGTTATTGGATCATAGGTCACATTCTATTTTTAGTAACTAATCAGGTATTGCATCAGAGATCAAAATCTATTTTTAGTAACTCAACATCGCCATTATAGGGGAACTGAGTAACACCATCTCTTTTTGTGAAAATTTCAGATTTCAAAGCTGGAGCAAACCATTCTTATTACAATCACAGGCCTACTACAGGACAACCCTCATCATCAGTGTGAGAGGGTGTCGTGACCTGGTAAACAATATTGTAAGGCAGTAACAAATGCTGTGGGGTTACCAAACTTTTATTAGGGAAAATATATAAACTCACAGATAAACATTTCTAGGTAAAGCTCTTAAAGACCAAAGGCTGTTGTGAAGTAGAGTCCACAGTGTTGTAGCTTCTTCGTTAGAGAGGTCTAGAAAATTTTCCAAACCACCTTCTTTTAGTAACCACTCTCCAAATTCTCTTCCGATGATACCACCGGTCCAAGTACCAAAGTCCGTTTCTAAAACACAAATGTCGGAATCAGAGTCGAACATGTCTTTGACATGATTCTTAACTAATCGATAGGCGAGGGTATATAGAACAACAAGACGACCGAAATTGCGAATTCGATCTGAAAGTATTTCGATAACGATGGTTACAAACGTGGCGTAGATATCATGACCACCGACTCGCTGAATTATTCCAGTAAATAACAGCTCATTTCTCTCCGATCATGTGTATACTAGGTTAGCCATCGCGTTATAAAACTTGGAATGTTTCTTATACGCCTTATCATATGTGTGAATAATATCAACCCCCAGGAACATAAACTCCTACATAAGTTTATCCAAACACATTCTATGGACCAGAAACGCCCACAATCCTCGATGAGAACCCGACCAAATCATTTACCTTAAGATGGAACTGGAACCGCTTTCAAAGTTACGCTCTTCTATAATTGGTTAATCACTCTGCCGTTCATAGTAATGCTCTTTTCTGAATGGTTATAATACAGATGTCAGTCATTTCTTTGCTCCGCCTCCCATGCTAATGCTCTTCTCTGAATGGTTATAATACAGATGTCAGTCATTTCTTTGCTCCGCCTCCAATGTTAATGCTCTTCTCTAATTGGTTAATCCAGATATCAGTCGATGTTGGCATAATCACTCGCTGATTGGATAATGTATTCATTTGTTACCAGGCTATATTTAAACAAGACCCTTCAGGGCTTTCGTGTTATAAGTTTGGTTGCTTCAAGGAAAGTTACTATTCATTCTAACGGATTGAGATTCTATTTTACACAGTAAGTTGGATTGTTTTCTCTTAAAGTACGTTAAGGCTTATCGATGAAAGGTTATTCAATTTTATCGAGGTGTTTAAAGTAGGTATGCTAAGTATTGTTGAGCTTGATGTTTGATGAAGTTAAACTAGGTATGTTAAATATGGTTGACGAAAGGGTTATTGGATTTTCTCCAGATGGTTTCTCATAATGAGGTTTCTTCTGGTGAACATCCGTGTCCATTATGTTCAAAGAAGTTTAAATGGCGCGGTAATTTGTTGGAGCATACTCGACAATTACATTCATCCATCTCGACACAGTCGACAATCTACATGATCCATCATGGCACAGTCGACAACCTACATGATCCATCATGGCCCAGTCGACAACCTACATGATCCATCATGGCCCAGTCGACAACCTACATGATCCATCATGGCCCAGTCGACAACCTACATTCGTCCATCTCGACACAGTCGACAACCTACATGATCCATCATGGCACAGTCGACAACCTACATGATCCATCATGGCACAGTCGACAACCTACATTCATCCATCATGGCACAGTCGACAACCTACATTCATCCATCTCGACACAGTCGACAATCTACATGATCCATCATGGCACAGTCGACAACCTACATGATCCATCATGGCCCAGTCGACAACCTACATGATCCATCATGGCACAGTCGACAACCTACATTCGTCCATCACGACATACCATACGTCTCTGATAAAACGACATGACATACGTGACTGTTACAACGAGATGACTATTACAACGAAATGACTGTAACATTGACATGACTGTTACATTGACATGACTGTTACATTGACATGACATACGTGTCTACTACATCGACATGACTGATACAACGACATGGCTATTACAACGACATACCATACGTCTCTGATAAAATGACATGACATACGTGTCTGTTACAACGACATGACATACGTGTCTGTTACAACGAGATGACCATTACAACGAAATGACTGCTACATTGTCAGTAGCCAAACATTGAATATAAATTCGAAGGCTTCGAGATGCAGATGTGTAGAAGAATAGGGAGTATTGGTTGGAAAGAATATGCCCTTTTGCCCTACCGTGTCTAACTATTTTGACTTTGGACCTAGATTTTTAATGTTTTGAGTTCAACTTTTAGTTATGAGACGAAATTTTGGGGTTTGGAACTAAGTTTTCTTATCTGTAAGGTTCACCATTACTGTTGTCTGTTATTCGTTGAAGTGCTAAAGATATAGAACTCCAAAGTCTAAGCTTTCGTTGGTTTGGGAGTAACGTTCTGGTCTTTGCTTGTTGAGTCAGTCGAATAAAAGTCGTCGTCTGTTAATTTGAACGTCGTCTCCTGCTCTACTACAACTTTCACTACTACAACTTCTACACCGACTACGTCTACAACTACAACTTTCACTACTACAACTTCTACTACCAACTACCTCCACAACCAACTTCCTCTAATACACGCCAACTTCTAACCTACTACTACAACTTCCAACTTACTACCTCACCCCATCAAGCGACAGGTCCATTCTGACAACGTGACCACCTCCCCTTTAGCAATTTAACAGTATCATGTATTACTTCTTGTAAATAAACTACTTTGTTTCTTATGTATTATACTTGTCTATAATGTACAATAGTTAAAGACTACATTATTGTCTACCCCTGTGTTATCTATTGTGGTATATATACGAATAAAACATTAAATAAATAAATAAACTTGTCAGTGTTAATTTCCCCTAAACATCTCACATTAAAACAACCACCCAGTAAAATGCCCCTGATAAGTGGTATTCTAATCTTCAGATGATAAAAAGTCCGTAGCCCTGGCCAGTCTGACACTCAAACATTCAATCAAAACTTTTCACAGCGAAACACGGTCTTTGAACACGAAACGGCGCAAAGATATTAATTACCCCCAAGCATCTCACATTAAAACATCGGTATCGTGAAATTCCCCTGTTAAATGACTCTCCTGATGAACACTTACCGTCTAACGGGAAGTAAGTACTCACGGGAGGCGGATTCTTTGATGTTCATACGGGAGGCGGATTCTTTGATCTTGCTTAACGTTAAACGCGGCCCCCTCACTGCGCGTCTTCGCTGCGCGTCTACCGAGCTCTTTGATCTTGCGGCCCCTTGCTGCGCGTCTTCGCTGCTACGCGTCTACCGCGAACTCTTTGATCGCGCTTAACGTTAAACGCCGTGTAGTTACTAAGTTCGGTAATGCACCGTCGTGTAGCGTGTGTAACGGCCTAAGTTGTTACCTTTAATTCTAAAGGAAGTTTTTAAAAACAATAAATAAACTTGTCACTGTTTTTTATTGAATGAGAGTATAAAGAAAGAATAGATTTATGAAAGTTACGGAACCATTGAAAGTACAAAGAATATAATAGATTTATGATACCACCGCCCCTTCACCACCGCCGCGGGAGGTCACCACAACACCACCACCACCGCCACGAGAGGTCACCCGAGAGGTCACCGGGAGGTCACCACCACCGCCACGAGAGGTCACAGGAACAAAAATGGGCGGGTAGACTCTCATATAAGAAAAAACGGTAGACTCTCATATAAGGAATATTCCTGGAAGCAGAAAAAATCTGCTGGTAGACTATTTATATAAGAAATATTCTGCTTCTGGAAGCAGAATTACGCATCCTAATCGACATACTATACTACTAACGTATTATTCTCTGTGCGGTCGTGTGTTGATCCACTGCTAGTCCAGGTGTCCATAGAGATTATTAAATAGTTGTTGACGTGATGCCACGAGTTGATGCGGGCAGGGTGCCCTATCACTCACTGATGTGACGGGTCGTAATGGATTTCTTGGCATTGGAGGAGAAATGAAAAAAAAAAAATACAGCTTTACGTAACTGATGAACGACACACATTTGAACGACGTTTTGGCTAAATAGGCTTTCAGCAGGAACAAACAAACAAGACATACACATATATGTAAGTAAATAAAACTAGTTCTACATAGCTAACTAATAATGAAGCATTCAAAACAAAATAATTTAGAGCTAGTATGAGAACGATAAATAAAAATGTCTACCCTGTGTCGTGGCCAGAAAGAAAATGAACGAGTGGCGCAGGATACACTGTGTATTTGATCAGCCGATGAAAGGGTCAACAACAGATTAAAGGGTTCTGATAATACACCAGTGTAGATACGCCATTTTTTTCCTTTCTTCTTCACATTCAGTTTTACTGCAGCTTCGCATTTGCATGCGTTTATCTGCGTTTCTTTGCCTTGACCTTTCTTGACACCCCCGGCTCTTACTAGAGTTCGTCTAGTCCCAGGCAATGCTGGGAAAGTAATAGTTCAGCCTTGAGGTAATGCAATATGGGATCTTCTACATCAGTAACATCCATCACTACAGATAACACGACGATCCTAGCTTCTGTTGGCCGGCCCATTACCGGGGGGTGCCTATGTTATTGTGACCGCAGGTCCCTGGCGCTTATACTCCCACAGGTGTTTAGAGTCATGATGGGAAGTGATATCACCATGAATCCCCCAGATGATTAGAGTTATGATAGGATGTGATATCACCATGACTCCCCCAGATGATTAGAGTTATCATATGATGTGATATCTCAATGACTCCCACAGATGATTACAGTCATGATAGGATGTGATATCACCATGACTCCCCCAGATGATTAGAGTCATGATAAGATGTGATATCACCATGACTCCCCCAGATGATTAGAGTCATGATAAGATGTGATATCACCATGACTCCCCAGACGAAAAGAGACATGATAAGATGTGATATCACCATGACTCCCCCAGATGATTAGAGTCATGATAAGATGTGATTTCACCATGACTCCCCCAGATGATTAGAGTTATGATAGGATGTGATATCACCATGACTCCCACAGATGATTACAGTCATGATAAGATGTTATATCACCATGACTACCACAGATGATTACAGTCATAATAAGATGTGATATCACCATGATTCCCCTAGATGATTAGAGCCATGATAGGATGTGATATCACCATGATTCCCCTAGATGATTAGAGCCATGATAGGATGTGATATCACCATGGTCAAGTGAAACTTTAATGACTAACCTTCCTCTGTTGTTTGTTTGTTAGTTAGTTTATTTATTGCTTTGATGGCTTGTTTGTTTGTTTGTTTATTTGATTGTTTCCTTGTTTGTTTATTTGTTTCCTTGTTTGTTTATTTGTTTTTTGTTTGTTTGTTTATTTGTTTGCTTGTTTGTTTGAATGCTTGTTTGTTTGCTTCTTTGTTTGTTTGTTTCCTTGTTTGCTTGCTTGTTTGTTTCCTCGTTTGTTTGCTTGCTTGTTTGTTTGCTTGCTTATTTACTTGTTTCTTTGTTTCCTTGTTTGTTTGTTTGCCTGCTTGTTTGTTTCCTTTTTTATATGTTTGTTTATTTCCTTGCGTACACCAGCTTTTAATCTCTAGTGAATCAATCGACCATCCCAAGGACAAAAGCACAAGAAATTACATGAATGAACGAGCGTAAACATGGACCATAGCCGGTACTCTGGGGAGGAGGGTAAGACTTGTACCAGTACCTTCACTGAACAGCTTCCAGAGACTCAAAGCTGACTGCGTGCGTCAATAACAATGAACCATAACTCTTCTTTTAACTTTCTTGTTAGGTCAACACTTGTTTGGCCTACTCTTTTTTTTTACTGTTAACTAACAAGATTTCGTTAACATGCGCAGGGTCTACACGAGAGCTTTTATTTTTCGCAGTTAGCCGAGAAAGCTTGACATCGTATCTACCCACCCAAACACCGAGGCAGGGTAGAGGAACGAAGAAACGGCGGATTCGAAATGAGAAACGTCCACCGTCCATGATGGGATTTCTACATGACTCGTCACATATAACACCATGATATCGTTCAGTTTATGTTTTGCTAGCAGTTAAGTTAACAAGATAATACTCAAAACTCACAAGTGGATATGAAGGTTGAAGGAATTGACCTAGAGACAGTTCAGACCTACAACTGCCTTGGATATACTATAACCAATAATGGAAAATGTACAACTGAAATAAACAAAAGAATAGAAATGGCAAAAATGTAATTTTAATGTCATGAAAAATATACTAACATCAAAACAAATGACACCAGGGATAAAACTAAGAATAGAAAAATGGTATATCTGTTCAGCATTCCTGTATGGTGCCGAAACATGGACATTAAACAAGAAAACAGAACAGAGAATTGATGCCTTTGAAATGTGGATATACAGAAGAATAGGAAGAATTGGATGGAAAGAAAAGAAAACAAACAATGAAGTCTTAAAACAACTAAAAATGAAAAGAGAAATAACTACTAAACAAAATTCAAACAAGACAAATAAGATTTTTGGGCCATGTTAAACGACACAACAACCTACTAAAAGTAATCTTGGAAGGAAAATACAAGATAAAAGGGGCAGAGGCAGACCGATACTAACATGGACGAGTAACATCAAAAGATGGTCAAGTCAGCCTATGACAACCTGCATCATCAAAGCAAGAGACAGAGCGGAATGGCGTTCCATGGTAGCCGACCTTCGATGCGGAGACGGCACTCAATAATGATGACCATTTCACGTGCCTTAAAGCTGTGGGTAGTAGCGCATCTTGACAATCACATTCGCTGCTGTTGTGAAAGAAATAACTGAATTTTGCTAACTTGAACTAGAGACAGTGAAAGCTAAACCGCGTGTTATTTCTTGTGATTGAAAACATAGGTTACTTTAGCTTAGTGGCTCAAGACGTGACAATCTCTTCACATTTAACATGAGGTTATATTACTGGATCCTTAGGTAAAATTAGCGGGGCAGACTGATGGCGAGAAACGAATGTTGTGAACTATGAGTCACATTCTTTCTTTCTTTCTTTCTTTCTTTCTTTCTTTCTTTCTTTCTTTCTTTCATTCTTTCTTTCTTTCTTTTATTCATTCGTTCTTTCTTTCTTTCTTTCTATCTTTCTTTCATTCATTCATTCTTTCTTTCTTTCGTTAATTCATTCTTTCTTTCTTTATTCATTCATTCTTTCTTTCTTTCTTTAATTCTTTCTTTCCTTCTCTCATTCATTCTTTTTTTCTTTCTTTCATTCATTCTTTCTTTCATTCATTCATTCTTTCTTTCATTCATTTTTCTTTCTTTCTTTCTTTCATTCATTCATTCTTTCTTTCTTTTTTTCATTCATTCTTTCTTTCTTTCATTCATTCATTCTTTCTTTCTCTCATTCATTCATTCTTTCTTTCTTTCATTCTGGCGTTATATCCGATGACTACTAAAGGGATTGTCCTCTTCGTCATTATTCCTTAGAAGGACGTTAAGTGGGTGTATGTACGTTGCGTTGTGGTTTGTAGCAGATTTGTAATATCTGCGCCATTCGGCCCAAAATAAAGCACTTCAGCACGAAATTTGTGTGTACCAGGGTGCCTTCCCTCTTCGATCCCTACTCGCTCGGCAAGACTGGACAGGTTAGTCTGTTTCTGAAGGCACAACGAAGAGGTGGAGTTTGGATCTGGATGGTTCTAGTTCATCGATTCTGGCGCAAGTCATCAGTTATGAGTCGCTGACAACGTCCAACTCTGGCTCTGTCTGTCAGTATTTTGTTGTGTTCCTATTTGTAAAGCTGTCACTATACCTTAGAGTATATACCACAACCCACTTCTGGCTCCTTGCTACCAGCTTTACCGCAGCATTGCAACTATTTGCCTGTTCCCTACTCAATTTATACCGCTGCTACTTTATGTTTGTCTAACGTCATCCATCTCTTTGTGCTTTAGTTAGACTCATCACCACAGCTCTTTGTTCCCTCATCCACATTAGTTACAAGAGCCTATAGATATCTGTACATCACCGTTTGTTGTCGCTGTCACCGTTTTCTGAAGAAGGCCGCAGACCGAAACGTCAGTATTTTGTTGTGTTCTTTTTTTGTAAAGCTGTTACCATACCTTGGAGTGTATTGTGAGTTATTGAGCTATTGATGGTGGATAGGCGGCAGGAACCATTGAAGGCTATGTCTGAAAAGTGTTCCTTGTTGCAGTTTCCTCATATTCCAAGTCCGGCTTGTTGCAGGAGCTACTGAGTTAAGTGATCTGTGCACACCGTGAGCTGTGTGTCTCATCCGTTTTGATCATGTTTCGATAGTCCAATTGTTTCTCGACGAATGATGCTATCGCATGACAGGGAACAGTTGGCTGTGTTCACTTTCTGCGCGGTTTTGCCTTATGTCTTTTGACGTGTGCTGAGACTGCTATAATGGAGACTACAGTTACCTTTCTTTGTTTGAGAGATGAGTTAGTAATTCGGATGATTCCGCTGGCACGGGCGGTTGAGCAATTATGGATTTTGATTCGTTTGCAGTGATACCGGGGCCTTTCATAACCAATCATAACCAATGAGTTATTTGCAGGTCATCATCATTGCATTCCGAGCATGTCCGTAGGTGCTCAGATCCCCTCCTCAGCAATTCTCGCAGTGTCCAGCGACTGACGACTCCAGTTCTATGTTGGATGATAAGTCTTCTTACACGGCCACTAAGTTTCTCATTTCTGGCTGTGCCAGATCCCCTAGGATTTATACAGAATAAATAGGGTTCTCAGATTCCCTCCTTGGAGTGTATACTACACCCCACTACTGGCTCCTATGTCTGAGGCCTTGCCTCAACTCACATTCAGTGTCGTGAAATATATCATAGATTGTAACTTGTGTCGAAGATTAATGGTAACATTATTTGCATGCAAAAAACCTTCATGAGTAGAATACCTGCGGGCTAGACAACATTCTAGAAGACAAAATGCATGTGCCTATGTTCTGCTTGGGAGCCGCGATAGCTCAGTGGTTAGTGAACAGGACTACAAAGGACAAGAGGTAGGGTTCGATCCCAACCGACGGCTCCCGGGTTCACGCAGCCTTGAATGGGTACCGGATTTTTCTGGGAAAGTAAAGCGGCACGGGCGTAATACCGACAACATTACCCCAAAAATCATGTGCTGAAGGTCTGTACAATTTATGGTCACTAACACCATATTCCCTATACGCCACTTGGCGTGACGGGGCTCTTTACTTGTTTTATGTTCTGCTTGATCAAGTGACCAATCAACTTACCATGGTGTACAAACATTAAAGAATAAATTTCATGGTTTTACGATGTATCTCTATCATCTGGCCAAGCAATGACCATTTTGTGAAAGAAGCAAGAAGGAGAGGTAGGCAAAAAAGCGATGGGAAGATAACATCAAAGAATGGAGAGACCTCGACTTTGGAGAGTCCTGAAGAGTGACTGAAGTTAAAGAAAAATAGAAAAGGTTGATTCCCTAGGGTTACGGGATGAAGGGTTAGAAACTGGTGTACTCACTAGATTAGCACGTTTCCACCCACGCCCCCCTTTTCCAATTCCCTTCTTTATCCTGCTCATATTTTTCTCTATATTATTGTTTTACGCTTAACTCATAAAGTTACATACTCTCCTTTTCACTTTTGTTTTTCTTTTCCATTTCTTTACCTTGTTTTCGTTTGTTTAGCCTTTTCATTAAAAACTTTTTAGTCGAAGTGAATAAATGACGAACCTCAAGCAGCTGCATATCATATCTCCTTTTATTCTTGAAAGCGTTTTGCCAAAACAAAACTTGATATAAAGCCAAAACACATTAACCTATCTTGCAGAAACCGTTTTCTATAAATATTTATTGCATGTTTATCCATAAAATTTATGAAAGCACTTAGAAGATTCATTCGTACGGACTTGGCGTGCTTTATTCCTTCAGATGAACTTATTTTAGTTTGATGACGGGGTATTTGGAAGAAAGTGCGTGAGAACAGCTCAACTAAAATCAGTGGAGGAAAAAAAGCCAAAGGTGGTTGAATTTGGCTTTATAATTGTCTTATCTTCTTTACTGACTTAAGAAACAACATTAATGTGATTTTTCAATAGTAAAAAATGTATGTAAAGAATATTCCGTAACATATTTTTATGTGATCTTCTTTTTCTCCGTTTCTTCTTGTTCATTCCAATTTGCGTGTCGAGGGGGACACAAAGTTTTGGTTTTCACAGCTCTAGCAGCCTCAACTGTTGCTAATTGATGTTGCTGTACGTTTCTTTGATGTCGTCCCATCTTGTTCTTCTCCCTTCCCTTCTTTCAGTATATGCCTTGTATGGTAAGGATGAAAGCAAAATAAAGGACTCAGCCTTAATAGCAAAAAGACAGAAGTAATGGTAACAACAAGAAAAAGACATCACCTCAGTGCAAAATAAAGACAAGTGGAACAATATTAAAACAGGTAAATGAATTTAAATATTTGGGAACTTTGTTAACCTCAGACGGAAGATGTACAACAGAGGTGAGATGCAGAATGGCTCAGGCAAAATCAGCTTTCCAAAAAATGAGGAAAATACTATGCAATCCATTTGTGACAATAGAAACAAGAAAAAGAGTTCTTAAATGTTATGTAGAGCCAGTCTTAACATATGGATGTGAATCATGGACAAAAGGAAAACAGACAAAAAAATCACTGGAGTCTGTAGAAATGTGGTTTTACAGAAGAATGTTGAGAATACCATGGACAGCTAAGAAGAGTAATGGAAACGTTCTGAAAGAGGCAAAACAAAAGAGTGCTAATTTCCAATATTAGGAAGAAACAATCATCACTTTTTGGCCATGTAATGATAAGAGAACAACTGGAATATATTGTAACAACTGGAGAAATAGAGGGACGAAGAGATAGAGGGAAGCAAAGAGAAAAAATACCACAGCTTAAGAGAATGGCTTGGCAGAAGGTCAACAACAGAAATTATAAATAACTGTCGAGATCGAAAGTTGTGAAGAGACATGATCACCTACGCCAGCAGGCCCGGCACCTGATGATGATGATGGTAAAGAATCGCATGGCATTCTTTCTAGATGGGTTATGGTTATTCATGGTTATGGTTATTCATGGTTATGGTTATTCGAAGACCCCGGTATCACTGCAAACGAATGGAGATCCACAATTGCTCAACCGCCCGTGCCAGTTGAATCATCCGTAGTACATCTCAACGAATATCCAAACAAAGAAAGGCATTTGCAGTTCCCCATCGTAGCAAAGACAGCACACGTCAAAAAAGACATAAGGCGTATTATAGCACCGACAGTGAGCGCATCTGAACTGTCCTTCGTCATACGATATCATCAATCATCGTAAGCATTCAATCTGAAAAATATGGATGGGCAAACCCATTTATTTGTTGTATCTGTATCAAGTTGAGGATTGGCTTAACAGCCACTTTTTCACTTATTTCTTATTCTTGTTCGAAATTATTAATTTGTATTATTTATTACTGTTTATTTTAAATATATATATATATATATATATATATATATATATATATATGTGTGTGTGTGTGTGTGTTTTGTATGTTTATTTATTCCTGCTGAAGGCCTAATGAGCCGAAACGTCGTTCTGGTTTGTGTTGTTCACATGTTGCGTAAAGCTTTGACCATACTGTTTTTTTTTCTTTCTATTTTATTCTATATTTTTGTTTTGTTTTCATGTCTCCGTAGTGTAGACTTCAGACTGCATCATGAACTCAACGATTACTTTGTAGGTAGGACAGGGCTGGAGCAGGTATCAATAACGTGACGTGGAGTGTAAATGATAGGCCAGAATCTTGTGCGCAGCCGGTACTTTTGAACTCTTCCAAGCTGTTAGTCTAGTCTGACATTGTGTACCCAGTCAGGACGTTTCACCGACTTTCAGGCTTGGAATGTTGAAGAAGGCCAACGACTTGTAGTCATGACCCAGGATGATATGTTACCCCCCCCCCCACACCCGGAAATCCCCCACCCCCTTTCTTTTCCTAAAGTGTCAAGAAGTTCTAGATCTGAAACACTTGATCGATGGAAGATCCCTTCTGATGATCAGATGTCTCATGCTAAAGCTCATTTGCTCTCTGCTTTTGCTTTCTTGCGTTCGCCCGATGGATAAAGGAGTACATCTCTTCATCATCCGCCCTTAAAAGGACGTTAAATGGCGTGTATACGCTGTCTTGTGGTTTGAAGTAAAACTATGATATTAGCCCAACACATCCGACTTCAGCATGTTATTTTTGAGTACCGGGTTGTCTTCCCTCTTCGATCCCTACTCGCTTAGCCAGACTAGACAGGTTAGTCTGTTACTAGAGGCACCGCGAAGAGGTGGAGTAGGGTCTGGATGGTTCTGATTGGCCAATCCTGGCGCAAGCCATCAGATGTGGATCGCTGACAGCTCTCAGCTCTGCTGCTGTTTAGCTCTTGCCTCCTAAAGCTCATTTAAAAGAGTTCATGACACATCTTCTTCTATTTAGTGTTCATCCGTAAGTTGGTGTAGATGCGTTCTGTTGTTGGTGATAAATTGCGATATTTGCAACTTTGAACCCGGAACATCCGTCCCCAGCATGGGTAGAGGTGCTTAACAATTTTTTACCAAGGCAGCGACCATGTTTTGCCTTCTGTTTTCTACTTTTAACTAGCAAGGACCCTTTAACGTGCGCGAGAACACACGGGACTTTTTATTTTTCGCCCTATCCGAGAGGGCTAGACATCGGATCTCACTACACAAAGAGGGCTAGACATCGGATCTCACTACCCAGAGAGGGCTAGACATCGGATCTCATTACCCAGAGAGGGCTAGACATCGGATCTCACTACAAAGAGAGGGCTAGACATCGGATCTCACTACACAGAGAGGGCTAGACATCGGATCTCACTACACAGAGAGGGCTAGACATCGGATCTCACTACACAGAGAGGGCTAGACATCGGATCTCACTACCCAGAGAGGGCTAGACATCGGATCTCACTACCCAGAGAGGGCTAGACATCGGATCTCACTACACAGAGAGGGCTAGACATCGGATCTCACTACCCAGAGAGGGCTAGACATCGGATCTCACTACACAGAGAGGGCTAGACATTGGATCTCACTACACAGAGAGGGCTAGACATCGGATCTCACTACACAGAGAGGGCTAGACATCGGATCTCACTACACAGAGAGGGCTAAACATCGGATCTCACTACACAGAGAGGGCTAGACATCGGATCTCACTACACAGAGAGGGCTAGACATAGGATCTCACTACACAGAGAGGGCTAGACATCGGATCTCACTACACAGAGAGGGCTAGACATCTGATCTCACTACACAGAGAGGGCTAGACATCGGATCTCACTACACAGAGAGGGCTAGACATCGGATCTCACTACACAGAGAGGGCTAGACATCGGATCTCACTACACAGAGAGGGCTAGACATTGGATCTCACTACACAGAGGGGGCTAGACATCGGATCTCACTACACAGAGAGGGCTAGACATCGGATCTCACTACACAGAGAGGGCTAGACATTGGATCTCACTACACAGAGGGGGCTAGACATCGGATCTCACTACACAGAGAGGGCTAGACATCGGATCTCACTGCACAGAGAGGGCTAGACATCGGATCTCACTACACAGAGAGGGCTAGACATCGGATCTCACTACCCAGAGAGGGCTAGACATCGGATCTCACTACACAGAGAGGGCTAGACATCGGATATCACTACACAGAGAGGGCTAGACATCGGATCTCACTACACAGAGAGGGCTAGACATCTGATCTCACTACCCAGAGAGGGCTAGACATCGGATCTCACTACACAGAGAGGGCTAGACATAGGATCTCACTACCCAGATAGGGCTAGACATAGGATCTCACTACCCAGAGAGGGCTAGACATCTGATCTCACTAACCAGAGAAAGCTAGACATCGGATCTCACTACCCAGAGAGGGCTAGACATCTGATCTCACTACCCAGAGAGGGCTAGACATCTGATCTCACTACACAGAGAGGGCTAGACATCGAATCTCACTACCCAGAGAGGGCTAGACATCTGATCTCACTACCCAGAGAGGGCTAGACATCTGATCTCACTACCCAGAGAGGGCTAGACATCGGATCTCACTACTCAGAGAGGGCTAGACATCGGATCTCACTACCCAGAGAGGGCTAGACATCGGATCTCACTACCCAGAGAGGGCTAGACATCTGATCTCAATACCCAGAGAGGGCTAGACATCGGATCTCACTACCCAGAGAGGGCTAGACATCGGATCTCACTACCCAGAGAGGGCTAGACATCGGATCTCACTACCCAGAGAGGGCTAGACATCTGATCTCACTACCCAGTGAGGGCTAGACATATGATCTCACTACCCAGAGAGGGCTAGACATCTGATCTCACTACCCAGAGAGGGCTAGACATCGGATCTCACTACCCAGAGAGGGCTAGACATCGGATCTCACTACCCAGAGAGGGCTAGACATCTGATCTCACTACCCAGAGAGGGCTAGACATCTGATCTCACTACCCAGAGAGGGCTAGACATCTGATCTCACTACCTAGAGAGGGCTAGACATCTGATCTCACTACCAAGAGAGGGCTAGACATAGGATCTCACTACCCAGAGAGGGCTAGACATCGGATCTCACTACCCAGAGAGGGCTAGACATCGGATCTCACTACCCAGAGAGTGCTAGACATCGGATCTCACTACCCAGAGAGGGCTAGACATCGGATCTCACTACCCAGAGAGGGCTAGACATCTGATCTCACTACCCAGAGAGGGCTACACATCGGATCTCACTATCCAGAGAGGGCTAGACATCGGATCTCACTACCCAGAGAGGGCTAGACATCGGATCTCACTACCCAGAGAGGGCTAGACATCGGATCTCACTACCCAGAGAGGGCTAGACATCGGATCTCACTACCCAGAGAGGGCTAGACATCGGATCTCACTACCCAAAGAGGGCTAGACATCGGATCTCACTACCCTGAGAGGGCTAGACATCGGATCTCACTACCCAGAGAGGGCTAGACATCGGATCTCACTACCCAGATAGGGCTAGACATAGGATCTCACTACCCAGAGAGGGCTAGACATCGGATCTCACTACCCAGAGAGGGCTAGACATAGGATCTCACTACCCATATAGGGCTAGACATAGGATCTCACTACCCAGAGAGGGCTAGACATCGGATCTCACTACTCAGAGAGGGCTAGAAATAGGATCTCGCTACCCAGAAAGGTCTAGACATAGGATCTCACTACCCATATAGGGCTAGACATCGGATCTCACTACTCAGAGAGGGCTAGAAATAGGATCTCGCTACCCAGAAAGGGCTAGACATAGGATCTCACTACCCAGAGAGGGCTAGACATCGAATCTCACTACTCAGAGAGGGCTAGAAATAGGATCTCGCTACCCAGAAAGGGCTAGAAATAGGATCTCACTACCCAGAAAGGGCTAGACATAGGATCTCACTACCCATATAGGGCTAGACATCGGATCTCACTACTCAGAGAGGGCTAGAAATAGGATCTCACTACCCATATAGGGCTAGACATCGAATCTCACTACCCAGAGAGGGCTAGAAATAGGATCTCGCTACCCAGAAAGGGCTAGAAATAGGATCTCACTACCCAGAGAGGGCTAAACATAGGATCTCACTACCCAGATAGGGCTAGACATAGGATCTCACTACCCAGAGAGGGCTAGACATCGGATCTCACTACCCAGAGAGGGCTAGACATCGGATCTCACTACCCAGAGAGGGCTAGAAATAGGATCTCACTACCCAGAGAGGGCTAGAAATAGGATCTCACTACCCAGAGAGGGCTAGACATTGGATCTCACTACCCAGAGAGGGCTAGACATAGGATCTCACTACCCAGAGAGGGCTAGACATAGGATCTCACTACCCAGATAGGGCTAGACATAGGATCTCACTACACAGAGAGGGCTAGACATCGGATCTCACTACACAGAGAGGGCTAGACATCGGATCTTACTACCCAGAGAGGGCTAGACATCGGATCTCACTACCCAGAGAGGGCTAGACATCGGATCTCACTATCCAGAGAGGGCTAGACATCGGATCTCACTACCCAGAGAGGGCTAGACATCGGATCTCACTACACAGAGAGGGCTAGACATCGGATCTCACTACCCAGAGAGGGCTAGACATCGGATCTCACTACCCAGAGAGGGCTAGACATCGGATCTCACTACCCAGAGAGGACTAGACATCGGATCTCACTACCCAGAGAGGGCTAGACATCTGATCTCACTACCCAGAGAGGGCTAGACATCTGATCTCATTACCCAGAGAGGGCTAGACATCGGATCTCACTACCCAGAGAGGGCTAGACATCGGATCTCACTACCCAGAGAGGGCTAGACATCGGATCTCACTACCCAGAGAGGGCTAGACATCGGATCTCACTACCCAGAGAGGGCTAGACATCGGATCTCACTACCCAGAGAGGGCTAGACATCGGATCTCACTACCCAGAGAGGACTAGACATTCGATCTCACTACTCAGAGAGGGCTAGACATCGGATCCCACAATGCAGAAAGGGATACACATCGGATCACACTACCCACAGAGGGATCGACATCGGATCTCACCACCAAGAGAAGGTTAGATATCATATCTCACTACCCAGAGAACTTGGAACAGCAAAGCCGCGAAGAAATCAGAGAATAAACGTTTTATTTTTATTTTCCGACGCCTGTGTTGAGAATCGAACCTGCAACCTCCTTTCCAGATGCTAAAGTCTTACCTCTAGACCATCCAAGCCCCCGAACGAAGGAAGAAATGAGGAAAAGAAAATTCTTTTCAATCCATAGAATCAGCTTCACTGGACCACTATTGCTCATACCCTCTACAATCATGCCACCTCATCCCAGAATGTATGTTGTTGTAATTGACAAATTCTGTTGACAAGGTCTACCATTGTGCATGCCCTAATCGACTACATAGACGATAGTTCCCATCGACTTATATCGAAAAAAAATGAGAGCACAGTCAAGCCCTCACTTCAGTTTTCTTGAAAAAAAAATAAAATACAGAAAACAAAGAAACCAAAACGGTTAAACGACTACGCTAGTCTATACAAGAAAAGTTAAACGACTACGCTAGTCTACACAAGAAAAGTTAAACGACTACGCTAGTCTACACAAGAAAAGTTAAACGACTACGCTAGTCTACACAAGAAAAGTTAAACGACTACGCTAGTCTACACAAGAAAAGTTAAACGACTACGCTAGTCTACACAAGAAAAGTTAAACGACTGCGCTAGTCTACACAAGAAAAGTTAAACGACTACGCTAGTCTACACAAGAAAAGTTAAACGACTACGCTAGTCTACACAAGAAAAGTTAAACGACTACGCTAGTCTACACAAGAAAAGTTAAACGACTACGCTAGTCTACACAAGAAAAGTTAAACGACTACGCTAGTCTACACAAGAAAAGTTAAACGACTACGCTAGTCTACACAAGATAAGTTAAACGACTACGCTAGTCTACACAAGAAAAGTTAAACGACTACGCTAGTCTATACATTTTGCGTTGTCGGTTATGATACTAGCAAGAAACTGAAGAGCAAAGAGTTAATAGAACCACAGCATATATTTTACATTACATATATATGGCCTTTGGTGTCTTGACCGACGTTTGGTGGCAGTTAATCATGATTTGTCAGTAGCAACCTCCTTCAGTCATAGTTGACTATGGATTTTGCAGCGCCCGAAGGAAATGTTATTTTTTCTATTCGTTTTCAGTGAATTTTTTTTTGTGTATCTGTCTCCTTCTTGCTTGAGTTATGGTTGTGGTTATGGTTAGTCGAAGGCCCCGGTATCACTTCAAACGAATTAAAATCCATAATTGCTCAACCGCCTGTGCCAGTGGAATCATCCGAATTAAAACACATCTCATTGAAGTATCCAAACAAAGAAAGGCAGCTGCAGTCCCTATTATAGCACCTACAGAACACGCCAAAAGACATAAGGCCAAGCGAAGCCGAAAGTGAACGCAGCCGAACAAAGCTTCGTCATACGATACCATCATTCATCGTAAAGAATCGGAATATCGAAACACGATCCGGATGAAAAACACAGCTCAGGTTGTGCACATAGCACTAGACTCATTAGCTCCGGCAGCAAGCCGGATTTGGAATATGAAGAAACTGCAACAAGGAACACTTTTCAGACTGACCCTCAGCTGTTCCGGCCGCCTATCCGCCATATTTACTTGCTTGAGTTTTAACGTGTTTGCAAGTTTTGCGGTCCGCAGCTATCTCTTGCCAGACTGCAAAGTTTGTGTTCAGAGTCTTTATGTTCTGTTTACACACGTCTATAAATCGGAGTTTTGGACACCACCGAGTTCTTCTGCCATCTGGTTATTCAATAAGCAAAAAGTAAAGAGCCCCCGTCACACCAAGTGACGTTTAGGGAATAATGGTGTTAGTGACCATAATTTTTACAGATCCTCGGCACATGATTTTTGGGGTAATGTGGTCGGTATTATGCCCGTGCCGCTTTACTTTCCCAGAAAAAAATCCGGTACTTATTAAAGGCTGGGTGAACCTGGAAGCCGTCTCTTGTCCTTTGTAGTCCAGTTCACTAACCAGCGAGCTATAGCGACTTGATTATACAGTAGTGTGGTAACATATTAGTGTCTTAGGCTGGGTGCTGTTTTATTGAACAGCTTCTCTCGTGGCTGAACCTGCCAATATTGGATAGACAGATCTCACCCCATAATGAACAAGATGCATTCGTAACGCCATTTACACATTGTACAAACATACGGTAACAAGAAGATACATCATTTGCACGTAAAATTCTTCAAATCGACAACGTCTTTATTACATAATAATGCACCTAAAACTGATAGAAAATTCTAAACTAGTTTAACCTTCTCAACGGCCAGACTGTTCTCCATCATCACCTTCAAACTAAGAATTCTAGAATATCCGCCTAATTACGTTTCCTATGCGGAGATTCTATTTCGAGAAGAATTCTTTTAACAAGTGTTGAAGATTTATTATCTACGTTTTAACAAGACACAAGTACATTTGTTATTTATTTTTCCTGTTAAATTTGTCGTACATCTTTTCTCCCAGATTAAGCATGTCTTGCTTGACTCCGTGTTTACTCATCCTCTGTGTTACATTTTTATTCCATTTGTTTGTAATTGATTATAGTTTTTTCTGGACTTTTTTTCCTCTATACTATTAATTCTCATTCTTTTCGTGTCCTACTGTTTGCACCGTGGGCGTTGCAAAGACGAGGTGTGTGTAGCTTTTAGGACACCGTTTGATGTTTAACTTGGGCTTATGTATTTATTCGTGTATTGAATGACTCTATTTTCGTCTATATTTTATGAATTAGAAAAAAGGTGAATACACTTTAAAATAGATGTCTCAGAGAATACTTCGTATATCATAGAGTCAAAAATATGCTGATGATACTGTATTACCAGCAGAAAATCCTGAAGATCTACAACAAATACTTAATGAGATCAACATGCAAAAAAAAAGTAAAGTACCCCCGTCACGCCAAGTGGCGTATAGGGGAAATATGGTGTTAGTGACCCTATATTTTACAGACCTTCAGCACATGATTTTTGGGGTAATGTGGTCGGTACTACGCCCGTGCTACTTTACTTTCCCAGAAAAAAATCCGGTACCCATTTAAGGCTGGGTGAACCCGGAGGCCGTCGGTTGGGATCGAACCTTACAAGATCAATATGACAAGCAAAAAATATGGATTAAATATGAATTGTATGTAACATCAAAAGATGGACAAGTCAATCTATGTCAGCCTGCACAATCAAAGCAAGAAACAGAGTAGAATGGCGATCCAGTAGCCAACCTCCCTTGCGGAGAAGGCACGCGATGATGATGATGATGAAGGTGAATATGAAAAAAACTAAAAATATGATCATAGGCAAAAATAATATTCAAAACCGACAAGTGAATAACAAAGTTGAAGGAATAGACATTGAGACAGTTCAGAGTTACAACAACCTTGGACATACTATAACCAGTGGTGGAAAATGTAAAACTGAAATAAACAAAAGAATAGGAATGACAAAAAGTAATTTTAATGTCATGAAAAATATACTAACAACAAAACAAATAACACCAAGGCTAAAACTAAGAATAGCAAAATGTTATATCTTCTCAACTTTCCTGTATTGTGCCGAAACGGGGATAATAGACAAGAAGACAGAACCGAAAATGTAAGCCTTTAAAATGTACATATATAGAAGTCTCAGGTCATCCTTATGATTTGTAGCCTGGCATTTTCATGTAGTACGCTCGTGATGCAGGTTGATTCTATTTTATTTTAGTTAGGTATCCTTACATTTCAAATTTGTGACATTCCACATAAACGGTATTGTATTTCCTTTAAAAGAAGTTTACTCTAATTCTTGCTCCATCGTCAATAAAGCGAGAAACCCTGAACTAGCCAGGCTCCATGATCTCTGATAGACATTATCATCATCATGTGCCATACCGGTTGGCGTAGGCGATCATGCCCTTCCACAATTTTCTATCTACAGTGCATCGTTTCAATTCTGTTGTTAACTCTTTTCCATGCCATGAAAAGAAGCTATCTAGTATTTTGTCTCGTTGTTGTCCGGGATCTTTCTGTCCCTGTATTTTGTACGTTGTAACAAATTATTCCAACTTTGTTCTTCTCATAATGTGGCCGCAAAATGTTGATTGTTTCTTTCTCATGTTTATTATGAGTTTCCTTTTGTGATGACCTCTTTGAGAATTTCTTCGTTCATCTTTTTAGCTGTCCAAGGAACTTTCAACATCTTTTCTGAGAAATCCCATCTCTATGTCCTGTAATTGCCTTTTCATTTGTTTGTTTAGTGTCCATGATTCGCTTCCTTAGGTCAGAATTGACTTTATATAGCAGCGATGAACTCTCTTTCTCACTTCTATTGGCATATTTTTGTTCCTATACACTTACATTTGTTTGTTTTCTTCTCAACGTGCATAACTAAAATTGGTTTGTCCACTTATCTCGATCGTATGGCTTAGCCAAGACTATTCTGCAAGGAATTGTGGAAGAGGCGAGATGGAGAGGAAGGCAGAGATGGGAAGATAACATCGAAGAATAGACAGACCTCTACTTAACCTAATCTCAAAGAATGACTGAAGATACAGAAAAAAGTGACGAAGACATTGTTGCTCAAACGACCTCTATAATTTTGGGAAGAATAAAGAGAAGACGAAGGAGGAAGAGTAGAAGAAGGAGGAGGAGAAAAAGGAGAAGAAGAAGAAGAATGATGAGGAAAAGAAGAAGTGGAGAAGACGAAGAATAAGAAAATGGAGGAGGAGAAAATGGAACAGGAGAAGAAGGTGGAGAGGAGAAAAGAAGGAAGAGAGGAGGAGAAATAGAAGATGAAGGATGGGAGGGGGAAATGTAGAAGAAGAAGGAGGAAGAAGGAGGAAGAGGAGAATGTGAAGTAGAAGAAGAAGAAGGAGAAGAGGGACATAACATCAGTGTATAAATTAGCGGCAATTCAAAAATTCAGTTACAACCAGTGATCTTTGTCTGAAAGAACCGTTACTGGCACTCGCTCATACTTCCCCACTCGAACACTGTGGTATAGCAGAAGTCTGTGTGGACCTTTTCGTCTTGTCAGACGGTTTAGTAGAGGCTATTGTGTATTTTTTTTTTTTATTGTGTTTTTGTCGAACAGCTTTTCTCGTGACTAATTCTACCAATTTTTGACAAACACAGGCGGTCACAGAATGAACAAGTCAGGCCCATTGATCCACAGGGTTTTCCATCCTTTTCATGAGTCATTTCTCTTCTAAGTTTTGCCTTAGCACAGTCTCAAATAATGTTATAACGTTCCTTATACATGCTCTCCATGATGTGCGATCACTTGCTAGATGTTCCCAGTGATATTCACATATGGAGAAGTCATTCAGAGATGATTTACAGATATCTCTATATCGTAGTTTAGATCTGCCGATTTGTCTTTTCCCGTGTGTTAGTTCACCATATAGTATTTGCCTGGAGATGCGCTTTTCTTCCATTCGCTGGACATGCCCCAGTAGGAGCCTGGTGTACTTACATTACAATGGGCATCACAGTTATCAAATGAAGTTACAAACAGGCAGTAAGTGAGTTGTGGAGTACAGTGACTGTTAAAAGCCTTACTGGATCACATTCTGAACCGTCCAGGCAAAAAAAAAAAAAAAAAAACAAGCTTAAAACAAAATTTATCTTGGGGTCGTTGAAGCCCTAATAGATTGCTCAAACTTCCGGACCGTTCTGGTTAGATAAAACAACATATGTTTTTAATGTTGCATTTTTACTCTGAACTGCTGCTGTTTTCGTCTTCAGCACTGGAACGTGAATCTACAAGAGAGGGCAGACTCGTGGTCACAGAAGTGCCTCTTCAGGCATGAACGCGTTCCGGACCGTTCTGGTTAGAAAAAAAAACATGTTTTTAATGTTACATTTTTACTCTGAACTGCTGCTGTTTTCGTCTCCAGCACTGGAATGTGAGTCTACAAGAGAGGGCAGACTCGTGGTCACAGAAGTGCCTCTTCAGGCATGAACGCGTTCCGGACCGTTCTGGTTAGAAAAAAAAACATGTTTTTAATGTTACATTTTTACTCTGAACTGCTGCTGTTTTCGTCTCCAGCACTGGAACG
Organism: Megaustenia siamemsis; assembly: GCA_032433765.1. Taxonomy (NCBI): domain Eukaryota; kingdom Metazoa; phylum Mollusca; class Gastropoda; order Stylommatophora; family Ariophantidae; genus Megaustenia; species Megaustenia siamemsis. The sequence goes on from JAVIAB010000160.1 coordinate 67,002,861, forward strand.
TGAGTCTACAAGAGAGGGCAGACTCGTGGTCACAGAAGTGCCTCTTCAAACATGAGCGTAATGTTGATCTCGGCGAGAATCTCTACTTTGACACAGATTTTGAGAACGATGTCTTTGGACGAGGAATGGACGAGTGGCACAAGGAGAAATCCCACTGGGGGTACACGTCCAACAGCTGCACGCCGTCATGTCACTTTACCCAGGTAAACTGTCAATGTGTATATTCTTTACCTCATCAGTGTCGTTTTGAGATACTCAGAAAAAATGTCCATGTTTATATTTTATGGATGTTGAATGGCATGCCGCTCTGATTATTTTATCATTATTTTATCGTTATGATATCATTATTTTATCATTAAGCTGAAACTAAGTATTACTTAAAGTTTAAACTAGTTAAATTAAAGTAAAGTAGTTTAATATCGCAAAGAGGCCAGGCCTAAACATTAATGGAAAGATAATCAATAACCTAAGATGTTCACGATACTGTACTACTTGTAGAAAACCCTAAAGATCTACAACAATTACTTAATGAAATAAACATGACAAGTAAAAATATGGACTAGATATAAATATCAAAAAGACTAAAACTATGATCATAAAAAAGATAATACTCAAAACATACAAGTAGATATCAAAGTTGAAGAAATAGACCTGTAGACGGTTCTGATCTGCAACTACCTTGACATTCTATAACTAGTGATGGAAGATGTACAACTGAAATAAACAAAAGAATAGGAATGGCAAAAAGTAATTTTAATGCCTTGAAAATATACTAACATCAAAACAAATAACAGAAGGACTAAAACTACCAGTAGCAAAATGTTAAATCCTCTCAATATTCTTGTATGGTGCAGAAACATGGACATTAGACAAGAAAACAGAACAGAAGATTAAAGCCTTTGAAATGTGGATTTATAGAAGATTAGGTAGAATTGGATGGAAAGAAAAGAAAACAAATTAGAAGTATGACAACAACTAAAAATGAAAAGAGAACTACTAAATAGAATTCAAACAAGACAAATGAGATTTTTAGGGCATGTTAAAAGACAAAAAAAACCTACTAAAAGTAATCTTGGAAGGGAAAATACAAGTTAACAAAGGCAGAGGCAAACCAAGACTAACATGGATGAGTAACATCAAAAGATGGACAAGTCAGCCAATGACAACCTGTACTATAAAAGCAAGAGACAGAGCGGAATGGCGCTCCATGGTAGCCAACCTTCGATGTGGAGTCGGCACTCAATGATGATGTTCAATGACGTGTTCGTTTACCAGACACGTTCTCTATGTCTCTATGTTTCTATGCGCCTTGTGTTAAGGTACTCAGAAAAGCTGTTTGTGTTTGTATTCTACTCCTGTTTAAAGTAGTGTCAATATACTACATTTTTATGTTTGAAATTCATTCATTGGCTGCCGTCTCTACATTAGAGATTGACTACCATGGAGCGTCATTTTACTCTGTCTCTTGCCTTGATAGTATGCATAGGCATAGTTCACATGCCCACCTTTTAATTTCATCAGTCCAATTTAGTCTTGGTCTGCCTCTGCCTTGTCCCTCATGAACCTTCTCCTACAAAATGACATTTAGTGGGGTATTGTGTCTCTTCATATGGTGTCTCTTCATATGGTGTCTCTTCATATTGTGTCTCTTCATATGTTGTCTCTTCATATTGTGTCTCTTCATATGGTGTCTCTTCATATTGTGTCTCTTCATATTGTGTCTCTTCATATTGTGTTGTTTCATATTGTATCTCTTCATATGTTGTCTCTTCATATTGTGTCTCTTCATATTGTGTTTCTTCATATTGTATTTCTTCATATGTTGTCTCTTCATATTGTGTCTCTTCATATTGTGTCTCTTCATATGGTGTCTCTTCATATTGTGTCTCTTCATATGTTGTCTCTTCATATTGTGTCTCTTCATATGGTGTCTCTTCATATTGTGTCTCTTCATATTGTGTCTCTTCATATTGTGTTTCTTCATATTGTATCTCTTCATATGTTGTCTCTTCATATTGTATCTCTTCATATTGTGTCTCTTCATATTGTGTCTCTTCATATTGTGTCTCTTCATATGTTGTCTCTTCATATTGTGTCTCTTCATATTGTGTCTCTTCATATTGTGTCTCTTCATATGGTGTCTCTTCATATGTTGTCTCTTCATATGGTGTCTCTTCATATTGTGTCTCTTCATATTGTGTCTCTTCATATTGTGTCTCTTCATATTGTGTCTCTTCATATGGTGTCTCTTCATATTGTGTCTCTTCATATTGTGTCTCTTCATATTGTGTTTCTTCATATGGTGTCTCTTCATATTGTGTCTCTTCATATTGTATCTCTTCATATTGTGTCTCTTCATATTGTGTCTCTTCATATTGTGTCTCTTCATATGTTGTCTCTTCATATTGTGTCTCTTCATATTGTGTCTCTTTTCATAGTGTGTCTCTTCATATTGTGTCTCTTCATATTGTGTCTCTTCATATTGTGTCTCTTCATATGGTGTCTCTTCATATTGTGTCTCTTCATAATGTGTCTCTTCATAATGTGTCTCTTCATATTATGTCTCTTCATATGTTCCACAAATATCTGTTGTCTTTCGTTTGCAGCGTTCTCTCTATTATCGTTTTCTTAAGCGCGTTCTTAAAGAAAAAACAATCAACATTTTAATTAGGAATCAAGGAATTGAATGAATGTTGATTTTTTTCCAAGGTCGGATTAAGATTATTTTCACTGGTAAACATCAAAAAAACAATTTCTACGGTTAGACACTAAAAGATTTGTTTTTACAGGTAGACATAAAAAGAACAATTTCTACTGATATACATTAAAAGATTAACATTTACCTGTAGACATTAAAACATTAACATTTACCTGTAGACATTAAAAGTTAACATTTACCTGTAGACATCAAAAGATTAACATTTTCCTGTAGACAACAAAAGATTAACATTTACCTGTAAACATCAAAAGATTAACATTTACCTGTAGACATCAAAAGATTAACATTTACCTGTAGACATCAAAAGAATAACATTTACCTGTAGACATCAAAAGATTAACATTCACCTGTAGACATCAAAAGATTAACATTTACCTGTAAACATCAAAAGATTAACATTTACCTGTAGACATTAACAGATTAACAGTTGCCTGTAGACATTAAAAGATTAGCATTTACTTGTAGACATCAAAAGATAAACATTTACCTGTAGACATTAACAGATTAACATTTACCTGTAGACATTAACAGATTAACATTTACATGTAGACAACAAAAGATTAACATTTACCTGTAGACATCAAAAGATTAACATTTACTTGTAGACATCAAAATATTAACATTTAACTGTAGACATCAAAAGATTAACATTTACTTGTAGACATGAAAAGATTAACATTTACTTGTAGACATTTAAAAAAAAAACACACAATTTTTGCTGTAGTCATACACACACAAAAAAAGCAATTTTTACTGGTGGTCACCAAAAGAAAAAAATGTACTTGAAATAATTTCTACATATTTACACAACGATGTAAACTACTTAAATACCAATTTACACCATAAACTACTCAAATACCAATTTACACCATAAACTACTCAAACAACGATTTATACAATAAACTACTCAAACACTGATTTATACAATAAACTACTCAAACACCGATTTACACAATAAACTACTGAAACATCCATTGATATAATAAACTACGCAAACACCCATTTATATAATAAATTACTCAAACACCCATTTACATCATAAACTATTCAAACACCCATTTACATCATAAACTACTCAAACACCCATTTATATAATAAACTACTCAAACACCCATTTACATCATAAACTACTAAAACACCCAATTTACACCATAATATCTCAAACACCCATTTACACCATAAACTACTCAAACACCCATTTATATAATAAACTACGCAAACACCCATTTATATAATAAACTACTCAAACACCCATTTATATAATAAACTACTCAAACGCCCATTTATATAATAAACTACTCAAAAATCATTTATTTATATAATTGATTAACCGAATACTTACTCAACCCTTTATTAACTGTCGTTCATTTATTAATCCGCTTTTGTAAATTGACGTTTATTTAATCATCAATTTATGTAATTGGCTTTAATTTAATCAGCCATTATGGAAATGATTTTTATATAATCATTCATTAATATAATTGACGTTTATTTTATTTAATTATCCATTTATTTAATTGGCGTTTATTTAATCCTCGTATTATGTAATTGACGTTTGTTTAATCATCAAATTATGTAATTGACGTTTGTTTAATCATCCAATTATGCAATTGATGTTGGTTTAATCATCCAATTATGTAATTGATGTTTGTTTAATCATCCAATTATGTAATTGACGTTTGTTTAATCATCCAATTATGCAATTGACGTTTGTTTAATCATCCAATTATGTAATTGATGTTTGTTTAATCATCCATTTATGTAATTGATGTTTGTTTAATCATCCATTTATGTAATTGATGTTTGTTTAATCATCCAATTATGTAATTGACGTTTATTTAATCATCCAATTATGCAATTGATGTTTGTTTAATCATCCATTCGCACAGTTGGTCTGGGGTTACACCACAACAATCGGATGTTCCGCGCATGCCTGTCCGTCCCTTGACGTGAATGGCCGGAGTGTTCAGAAGGCGTTGTTCTTTGTTTGCTACTATTATCCCCGGTAAGTTAGTCTTTGTCTGTCTCTCTGTCTGCCTGCATTCTTTATTGTCTGTCTGCCTTTCCGTGCTGCTCTATCCCTTAGTACATGTCTGTCTCACTTTCTGCCTGCATTCTTTATTGTCTGTCTGCCTTTCTGTACTGTTCTATCCTTCAGTGCATGTCTGTCTCTCTGTCTGCCTGCATTCTTTATTGTCTGTCTGCCTTTCCGTGCTGCTCTATCCCTTAGTACAGGTCTGTCTCACTTTCTGCCTGCATTCTTTATTGTCTGTCTGTCTTTCTGTACTGTTCTGTCCTTCAGTGCATGTCTGTCTCTCTGTCTGCCTGCATTCTTTATTGTCTGTCTGCCTTTCCGTGCTGCTCTATCCCTTAGTACATGTCTGTCTCACTTTCTGCCTGCATTCTTTATTGTCTGTCTTTCTGTGCTGTTATATCCTTTAGTGCCTGTCTGTCTCTCTGTCTGCCTGCATTCTTTATTGTCTGTCTGTCTTTCCATGCTGTTCTATCCTTTAGTGCCTGTCTGTCTGTCTCTATCTGCCTGCATTCTTTATTGTCTGTCTTTCCGTGCTGTTATATCCTTTAGTGCCTGTCTGTCTCTCTATCTGCCTGCAATGTTTATTGTCTGTCTGTCTTTCTGTACTGTTCTATCCTTTAGTGCCTGTCTGTCTCTCTGTCTGCCTGCATTCTTTATTGTCTCTATGTCTTTCTGTACGGTTCTATCATTCAGTGCCTGTCTGTCTCTCTGTCTGCTTACATTCTTTATTGTCTGTCTCTCCTTGCTGTTCTATCCTTTAGTGCCGGTCTGTCTCTCTGTCTATCTTCTTAAATACTGGATCGTCTGTCTGTTCTGTGTTGTCATGTTCTGTCTGTCTACCTACGTGCCCGCCTATTCACATTCCTACATATAATCTGTATATTAAGCTATCTACCTGCCTCAATCCATTCGTCTATCCATCTTTCCATTCTTGCATTCTTTGTTTGTTTGTTGTTGTTAGGATCATCATCATCACTGCACGCCGGATCAACCCATAGGTGCTCTGATATCCCCCTCGATTATCAGAGGATAATTATAGCCCACGTGGACGCATTCCGTAACACGACATGTTATTCACGGTGTGAGTGGCTACTGTTGACACTTTTACCCGAGCAGCGACCATATTTATGGCCTACTCTTTTCGATTGTAGCAGCCACGGGTTCTTTAACGTGCGCAAATGCACACGAGACTTCCTATTTATCACCGTTATCCGAGAGGGCTGGACATCGGATCGTACTACTAAAGAACTAAAGAGATAAGTGGTAACGACATAAAGAAACCACGGATTAATGTTCCATATTTAAAAAAAAAATTACCATCGCTTCTGGTGGGCTTTGAACCCGGGTTGTCCTGTCCTGAGGCCGACATCGTGCCCCTGGACTACCCAGCCACCAACATTCATCCATTCGTCTAACCGTGAGTTTACTTTCCACCTTCCGATCTATATCTTTCTACCCATTCTGTGCATTTAAATGATCATTTCCTAAATAGAGGTCGCGTCTATAAGGGAGACAAATAATAATGCATGAATATTATTATAGAGCGAAACTCCCGAGGCGATCATTCAGCGAATCATAGGAGGACGATGTAAGTTGACAGCACTCGGACAAAATTACAAATAATCAACAACAGAAAAAAAACAAAGAACAAAATACGGTGCGAAGCAGGATCGAACCCGTACTCCTTGGCAAGCTCCTAGTGGCAAGGCGGTGTGCCATGAAATACGGGTTCAATCCTGCTTCGGACCATATATATATATATATATATTTTTTTTTTTTTGTTATTTGTCAGTTTTTTCGAGTGCTGTAAACATACCTCTTCCTCCTATGATTCGCTGTAACATCAATAACTCTTTTCAGTAACAAAAAATCACTTACCTCATTTATGTACTAATTCAAATCTATCAAACACAAGTGCGCGAAAACAAATGTGGCATTTTAGTTAAGAAACGTTGCTCAGATAGATTACATAGAAAAGAAAACAGGAAACATAACATAGGAAACAAAAATATTATTATTAATAGGAAAATAACCAATTTAAAAGGTGGCAAAATGAGAAATATACAATGTCTATCTTTTCTCTTTGCTTCCCCTCTATCTCTTCGTCTCTCAATTTTCCCAGTACTTACAATATATTCCAGTTGTTCCCATCTCATTCATCATCATCATTGAGTACCGTCTTCGCATCGAAGGTTGGCTACCATGGAGCGCCATTCCAATCTGTCTTTTGCTTTGATGGTACAGATTGTCATAGGTTGACTTGTCCATCTTTTTATATATATTTTATATTACTCGTCAATGTTAATCTTGGTCTGCCTCTGCCTCTTTTGCCTTGTATTTTTCCTTCCAATATTACTTTTATTAGGTTGTTGTGTCTTTTAACATGCCCCAAAATTTGGAGGTTATAACATAAATAAATCTAAGGTATGCTGATGATACAGTCTTAATCGCTAAGAGTGAAAATGAGTTACAAGAAATGTTGGACATTATAGTGTATTATACCCTACTCATTGGGAGCCTCGATAGCTCAGTGGTTAGTGAACTGGACTTCAAAGGACAAGAGGTAGGGTTCGATCCTAATCGACGGCTTCCAGGTTCACCCAGCCTTATATGAGTACCGGATTTTTTCTGGGAAGTAAGGCTGTCGGCGTAACACCGACAACCTTACCCCCAAAAATCATGTGCCGAAGGTTTGTAAAAATTATGGTCACTAACACCATATTCCCTATACACCACTTGGCGTGACGGGGTTCTTTACTTTTAACTTTATACCCTACAAGGCCAAAAAATGATGATTGTTTCTTCCTAATATTGGGTATTATGCTCTTTATATTGGCTCTTTTTGCTTTGACCTCTTTCATAACTTTTTTATTACTCTACTTGGCTGTCCATGATATTCTCAACATTCTTCTGTAAAACAATATTTCTACAGCCTCCAGTAATTTTCTTGTCTGTTGTCCTATTATCCATAATTCACATCCCTATGTTAATACTGCCTCTACATAACATTTAAGAACTCTTTTTCATGTTTCTTTAGTCAAAAATGGATTGCACAGTATCTGCCTCATTTTTTTTAAAGCTGCTTTTGCCTGAGCCATTCTGCATCTCACCTCTGTTGTGCATCTAAGGTCTGAGGTTAACATTGTTCCCAGATATTTAAATTCATTTAGTTGTTTTAATAGTGTTCCACTTGTCTTTATTGCGCATTTCAGTGATATTTTCTTCGTTGTTGCTACCACTACGTCTGTCTTTTTGCTATTAAGGCTGAATCCTTTAAATTTGCTTTCTTTCACTATAATATCTAACATTTCTTCTAACTCATTATCACTCTTAGCGATTAAGACTGTATCATCAGCATACCTTAGATTATTTATATTATGACCTCTAATTGCTAATATATTAATATATAGTAAAGTACCCCCGTCACGCATAGGGAATATGGTGTTAGTGATCATAAATTGTACAGACCTTCGGCACATGATTTTTGTGGTAATGTGGTTGGTATTACGCCCGTGCCGCTTTACTTTCCCAGAAAAAAATCCGGTACCCATTAAAGGCTTGGTGAACTCGGAAGCTACCGGCTGGGATCGAAACCTACCTCTTGTCCGTTGTAGTCCAGTTCACTAACCACTGAGCTACCGCGGTTCCCTATATTAATATTATCTATCTATTGTCCTTTCGAGCCGAAGACGGCACATAGGGCAGAACCACAATCTCAAAAACAGAAACCTTGCGTGCCAAAATGGCACATATTGCTGAGATCACTGCTTCTAAAATCTATGGCTCTGTTTCCATAACAACACTTTTTACAATGACAGCTTGTCAAGCCATTGATCAAACTCCTTAGTCGTCTCTTACGACATGCCATATTAATATATGCAATAATAATATTATATTTGGACTTCTTCCCCAGGGGAAACTTTGTGGGTAATTTCCCGTACGCAAAGGGACGGGCATGTTCAGAGTGTGCTTCTGGGGACTCTTGTTCAAATGGACTCTGCATTTCCTCAGGGCCAGTATCCAAGTTAGCCCCAGGTGAGTTTCACGGTTGTTCACAATATGCTAAAAGTGACACTTTAACTCTAGCTTTAAAATAGAATAGCTTTTATGTATGTCCAGTTAACTGTAACATGGAAACGTCATGTTCATTATCGGCAGGCGCGTTTATGTCCCTCCACAATCTTCTATCTACAGTGCATCGTATCAGTTCTGTTGTTAACTGTTTTCCATGCCATGACACCAATCTATCCAGTATTTTCTCTCTTTGTCGTCTGCGATCTCTATTTCCCTGTATTTTGCCAGTTGTTACAAAGTATTTCAATTTTCCTCTTCTCATGATGTGCCCGATAAATGTTTATTGTCTGATGTTTCTTAGGAGCTTCCTTTTTGTGTTGGCCTCTTTGAGAATTTCCTAGTTGGTCCTTTTCGCTGTCCAGGGAACTTTCAACATTCTTCTGAGAAATCCCATCTCTGTGGTCTCTAACCGTCTTTTCATTTGTTTATCTACTTGCCATTTTAATAATTTAGAAATTGTAGTAAAATGCAATGAAGCAAAAGAAGCATGGCTTAAAGAGAGATGCAAAGAGATTGAAATGCAACAAAAAGGAGATGCTAAAGCTATATACAAACAAATTGAGGAATTAACAGGAAGAAAAACGCAATCAAAAAATGGATGTCTAAGATCAAAGGAAGGAGAACTGTTGATTGATCAAGAAAACATAAGGGAAGGATGGACAGAATACATTAAAGATCTTTATAATGATGAACGAACGGAAGTAAATATAAAGGATAATGGAGAAGGACCAAAAATACTCAGAGAAGAAGTGGAAGATGCCTTGCGCAATAATGAAAGCAGGCAAAGCTCCTGGACCAGATAATATAACTAAAGATGAGAGTGAAGCCATGTGTGATTTTGGAATAGAAATAATAAAAAAAATATTGAATGATAACAACAGCGGATATATACCAGACGACATGCTCAAATCAATATTCATAGCCCTATCAAAGAAATCGGGTGCGATTGAATGCGATGATCATCGCACAATAAGCCTTATGAGTCATATGACTAAGATATTACTAAGAATCATCATGCGAAGAGTGCGAAACAAAATCAGTTCAGAAATTAGCGATGAACAGTGTGGTTTTGTTAGAGATAAAGGAACAAGCAATGCCATTTATATCATTAGATCTTTAGTAGAAAGAGCCATAGAGGTGAAAACAGATCTATACCTATATTTCATAGATTACACCAAGGCATTTGACAAAGTAAAGCACCAAGAAATAATCAAAATCTTAGAAAGCATAAACGTAGACAGCAAAGATCTAAGAATAATAAAGAACATGTACTGGCAACAAACAGCGGCCACAAGAACTGGAAACCAATTGGGAGTGTTTCAACAAATAAAACAAGGTGTTAGACAAGGTTGTGTGCTGTCACCAGATTTGTTTAATATTTATAATAAGATTATTTTAAGATACATAAGGGACATGCCTGGAATAATAATTGGAGGTCATACTATAAATAATCTAAGGTATGCTGATGATACAGTCTTAATCGCTAAGAGTGAAAATGAGTTACAAGAAATGTTGGACATTATAGTGAAAGAAAGCAAAAATAAAGGACTCAGCCTTAATAGCAAAAAGACAGAGGTAATGGTAACAACAAAGAAAAAGACATCACCTCAGTGCAAAATAAAGACAAGTGAAACAATATTAAAAATATTTTGGAACTTTGTTAACCTCAAACGGAAGATGTACAGAAGATGTGAGATGCAGAATGGCTCAGGCAAAAGCAGCTTTCCAAAAAATGAGGAAGATACTATGCAATCAATTTTTGACAATAGAAACAAGAAAAAGAGTTCTGAAATGTTACGTAGAGCCAATCTTAACATATGGATGCGAATCATGGACAATAGGACAGACATCACCAAGAAAATCACTGGAGTCTGCAGAAATGTGGTTTTACAGAAGAATGTTGAGAGTACCATGGACAGCTAAGAAGAGTAATGAAGATGTTCTGAGAGAGGTCACAGCAAAAAGAGAACTAATTTCCAATTTAAGGAAAAATCACCATTTCTTGGCCATGTAATGAGAAGAGAACAACTGGAATATATTGTAACAACTGGAAAAATTGAGGGACGAAGAGATAGAGGGAAGCAAAGAGAAAAAAATAACAGACAGCTTAAGAGAATGGCTTGGCAGAAGGTCAACAACAGAAATGATAAATAGCTGCCGAGATCGAAAGTTGTGGAGAGACATGATCACCTACGCCAGTAGGCGCGGTACTTGATGATGATGATGATCTTAGAGATGATTATAGAGTAGCTTAATCATATTGTTACTCATTTATAGATCATCAAAGCATTAATTCAGTATTAAGATATTCTCTAAGTAGTACTAGTCAATGTGGCACAAGTATTACACACATGACATAAAACATACATAACGTTTACAAAGAAAGCTAATTTGTTTGTGAAATGTTTCAGATTTTGTGATGAGTTTGCAGCCACTGAAGCCGATCACTTTATCAAGATCCAGCCATTCGTTTCACGAATTCAAAAGCCTGATACAACAGTTTTCTTCGGAGACATCACACGAAGGGGGGCAGCACCAGAAATCACATCAACGGAGCGAACATCATCACACACAACAACATCACTTCCAGTCGCAGTCTGTTGTGTCATCCAGCGCAGGATCGCATTCTTACGCCGCTCAACGCAGCCGCGTTCATCAGCAGGTTTACCATTCTAGTCTTAGTCAGAGACAACACGTAGAAAGAAACGATTGGCTGAAGGAGCAAGAGAGAATTCAGCAGCAGCAGGGAGAGAAAAGACAGCAATACCTAAAAGAGCTGGAAAATCAAAAACGGCTTGAGATTTACCACGAAACAAACCAACGTAACCGCGAACAAGAAAGGCAACGAACAGATTGGGTGAATGAGCAGAACAGACTTCGACAAGAAGAACAAAAGAGACGTCAAGAACTCAAAGAACAGGAAAAAAAGAAAAGTCTTGAACAGGAGAAACGTCAAGAAGAATATGAAAATAGAAAACGTGTTGAACTTGAGAAACGTAATCAAGAATTTATAGAAGAACAAAAAAACATGCTGAGATAGAGAATAGAAGACATCATTTACAGTTTCAGCAGAGGCTGCAAGAAGAACAACTTCAAACGGAAAGATTGCGGAACAATGAAGAAGAAGAACGCAAAAGATTGCAAAATAACAGAGATATATACAAGATACAGACACAGACTGATAATGTACGAACATTAAATACTGAAAGAGATAAACATCCAACGGAGCAAGATAGTGAGGACTACAGCCGCAGACAGGTCACAGACAATAATTTCAGTCAAATTTCATCAAAAGGACGACAGTCCGACAAGAGAAGTGAAACTGGCAAAACGTCATCCCAACCAGCAGCAGAAACATTCAAAAGCTCAGAATATTGGAATGGTCAACATTTCAGAAAACACCCAAACACAAAAAATGATCAAACAAAGACAACGCTTGGATTGAATCAGCGAAGACAAGATCAACAGAGCGGGGTTTTAGTTAACGGTGAGAACGGTAGACTTTATAACTACTCCAGCTATGAAGCGTCATATAGGTGGGGAGTCAGGAATCAGTCTGATGACACCAGTCAGGTCCAAGGAAACATGCGACATAAATCTGCCACGGTTGATCAAGTTAGTTCCCCTGATCATCGTCAAAGAAATGGAACGACTTTTCAATCGCACGAGAGGAGCCAATCAAGGTCCGAGACTGTGAACTATTCAGGATTATCAAATAACGATAAAAGTACAGATAACATTATAAATGGAGATAATGACGGTGAAAATGATCTGTTTATCGATGAGGATGAGCGTGAAGATGACTTGAATTTACTTCAAAAACGAATTCAACATGAAGAGAAGAGACGAAAGCGCCTACAGCAGAAATGGATGTATCAAACATCAAAGTTAAAGAAACTAGAAGAGAAACATCCACATAAGGAGCATTATGTCATTGACTCTACAGGACGAAGATGTGTAGACCTACATTCTGAGTGAGTATATGTTTGTATATGGAGATGAGCGTAGATGATATCAAATATGTGAGGCCTCGAGCAGAGCTGTAGAAATCAATGTAAAATAAATATAAACACCATCATCAAGTACCAGGTCTGCTAGCGTAGGTGATCATAACTTTCTATCTTGACAGTTATTTATCATTTCTGTTGTTTTCTCTTTGCTTCACTCTATCTCTTCGTCCCTCAATTTTTGTAGTTCTTACAATATGTTCCAGCTGTTCCCTTTTCATTACTTGGCCAAAATGATGATTGTTTCTTCCTAATATTGGATATAAGCTCTCTCTTTGCTTTGGCCTCTTTCAAACATTTTTCATTATTCTTTTTAGCTGTCTGTTGTATTCTCAACATCATTCTGTAAAACCACATTTCCTCAGCCTCCAATTATTTCCTTGTCTGTTGTCCTATTGTACATGATTCACATCCATATGTTAAGACAGACTCTCTCTCTCACTCTCTGCGATCAGGACTCAATCAGAGTAGGATTCCAGACTCACCTGAAGTCAGCTGTCAGGTTAAGTGTGTTGATCGACTAGCTCTCTCTCTCTCTCTCTCTCTCTCACACTCTCTGCGATCAGGATCCAATCAGAGTAGGATTCCAGACTCTCACATGAAGTCAGCTGTCAGGTTAAGTGTGTTGATCGACTGGCTCTCTCTCTCTCTCTCTCTCTCTCTCTCTCTCTCTCTCTCTCTCTCTCTCTCTGCGATCAGGACTCAAGCAGAGTAGGATTCCAGACTCTCACATGAAGTCAGCTGTCAGGTTAAGTGTGTTGATCGACTGGCTCTCTCTCTCTCTCTCTCTCTCTCTCTCTCTCTCTGCGATCAGGACTCAATCAGAGTAGGATTCCAGACTCTCACATGAAGTCAGCTGTCAGGTTAAGTGTGTTGATCGACTGGCTCTCTCTCTCTCTCTCTCTCTCTCTCTCTCTCTCTCTGCGATCAGGATTCAATCAGAGTAGGATTCCAGACTCTCACATGAAGTCAGCTGTCAGGTTAAGTGTGTTGATCGACTGGCTCTCTCTCTCTCTCTCTCTCTCTGCGATCAGGACTCAATCAGAGTAGGATTCCAGACTCTCACATGAAGTCAGCTGTCAGGTTAAGTGTGTTGATCGACTGGCTCTCTCTCTCTCTCTCTGCGATCAGGACTCAATCAGAGTAGGATTCCAGACTCTCACATGAAGTCAGCTGGCAGGTTAAGTGTGTTGATCGACTGGCTCTCTCTCTCTCTCTCTCTCTCTGCGATCAGGACTCAATCAGAGTAGGATTCCAGACTCTCACATGAAGTCAGCTGTCAGGTTAAGTGTGTTGATCGACTGGCTCTCTCTCTCTCTCTCTCTCTCTCTCTCTCTCTCTGCGATCAGGACTCAATCAGAGTAGGATTCCAGACTCTCACATGAAGTCAGCTGGCAGGTTAAGTGTGTTGATCGACTGGCCCTACAGAACATTTAAGAACTCGTTTTCGTGTTTCTATTGTCAAAAATTGTTTGCACATTATTCTCCTCATTTTTTTGGGAAGCTGCTTTTGCCTGAGCCATTCTGCATCTCACCTCTGTTGTACATCTACCATCTGATGTTAACATTGTTCTCAGATATTTAAATTCATGTATCTGTTATAATATTGTTCCATTTGTCTTTATTGTGCATTGCGGTGAAGTACTTTTCTTTGTTGCTACCATTACTTCTGTCTTAGTGAATACACATACATACTGAATGATCTCCAGCTTTATTGCTACCATTACTTCTGACTTAGTGAATACACATACATACTGAATGATCTCCAACTCGTTCATTGCTCATCATTCCGACCTAAATGAATAGTTTTTTAAATAAAATGCACGTATCCATACAAGGAAGGATTCAGAAAAAAAATCTATATGGAGTTAGAAGAACAAGAATTTGGATTTAGGAAAAAACAGTGGGACAAAAGAAGCCATAACCTGCATGTAGACATTAATCAAAAAGTACACAGAAGTAAATAAACCAATATAGGCCTGCTTCATTGACTACACCAAAGCTTTTGATAGAATACACAATTAACAAATTATAGACTGCCTAAAAGATATACATCTAGTTGAGGCCTAAACATTAATGGAAAGATAATCAATAACCTAAGATGTGCTGATGATACTGTACTACTAGCAGAAAATCCTAAAGATCTACAACAATTACTTAATGAAATAAACATGACAAGCAAATAATATGGATTAGACATGAATATCAAAAAAACTAAAACTATGATCACAAAAAAGATTATACTCAAAACCTACAAGTAGATATCAAAGTTGAAGAAACAGACCTGGAGACAGTTCAGAGCTACAACTACATTGGACATGTAACCAGTGATGGAAAATGGAAAACTGAAATAAGCAAAAGAATAGGAATGGCAAAATGTAATTTTAATGTCACGAAAAATATACTAAAATCAAAACAAATAACACCAGTGCTAAAACTAAGAATTGCAAAATTGTCATTCTTCTCAATATTCCTGTATTGTGCAGAAATATGGACACTAAAGACCAAACAAAAAAATAGAAGAATATGTAGAATTGGATGGAAGGAAAGAAAACAAACGATGAAGTCTTAAAACAACTAAAAATTAAAATATAACCAATAAACACAATTCTAACAAGACAACAACACAACAGCCTACTAAAAGTAATCATGGAGGAAATGATACGAGGTAAAAGAGGCAGAGACAGACCAAGACTAACATGGACAAGTAACAGCAAAATGTGGACAAGTCATCCTATGACAACCTGCTCCATCAAAGCAAGAGATATAGCGGAATGGTGCTCCATGGTAGCCAATTTTCGACGCGGAGACGGCACTCGATGATGATGAAGTTACTTATTCACATTAATTGTGCAAAGTGTTTCACTCGTTACCAAACCCAACAATTCTTTAATGTGTTTCACCACAAAACACTCTCTTGCCCACAGTATACCAACACAGTTTGCAGCTATCTTATTTGACCTTACACCTGCTGCACACCAACAGTCATGAACAACAACCGTATTGTGTTGTCAGTGCCGGATCTAGACTTGGTGATGATCTAAACTAAATGAAATTTTTAGGGACACCACCACACCCGCCGGGGTAGGTCTTCCTCTTTGTCTTTTGCCCTGGGGATTCCAAAAAAGGGTCTGTTGTGTAATACTCTCAGTTGGCTTCCGCAGTGTGTGTCCTATCTAGCGCCACCGTCTTCGATGTATCTCTTTATCCACTGGTATTTGACTGATACATTTCCATAATTCTATTTTAGTGATTTTGTCCTGCCATTTCCATCCTTTTATTCTGCGTAAGCATCCATTAATGAAAGTCTGTATCTTCATGATTGTTGAAATTTCATTGGAATATCTTCATATGGGAAGACATGGAACGATCTTAAAAGAATGGCAAAACAACAGAACGACTTGGAAAGTGTTTTTTGAAGACCTATGCTCCACAGGGAGCTAAAAAGGTAGATGAAGAAGAAGAATCTTCCAATGTGTTTTATTTATTGAGGAAATGCCGGGTTTGGTAGTAAGTGAAATTCTTTATTTATTCTCACTCAATTTTTCATAACATTATCGCCCTCAAGGTGCAGTCGATGGGGATCGAAATGCCTCAAAAGCTCAGCTGTTGCTCTCATGTGTCCACTGACTTGTAAGAAGTGCGATGTCCGTGTGGAACCTGTACAGGTCTTGGGTGAGTTCGTCGCAGGTGACGAGCTTTTACAGAGGGGTGAATCTGATCGTCCTCAGAGGACGAAGAGAAGAAAAGAACATGGAAATGGGGAGTTAACTCCTGAAGAGAAAAGCACTAGAAGGTAAGAAAACACAGGAACTGTATTTTTTAATGTAATATAAGAAATGGTACATATTGTGTAGTGGAGGGAAAGTAGCATTGAAAAAATAGAATAGGAAATATACTGTAGTACGTAATGCACAAAAAAGAAAATGTAGGACTCAATGCAGAAATGTATCATTAGAATTAGTACATGAAATGTAATATAGAATGTAGTGCATTAAATGTAGAGTGGTATTTTGTATTTTTAAAATAATACAGCTAATATTTCACTGCGGAAATGTAGCATGGAAAGTAGCACGATATATTTATAAACTAAAAAAGTAAAGTGCCCCCTAAACGCCACCAAGTGGTGTATAGGGAATATGGTGTTAGTGACCATCAATTTTACAGACCTTCAGCACATGATTTTTGGGGTAATGTTGTCGGTATTACGCCCGTGCCGCTTTACTTTCACAGAAACAAATCCGGTACCCATTTAAGGCTGGGTGAACCCGAAAGCCGTCGGTTGGGATCGAACCCTACCTCATGTCCTGTGTAGTCCAGTTAACTAACCACTGAGCTATCACGGCTCATCACATTAACGTAATCACATATATCTGTAAACTGATTTGTACTTTGGGTACTTTGTTACTTTGGTTACTTTGTTACTTTGGGTACTTTGTTACTTTGTTACTTTGGTTACTTTGTTACTTTGATTACTTTGTTACTTTGTTACTTTGGGTACTTTGTTACTTTGTTACTTTGGGTACTTTGTTACTTTGGTTACTTTGTTACTTTGGTTACTTTGTTACTTTGGTTACTTTGGTTACTTTGTTACTTTGGGTACTTTGTCTCTACACCTCAGACATCATCGACGCTTAGAAAAGGACAGGATGGTCCAGAACGCAGCAATGGCACATCCAGGACTGGAGAAGGTTGACGGGAAACAAGCCAGCCAGAGGAGTAAAGAGGAGCGTAGACGACAGAGGGAGCAGAGAAGCAGGAACGTCGTCAACGCAGAAAACAGAGTATGTCGCCATTATCGTTTTCTTTGTTAAGGGTTTCCGTGACTTCTTTTTCCCATGTATTTCTGTACCTTCCTGGCTTTCTCTTTCCTTGTGGGTTCCATGACAATGACAGTTCAGTAATGGTAGCATCAGGTTTACATATGTATAATTCAGTGTAGACAAAGTGTTCCCTTTTGTGACTCTGAGGTAGAGCTGTAGACCCGCAGTAATGGGAGGAGCGTGGGTTGCCAGCACCCAGGCCAAGGCAGGCATTATATTCATAACCTGCATTTTAAAAAAATAGTTTATTATTGCTATTTTACAACAATAAGAGAAGATGCATATAAGCATATAACATCTCTAGATAAAAGTTGCACAAACTACAATATGAAAATTAACACAGCAAAACAAAGGCTATGAGAATAAGCAAATTAAGACACCCATTAAACATTAAGCTCAAAAATAAAGAAATATAACAAATAGAGGAATTCAAGTATTTAGGCACAATGTTCACAGAAGATGGAAAACTAGACGGAGAAATTGACATGAGAATACAAAAAGCAAATGCTGTCAGATACCAGCTTTTACCATTGTTAAGACATCCAAACATTTCTATGTCAGCTAAACAGCAAATGATAAATAGCATCTTCATACCAACTTTGTGCTATGAAAGTCAAATATGGACTCTTTCTAAATCACATACAAGAAAGATCAATCAATACATGTGAGATGCGATGCTTGAGAAAAGTAACAAATAACACAAGAAGAGATAGAATACCAAATGAAACCATAAGAAAAATAGTAGCCAAAACCCTGCCAAGAATATATAGAGCAACAACAACTTAAATGGTTGGGCTACCTGGTCAGAATGAATCCTCACCAATCACCATCAAGGGCGTTCTTCTTGAGAATGCATGGAAAAAGACCAAGAGTAAGACCCAGAAGAAGATGGATAGATGCAGTGACAGAGACATGTAACAACAAAGGAAAATCACTAATTCAGACAATTCGAGCAGCTCAAGAACGACAAATGATATAAACCACGACACCTTTTAGGTATCAGTGAAAAGAGGAAAGAATATATATGTGTGAAAACGGAAACATAACAAAAGAGGTTGAGAAATGAACTAAACACTTTCGACAACAAATGCCTAAGAAGAATATTCTGTGTACTTCTTAATCTTTTTCTTTCCTTCCTCATTTGCGTTTCAGCGTTGAGGGGAAATCTAATTTGTTGTCTTTTGCTCTTCTGTTCTCCTGCGCTGCTGTTATGTTTTCTAGTGTTTCTAATGTTCCATCAATTCATCTTTTTGTACTCGGCCTTTGGGTCTGGTGTTCTCACAAAGTCCATTGAAGGCTCGTTGTGCTATGTTTTGATCTTTGAAGAAGAGAAGATGGTAGATGGCTTGGTGTCGTGGCACGGAAAACAATCAACAACAGATTTGATACGAGGCTCTGTGGATAGAAAAATGTGGAAGAACATGATCGCCTAAACCACCGGTGAACAGTAAGGTTATGGTTGCTAATTTATTTCATTCATTTTGAAATGTTGTCTCGCTATGAATTTTGTTCCATGATTTGTACATTCCCAATATATTTATCATCTACCGACTTGCTAGGCTTATCATAGCTTAAAGGCTGATTTGAACCATTGGTGGCCAAATTGCGGCACGCGGACCACATTCGGCCCGCCAGTATATTTTTCTCGGCCCTCGAAGATTCCACAGAAACGGCTATATTAAATATCAATAAATAAAAATCAAAGCTACAGTCGATTAAAAAGAAATATATATATATCGATGCTGACAATAATGAAAGGCTTTGTTTATAGTTGTCGCTGCAGAGTTGTTTTTCTGTCAGTGTGACGTGATGGGGTGCAAGCACTATTATTTATGACAAATCACATCATGTCATTTTTGACGACACTCTAAATGTGCTCCTGAACTTGGTTATAATCCTGCCCTCGATCAACCGGTAGTTGGCCACCACTGACGAATGCGATAGATGTTTGTACCCCTGAGTATGGTCGCTATATGTATGTGACTAGGCTAATATATAATTATCAACTTTCTATGTGTTTACAATTTCAAATACTTATTTGTACTACGACACCAAAGATGGATCTGTAATACGACACCGAAGGTGGATCTGTTATAGGACATCAAAGATGGATCTGTAATACGACACCAAAGATGGATCTGTAATACGACACCAAAGATGGATCTGTAATACGACACCAAAGACGGATCTGTAATACGACACCAAAGACGGATCTGTAATACGACACCAAAGACGGATCTGTAATACGACACCAAAGACGGATCTGTAACACGACACCAAAGACGGATCTGTAATACGACACCAAAGACGGATCTGTAATATGACATCAAAGATGGATCTGTAATACAACACCAAAGACGGATCTGTAATACAACACCAAAGACGGATCTGTAATACGACACCAAAGGAGTGCATGGGCATTTACAGCACACTCGGCAGGCAGAATAGTCAAAGAAGACTGCTGCATACGTCATGACCACGAGTAGCATGACAATAGAGGCGATGGCAGTGACCAAGGCATTCAAATGGTTAGAGTCACAAGACTACACCCACGCATGTATACTGAGTGATTCGATGAGCATGATAAAAAAGTAGAGACGGGTTCTGTACGTATACAATGGGTGGAGTCATTGCAGAAGTTAAACATACGTACGGTCACCTTTGTCTACGTTCCAAGACATGCGGGAGTACGGGGAAATGAAAGAGCGGACAGGTTGGCTAGCTGCTCTGTTTGAGGACGGTCAACCAATGGATCGAGTGGACATCATTAATGCCCTCCAGGAAGTGGGAAGGACACAGGACTTCGACAACCATGTGTCCACGTCACTTCTTCGGATGAAAGAGATGGGAGTTAAGATGGGCACAGACAGAAACGAGAAACTTTGTGGCCGTGTAAGAAGACTTATCAACCACATAGAACTGGAGTCGTCAGTCGCTGGACACTGCGGGAATTGGTGAGGATGGAATCTAAGCACCTATGGACATGTTCGGAGTGCAATGATGATGACCCGCAAATAACTCAATAACTCAATCAATACTTATCTGACCTTCTCCACCCTACTGAACAGCACACTTGTCACAACTTACATCTGAGTTACTTGGTTTAAACGCATTTTTAGCATCATTTTGATTACGGAATCCACTCTCCGAAAATGGAATGCCACTATCTTGGCTAAGCAAGAGATCTCAATCTATATCACCCTCGACGCTAAAAGGTAAATGTATAAGTAAAGAAGAACAAGAAGAAGAAGAAAGGAAAGAAGTAGAAGAAGAATCGAAAGAAGAAGAAGAAAGGAAAGAAGAAGAAAGGAAAGAAGAAGAAAGGAAAGAAGAAGAAAGGAAAGAAGAAGAAGAAGAATGGAAAGAAGTAGAAGAAGAATCGAAAGAAGAAGAAGAAAGGAAAGAAGAAGAAAGGAAAGAAGAAGAAAGGAAAGAAGAAGAAGAAGAATGGAAAGAAGTAGAAGAAGAATCGAAAGAAGTAGAAGAAGATGAGGATAAACAAGAATGAAAAGAAGAGGAAGAAGGATAAGATAAAGAAGAATGGGAAGGAAGAAGAAAAAAAACTAGGTGAAAGAAGAAAAATGAATGAACTTTGCTCCCGGGGCAATAACCCTGACAGCACGAGGTGCCCCCAACCCCCATGCTACCTAACTGTTGTGAAGCATATCGCTAAAGCCGATATAAACACCCATCAAGTGTGAACGA
Organism: Megaustenia siamemsis; assembly: GCA_032433765.1. NCBI lineage: Eukaryota > Metazoa > Mollusca > Gastropoda > Stylommatophora > Ariophantidae > Megaustenia > Megaustenia siamemsis. The sequence continues at coordinate 67,024,224 of JAVIAB010000160.1, forward strand.
AGAAAATAAATAACAAAATGCTTACATATAAGTATTGTCTCGTTAACACTGTTTGTATTTTACTCACCAGCTCAAGAACGACAATCCATGATGTGCAGGGACGACCCAAGTCATGCCATGAGTTGCATTTACTGGTCAAAGAGAGGATTTTGTTTAGAGAACAGGCTGATATCGGATATTTATTGTCAAAAGTCTTGTGATATTTGTAATTAAATTAATCACCTGGAACTATTAACACTCCTTGAACGAACGAACATCCAGAAGTAACGAATATTATGTGGTTGAATTTAACATCTTGCAGTAGGTGAAGTGAATATAAAGAACATAATAACATCTTGATAATGGAATAAGCTTTGTGGAACTAATAAAACCACGCTATAGGTGAACTAAACATCTGGAACAAGACATGTATTTTTATCTATTTTAACACGTCGAAACAAAATTATATTATTTGTGAAATGAAAATCTGGAGCTAAATATATTGTAGAGGTGAACAAGGAACACGTAAGAAGGTTTATAAGCATTGTAGAGGTGAACAAGAAACGCGTAAGAAGGTTAATAAGCATAGTAGAGGTGAACATCTCATCAGCAATCAGATAAAAACGATGCAGGAAAACACAAATGAACTATCATCAATAGCCAGCAAAATTGGGCTTGAGGTCAATCATGAAAAGACTAAAGTCATGAAAAGTTTAATTCCAACAAGTGACAAAATATACATGGAAAACAAACCAGTAGAAGAGATCGATCACTTCATCTATCTTGGAAGTCACATTGATCGAGAAGGGGATACGAGCAAAGAAATTAGAATCAGACTGGCTAAAGCAGCAATGTCTTTCAGAAGCCTTGAAAAGTTGTGGAAATCAAAACTCATTAGCACAAACACAAAACTTAGGCTATTCAAATCAAATGTACTATCAACCCTTACGTATGCGTGTGAAAGCTGGAAAACAACAAGAGATATAGAAACAAAGTTGAACGCATTCGAAAATAAATGTCTAAGGAAAATACTTGGTATAGAATGGAACGAATTCAAAACAAACGAGGAAATTAGAGAAATCGCCAATCAACCACTAATATCTTCAGTAATAAAGAAAAGACGATGGTCATACGTTGGACATGTGATGAGAAGAGATAATAATCGAATAGCAAAGCAAGCCCTCATATGGGAAACAACAGGTAAAAGAAAAAGAGGAAGACCCAGGGAGACACTGAGAAGAACATTGATGAGAGAGGCAAGAGCAGCAGGAATCGGCTCCCTCAATGAGATAGAACTGCTTGCACAGAACAGAGACAGATGGCGAGATTTGATAAAATATCTTTAAAAGAAAACTGCTAGAACAAAATTCATATAGGAGAAGGTGTATCTTGGTCTACGCCCTATGGGCCGGTTACGGCTCGAAAGGTCAATAGATAGATAGATAGAGGTGAACAAGGAACGCGTAAGAAGGTTTATAAGCATTGTAGAGGTGAACAAGAAACGCGTAAGTAGGTTTATAAGCATTGTAGAGGTGAACAAGAAACGCGTAAGTAGGTTTATAAGCATTGTAGAGGTGAACAAGAACCGCGTAAGTAGGTTTATAAGTATTGTAGAGATGAACAAGGAACACGTAAGTAGGTTTATAAGCATTGTAGAGGTGAACAAGGAACACGTAAGTAGGTTTATAAGCATTGTAGAGGTGAACAAGAACCGCGTAAGTAGGTTTATAAGTATTGTAGAGATGAACAAGGAACACGTAAGTAGGTTTATAAGCATTGTAGAGGTGAACAAGGAACACGTAAGAAGGTTTATAAGCATTGTAGAGGTGAACAAGAAACGCGTAAGAAGGTTTATAAGCATTGTAGAGGTGAACAAGAAACGCGTAAGAAGGTTTATAAGCATTGTAGAGGTGAACAAGAAACACGTAAGTAGGTTTATAAGCATTGTAAAGGTGAACAAGAAACGCGTAAGAAGGTTTATAAGCATTGTAGAGGTGAACAAGAAACGCGTAAGTAGGTTTATAAGTATTGTAGAGGTGAACAAGAAACGCATAAGTAGGTTTATAAGCATTGTAGAGGTGAACAAGAAACGCATAAGTAGGTTTATAAGCATTGTAGAGGTGAACAAGTACCGCGTAAGTAGGTTTATAAGTATTGTAGAGATGAACAAGGAACACGTAAGTAGGTTTATAAGCATTGTAGAGGTGAACAAGGAACACGTAAGTAGGTTTATAAGCATTGTAGAGGTGAACAAGGAACACGTAAGTAGGTTTATACGCATTGTAGAGGTGAACAAGGAACACGTAAGAAGGTTTATAAGCATTGTAGATGTGAACAAGGAACACGTAAGAAGGTTTATAAGCATTGTAGAGGTGAACAAGGAACACGCAAGAAGGTTTATAAGCATTGTAGAGGTGAACAAGAAACACGTAAGAAGGTTTATAAGCATTGTAGAGGTGAACAAGGAACACGTAAGAAGGTTTATAAGAATTGTCAACGAATTGAATGCTCGAGTAATAACATTTATCCTACCTTTATCTTTATTTCAATTATCAAATGTTTAACTAGAATTAAGTACAGCGCCAGTGACTTTTAGTTTAACACATCAGTATTGAGTGTTAGTTTAACACATCAGTATTGACTGTTAGTTTAACACATCAGTATTGACTTTTAGTTTAACACATCAATATTGAATGTTAGTTTAACACATCAGTATTGACTGTTAGTTTAACACATCAGTATTGAATGTTAGTTTAACACATCAGTATTGACTGTTAGTTTAACACATCCGTATTGACTTTTAGTTTAACACAACAATATTGACTGTTAGTTTAACACAACAATAATGACTGTTAGTTTAACACAACAATAATGACTATTAGTTTAACACAACAATAATGACTATTAGTTTAACACAACAATAATGACTGTTAGTTTAACACAACAATAATGACTATTAGTTTAACACAACAATAATGACTATTAGTTTAACACAACAATAATGACTGTTAGTTTAACACAACAATAATGACTGTTAGATTAACACAACAATAATGACTATTAGTTTAACACAACAATAATGACTATTAGTTTAACACAACAATAATGACTATTAGTTTAACACAACAATAATGACTGTTAGTTTAACACAACAATAATGACTATTAGTTTAACACAACAATAATGACTTAGTTTCACACAACAATAATGACTATTAGTTTAACACAACAATAATGACTATTAGTTTAACACAACAATAATGACTATTAGTTTAACACAACAATAATGACTATTAGTTTAACACAACAATATTGACTATTAGTTTAACACAACAATAATGACTGTTAGTTTAACACAACAATAATGACTATTAGTTTAACGCAACAATAATGACTATTAGTTTAACGCAACAATAATGACTATTAGTTTAACGCAACAATAATGACTATTAGTTTAACACAACAATATTGACTATTAGTTTAACACAACAATAACGACTATTAGTTTAACACAACAATAACGACTATTAGTTTAACACAACAATAACGACTATTAGTTTAACACAACAATATTGACTATTAGTTTAACACAACAATATTGACTATTAGTTTAACAGAACAATAACGACTATTAGTTTAACAGAACAATAACGACTATTAGTTTAACAGAACAATATTGACTATTAGTTTAACACAACAATAACGACTATTAGTTTAACAGAACAATATTGACTATTAGTTTAACAGAACAATATTGACTATTAGTTTAACACAACAATAACGACTATTAGTTTAACAGAACAATATTGACTTTTAGTTTAACACAACAATAACGACTATTAGTTTAACACAACAATATTGACTATTAGTTTAACACAACAATATTGACTATTAGTTTAACAGAACAATAACGACTATTAGTTTAACACAACAATAACGACTATTAGTTTAACACAACAATAACGACTATTAGTTTAACACAACAATAACGACTATTAGTTTAACACAACAATATTGACTATTAGTTTAACACAACAATATTGACTATTAGTTTAACACAACAATAACGACTATTAGTTTAACACAACAATATTGACTATTAGTTTAACACAACAATAACGACTATTAGTTTAACACAACAATAACGACTATTAGTTTAACACAACAATAACGACTATTAGTTTAACACAACAATAACGACTATTAGTTTAACACAACAATATTGACGAGATAAAGACAAAGTTAAAGAAGAAGAGGAAACGTCATCTCTAAACGTAATTAAACTTGAAAGATTGTCTTCATCTTTAGCGTTGACCTCGTGACGTCAATATTGATAATTTCCAAGAAATCATTCGTCAGCTCAATGCATGTGACACCTCCTTACAACTTCTGAAATCGTACCGGCGATGACCACAAGTGCCTTCTCTGTTCATCGTATGTTGGGCATGACTGTAGCAGATATCCAGCAGTCATTTTGCATGTGTCACAGTCACATTCATCAGATGATCGTATATTTAGAGTGTTGAAAAGGTGGTACTTCATTCTAATGTGACTTGTTCAGTCTAAAAATGATTAAATCTTCTTTTCTATTGAGCTGGTAGTAGATGTCATTTTTCTGGAAGCCCAGCTGTTCTGTATTTCTTTAAAAATCAGTTTTGCACATGTGATAACAGGATACTGTTTTCAACATAACCAAAGGCTGGTGAAAAAGGTTGAAGTGAACGTGCTCCGTGACAATGACGATATGAATTAAAAACTTAAGGTCATCTTGTTAAGTAAAAGCATCTTAAAGGTGTTTGTAAATATGTATCATTATTGTCTATACTGTAAAAATAAATAACATGAGAAAGATTGCTTATCGATTCCCGGTAACTTATTTACTTTATGCATGTCCTTTATAACTTTGCAGTTTTTGCTGTAGATTATTTATATGGCCCTTTTCGTCTTATCAGACGGTTTAGTAGAAGCTATTGTGTATTTGTTTAGGCTTTGTTTTTGTCGAACAAATTCTCTCATGGCTGATTTGAAAAACACACACGGCCACAGCATGAACAAGTCAGGTCCACTGATCCACAAGGTTTTCCATCCTTTTTTCATGAATCTTTTCTCTTCCACGTTTTGCCTTAGCACAGTCTCAAATGATGTTACGTCATTCCTTATACATGCTCTCCGTGATGTGCGATCACTTGCCAGATGTTCCCAGTTATTTTTTACAGATGAAGAAGTCATTCAAATATGATTTACAGATATCTCTAAAGAATATGATTTACAGATATCTCTAAAGAATATGATTTACAGATATCTCTAAAGAATATGATTTACAGATATCTCTAAAGAATATGATTTACAGATATCTCTAAAGAATATGATTTACAGATATCTCTAAAGAATATGATTTACAGATATCTCTAAAGAATATGATTTACAGATATCTCTAAAGAATATGATTTACAGATATCTCTAAAGAATATGATTTACAGATATCTCTAAAGAATATGATTTACAGATATCTCTAAAGAATATGATTTACAGATATCTCTAAAGAATATGATTTACAGATATCTCTAAAGAATATGATTTACAGATATCTCTAAAGAATATGATTTACAGATATCTCTAAAGAATATGATTTACAGATATCTCTAAAGAATATGATTTACAGATATCTCTAAAGAATATGATTTACAGATATCTCTAAAGAATATGATTTACAGATATCTCTAAAGAATATGATTCGGCAAACAAATAAATAAACAAGCGCTTCTATTGTTTCTTTGCATCGGCAGTCGTTCGTGTTGTAATGAAAATAATACTGCTGTTAAGTCAAGAGATCAAAATTCAGGAAATGAAATAAATGAATGAAAATTGTAAGTGAATCTTAATGGAATAATGAAAAGGAGAGACAAATGACAAGCGTGAAAATGTAATTTACGTTCAGATATACATACATACATAAGACAATGGATCTACGTTTTCTAAATGATTGGTGGACTGGACTACTAAGGACAAGAGGTTGAGTTCGATCCTGATCGACGGCTTCCAGGTTCACCCAGCCTTAAATGGGTACCGTATTTTTTTCTGGGAAAGTAAAGCGGCACGGGCGTAATACCGACCACATTACCCCCAAAGATCATGTACCGAAGGTCTATAAAAGTTATGGTCACTAACGCCATATTCTATATACGTCACATGGCGCAACGGGGCTCTTTTTTTTTTTAACTTTTGCAGAAAGCATTAAAAATGGACAACGGGGAAAAAGAGTCATGATGTGTCCGAAAAAATGTTGATTGTTTTCATTCTGGTGATATTAGTGGTGATTTATTATGGTTATATTTTTGTGAAAAGAAACATATATATATATATATATATATATATATATATATATATATATATATATATATATATGTCCAACATATGACCATAAAGAAAAGAAGATGGTCATATGTTGGACATGTGATGAGAAGAGATAATAACCGAATAGCAAAGCAAGCCCTCATATGGGAAACAACAGGTAAGAGAAAAAGAGGAAGACCCAGGGAGACACTGAGAAGAACATTGATGAGAGAGGCAAGAGCAGCAGGATTCGGCTCCCTCAATAAGATAGAGCTGCTTGCACAGAACAGAGACAGATGGCGAGATTTGATAAAATATCTTTAAAAGAAAACTGCTAGAACAAAAATTCATATAGGAGAAGGTGTATCTTGGTATACTCCCTATGGGCCGGCTACGGCTCGAAAGGTCAATAAATATGTATATATATATATATATTGTCCTTTCGAGCCGAAGTCGGCACATAGGGCAGAACCACAATCTCAAAAACAGAAACCTTGAGTGCCAAAATGGCACATATTGCAGAGATCACTGCTCTAAAATCTATGGCGCTGTTTCCATAACAATACTTTTTACAATGACAGCTTGTCAAGCCATCGATCAACCTATATATATATATATATATATATATATATATATATATATATATATATATATTTATACAGAGTATATTTTATCGTCCTAAAAAAATGTGCAATTCAGTTTGTTTGTTTTGGTTATATTGTGAATTAAAAGACAGGACATTTAGTTACAGGAGCTGCGAACTACTAGATTTTATGAAGAAGTATGTGTTAGCACTCGGAAAAATTGACAGACAAACAACAATAGAAAAAAACGAAGAACAATATATGGTCCGAAGTGGGATCGAACCCGTACTCAGTGGCACCGCGCCTTGCCACGAGAAGCCGAACTTCGGACCTTTCGTTCGGCTTCTCGTGGCAAGGCGCGGTGCCACTGAGTACGGGTTCGATCCCACTTCGGACCATATATTGTTCTTCGTTTTTTTCTATTGTTGTTTGTCTGTCAATTTTTCCGAGTGCTAACACATACTTCTTTGTTCTATTATTCCCTAGATTTTATGAAGCACTTTGCTAAATATAAACACCAATGTCTAAAATCTCCAACGGGCGCGACTGATGAAAAAAGAAACGAAAGAAGAAAAAAACAATTGTTTATTCAAACGAAAGACGTGCGTGTTGTTGTAATGCCAGTTAAATCAGGTGAACATAGAAGAAAAGTATTGTCTATGTAGGAAGAATTACAAGTTATTATGTTTCACTGTGTAAGAATGACAATTGTTTATATTATTAATACTATCCTACATCTTAAATGAATTTACGTATCTGGGAACATTGTTAACCTCAGATGGTAGATGTACAAAAGAAGTGAGATGCGGAATGGCTCAGGCAAAAGCAGCGTTTCAAAAACTGAGGAAGATACTTATCGATACTTAGCGCTTAATGATGTTAGGCCATCATTGTTGACTCCAATTTCGAACATATAAATACACAGTTAGTCGTCAGATTATCCCCGTCATATGCAATCCATTTTTGACAGTAGAAACATGTAAAAGAGTTCTTAAATGTTATGTAGAGCCAGTCTTAACATATGGATGTGAATCATGGACAATAGGACAACAGACAAGAAAATCAATGGAGGCTGTAGAAATGTGGTTTTGCAGAATAATGTTGAGGATACCATGGACAGCTAAGAAAAGTAAAGAAAACGTTCTGTAAGAGGCTAAAGCAAAAAAGAGAGCTAATTTCCAATATTAGGAAGAAACAATCATAATTTTTTGGCCGCGTAATGAAAAGGTAACAGCTGGAATATATTGTGACAACTGGGAAAATTGAAGGACGAAGAGACAGAGAGAAGCAAAGAGAAAAGATTCCAGACAGCTTACGTGGATGGCTAAGCAGAAGATCAACAACAGAAATTATAAATAACTGTCGTGATCGAAAGTTGTGGAGAGACATGATCACCTACGCCAGCAAGCATGATACTTGATGATGGTGAAGAAGCGAATATCTTTAAGGCCACATATCTCGATCGCCTGGTCTACCTAAAGTCCATCCTGCAAGGACTGTGAAATGGACAAGGAGAAATAGATAGAGAATTAGATGGGAAGATAACATCAAAGAATGGACAGGCCTCAACTTTTCAGTCCCCAAAAAAAGGCTGATTATAGATAGAAATGGGAAGGGTTAGTTGTTTAGTGATGTCCCAACTGCTCAGAGGTTTATGGAAAGAAGAAAAGAATACATGGATATAGAGTCAGTGGCAGAAGTAGTAGCAATAGCAACCGTAGTAGTAGTAGTAATAAGAACAGTAGTTGTAGTAGTAGTAGTAATATTAGTATCAATAGCAACAGTAACAGTAGTTTTAGTAGTATCAATAGCAACAGTAACAGTAGTTGTAGTAGTAGTAGTAGTTTTAGTAGTATCAATAGCAACAGTAGTAGTAGTTTTAGTAGTATCAATAGCAACAGTAGTAGTAGTAATATTAGTATCAATAGCAACAGTAGTAGTAGTTTTAGTAGTATCAATAGCAACAGTAGTAGTAGTTTTAGTAGTATCAATAGTAACAGTAGTAGTAGTTTTAGTAGTATCAATAGCAATAGTAACAGTAGTTGTAGTAATAGTAGTAGTTTTAGTAGTATCAATAGCAACAGTAGTAGTAGTTTTAGTAGTATCAATAGCAACAGTAGTAGTAGTAATATTAGTATCAATAGCAACAGTAGTAGTAGTTTTAGTAGTATCAATAGTAACAGTAGTAGTAGTTTTAGTAGTATCAATAGCAACAGTAGTAGTAGTTTTAGTAGTATCAATAGCAACAGTAGTAGTAGTTTTAGTAGTATCAATAGCAACAGTAGTAGTAGTTTTAGTAGTATCAATAGCAACAGTAGTAGTAGTTTTAGTAGTATCATTAGCAACAGTAGTAGTAGTTTTAGTAGTATCAATAGCAACAGTAGTAGTAGTTTTAGTCGTATCAATAGCAACAGTAGTAGTAGTTTTAGTAGTATCAATAGCAACAGTAGTAGTAGTTTTAGTAGTATCAATAGTAACAGTAGTAGTAGTTTTAGTAGTATCAATAGTAACAGTAGTAGTAGTTTTAGTAGTATCAATAGCAACAGTAGTAGTAGTTTTAGTAGTATCAATAGCAACGGTAGTAGTAGTTTTAGTAGTATCAATAGCAACGGTAGTAGTAGTTTAGTAGTATCAATAGCAACGGTAGTAGTAGTTTTAGTAGTATCAATAGCAACGGTAGTAGTAGTTTTAGTAGTATCAATAGCAACGGTAGTAGTAGTTTTAGTAGTATCAATAGCAACAGTAGTAGTAGTTTTAGTAGTATCAATAGCAACAGTAGTAGTAGTTTTAGTAGTATCAATAGCAACAGTAGTAGTAGTTTTAGTAGTATCAATAGCAACAGTAGTAGTAGTTTTAGTAGTATCAATAGCAACAGTATTGCTCTAAAAACCTCTAAACCCTAAAAATGTCACCATTAACTCCGGAGTAAGACAAGCCTGCGTGCTTCCCCCTTTACTTTTCATCACATATATGGACAATATATGCAAATTAGCATGCCCAATCAAAGGAAGTATGTCAACAAGGATGATAACAAACGATAACACAAAAAAGAACGAACTATACGTACCAGAAAACAGCAGAAGAGAGGAAGAAATAAATGAAATACTATTTGCAGACGACCAAGTTCTAATGCATGAAACAATTGAGGCCCTGCAAGAACATATCAACAGGCTAAACAACACTTGTAAACAATACAACATGAAGATCAACATAAACAAAACGGAAGTAATGGCAATAGCGAGAAAGAAAAAAAAACGAAACATCATAATAGATAATTCGACTCTGAAGGAAGTAAACAATTTTAAATATCTGGGTAGCACGTTAACACAAGACAATAATCAAGAGACAGAGATAGATATAAGGTGTAACAAAGCAAGCCAAGTTATAGGCCAAGTATCAACACTATTGAAAAACAAAGCAATAACTACGGAAGCAAAAAGGGCAATATACAAATCAATTTTTCTACCAGCTCTGTGCTATCAGTGCCAGAATTGGACGCTGGACTCTAGAACAATAAGAAAGATAACCCACCGAAATTAAATGTGTCAGAAGAATGACAGGAAACAGCTTAAGAAGCTGAAGAAACTCGAAATTGAACCAGCCATCGAATACATAAAGAAACAACAGATAAATTGGTTCGGCCACATAACAAGACAAAAAGAACTAACAATGACTCAAAGAGCCATAAACAAACGCTACGAAAACGACAGATTAAGAGGAAGGCCGAGAAAGAGATGGATAAAGGGAATACTAGAGTCACTAGAAGGGATAACACCAGAAGAGGCCAACAGAAGAGCAAAGAATCGCAGATTGTTTCTCCCGCGACGCCAACGGCAATAGAGGAAGGATAGAAGTAGAAGAAGAAGAATAGCAACAGTAGTAGTATTAGCAATAGCAACAGTATTAGTAGTAATAGTAATAGTAATAGCATCAGTAGTAGTAGTAATAGTAGTAGTAATAGTAGTAGTAATAGTAGTAGTAATAGTAGTAGTAATAGCATCAGTAGTAGTAGTAATAGTAGTAGTAATAGTAGTAGTATAGTAGTAGTAATAGCATCAGTAGTAGTATTAGCAATAGCAGCAGTAGTAGAAATGTAGCAGTGAGTTGAGAATGTATAACAATAGGTGAACGAGAGAGTGGAGTCACGGGAAGAAGGTGGAAGTTTAACTCAAACAAAAGCATCGAATTTCCAGCGAATAAGTGAGAGTCAATCAGAGAAGGGAAAAAAATGGGAAAGGTTTCATGATTAGTACAGTCAGACGAGAAGTGAAGCTTACTCTGACGGACAGCCTGAGAGCCATGCCGTAGGAGGCGGTAGCCATGACAGGCTTACCAATCTCTTTAGTGGAATGTGAATAGTTAGGTCGAGACAGAGCCCGGAAAGGTTTATCAGTGTTTCAGTTAAGCGTTGTAGATAGATTATGCTCTTGCAGCTAAACTGAGAGCAATGTTATCGGTAGGCAGTTACCAAGCCTCCACAGTGTTTAATGTTATTTTATTCCAGCGAATAATGTCAAACCAAGAGTCGACCGTGTTGATAATGTTAGTTTAAGAGTTATTCAAGTGTAGAACTACGGCTCCAGTGTAAAGTAATAGTAGTAGCAAAAGCAGCAGCAGAAGTAGTAGTAGTAGCAGTAGTAGTAGTAGTAGTAGTAGTAGTAGTAGTAGTGGTGGTAGTAGTAGTAGTAGTAGTAGTAGTAGTAGTAGTAGCAGCAGTAGTAGTAGTAGTAGCAGTAGTAGTAGTAGTAGTAGTAGTAGTATTAGCAGCAGAAGTAGTAGTAGTAGCAGTAGTAGTAGTAGCAGTAGTAGTAGTAGTAGTAGTAGTAGCAGCAGCAGTAGTAGTAGTAGTAGTAGTAGTAGCAGTAGTAGTAGTAGTAGTAGTAGCAGTAGTAGTAGTAGTAGTAGTAGTAGCAGCAGCAGTAGTAGTAGTAGTAGCAGTAGTAGTAGTAGTAGTAGTAGTAGTAGTAGTAGTAGTAGTGGTGGTGTAGTAGTAGTAGTAGTAGTAGTAGTAGTAGCAGCAGTAGTAGTAGTAGTAGCAGTAGTAGTAGTAGTAGTAGTAGTAGTATTAGCAGCAGAAGTAGTAGTAGTAGCAGCAGTAGTAGTAGTAGTAGTAGTAGTAGTAGTAGTAGTAGTAGCAGCAGTAGTAGTAGTAGTAGCAGTAGTAGTAGTAGTAGTAGTAGTAGTATTAGCAGCAGAAGTAGTAGTAGTAGCAGTAGTAGTAGTAGTAGTAGTAGTAGTAGTAGTAGCAGTAGTAGTAGTAGTAGTAGTAGTAGTAGTAGCAGTAGTAGTAGTAGTAGTAGTAGTAGTAGTAGCAGTAGTAGTAGTAGTAGTAGTAGTAGTAGCAGCAGCAGTAGTAGTAGTAGTAGTAGTAGTAGTAGCAGTAGTAGTAGTAGTAGTAGTAGCAGTAGTAGTAGTAGTAGTAGTAGTAGCAGCAGCAGTAGTAGTAGTAGTAGTAGTAATAGCAATAGCAGCAGTAGCAGCAAAAGTAGTAATAGTAGTAGTAGTGGTGGTAGTAGTAGTAGTAGTAGTAGTAGTAGTAGTAGTAGTAGTAGTAGTAATAGTAGCAGTAGTAGTAATAGTAATATTAGTACAATATATATGACATCTTAGTTCATTCAGTGTTAGTATCTTTTTTCAGCGTTGCTTTACTACTCATGTCTCTGCAGCCTAGGCCTACATGCAAACATTCATGTAAGCGTATCCTGCAATTATCTAATGATTGTTTATGTATAATCAATAAATATGTAAATATTGTGTATATGCAAAGCACGAATATGTAGTAAATATCTAACCATAAACTGTAACGTATTCTCGCACTTGTTATAAATTAGTAATTATGTAAGTATATGTTAAACTTGTTAAGTGCATAACTTTACAATGTAAGCATATGTAGTAAATATGTTAATATGTGTGAAAGTTATGCAAATGCATGTCATTAAAGTCCCATTATATATTACTGTTATGTGAGTACGTATTGTTGATATGTAATGTAAACAATACAATTCTTGTATCCTTGCCTACAGGAATAAAGCAAAGATAAACAAACAGTCGTTGTTATTCAAAGACTCACACATCAAGACGTTAAAGGCGTGGCGAGCTATTTACAAGACTATCTTTATCCCAATAGCTCGCTGGTTAGTGAACTGGACTAAAAAGGACAAGAGGTCGGGTTCGATCCTGATCGACAGCTTCCGGTTCATCATCATGTGCCATATCGGTTGGCGTAGACGATCATGTCCTTCCACAATCTTCTATCTACAGTGCATCGTATCAGTTCTGTTGACTGTTTTCCATGCCATGACACCAAGCTATGCAGTATTTTCTCTCTTTGTCGTCCGCGATCTCTCTTTCCCTGTATTTTGCCAGTTGTAACCAAGTATTCCAACTTCCCTCTTCTTATGCTGTGCCCAAAAAATGTTGATTGTTTCTTACTGATGTTTTTAGGAGCTCCCTTTTTGTGTTGGCCTCTTTGAGAACTTGTTTGCCTACTGTCCATGATTCGCTTCCATAGGTCAAAACTGGTTCTATATAGCACAGATGAGCTCTCTTTCTCATTTATATTCTTTCCGGGTTCACCCAGCCTTAAATGGGTGCCGGATTTTTTTCTGGGAAAGTAAAGCGGTACGGGCGTAATACCGTCCACATTACCCCAAAAATCATATGCCGATAGTCTGTAAAAAGTATGGTCACCAGCACTATATTCCCTATACGCCACTTGGTGTGACGGGGCTCTTTACTTTTTTAAAATTTTTATCCCAACGTTGTATCCAGTGCCAGATATGAACCTTAGACTCAAGAACTATAAGAATAAAAACCACTACAGAAATTATGTATGTCAGACGCATGAAAGGAAACAGCTTGATAGATAAGATCAGAATTGAAGAGTTAGGACAAAGACTACGAATAAAACCAGCTATTGAAAGAACAAAGCGTCAATAGATCAAATGATTCGGCTTGTGTTAAAGCATAAAGAACTAAATCTAATACAACGAGTTCTTCTTCTACCTTTTAGCTCCCTGTGGAGCATAGGTCCTCAACAAACACTTTCAGCTCCCAGTGGAGCATAGGTCCTCAACAAACACTTTCAGCTCCCTGTGGAGCATAGGTCTTCAACAAACACTTTCCAAGTCGTTCTGTTTTTTGTCATTCTTTTAAGATCATTCCATGTCTTCCCCATCATCTTCATCTCTGCTTCTATCTGTCTTCTCCAAGAATTCCTTGGTCTTCCTCTTTGTCGACGAATACAACGAGCTACCAACAAACAATACGAGAACACAGACTAAGAGGCCGACCAAGAAAAATATAGATAAACGGAATACTAGAAAACACTCGGGGGTAAAACGGCAGAAGAGACCAATAGAAAAGCAAGAAACGGCGAACCATATATCCCCCTGACGCTGAAAAGCAAAGAAGGAAGGACACCACATCATAACGGCCACAGAAAACAAATCAAAATCAATATGTTGCTATCAATCTTTGAGTGTCAATGTCAAATATAATCATTATCTAATGCGCCATAAATAAAGGTCATAAGCCGCGGTGGCTGAGTGGTCAGTCCGTACGCTACTGACCGGAAGGGTCTTGATTCAAATTCCTCCGGATGTGACGAATTTTATAAGACCCACTTGACTTAGCTCCGTGGTTAGTGAACTGGACTACAAAGGACAAGAGGTAGGGTTCGATCCCAACCGACGGCTTCCGGGTTCACCCAGCCTTAAATGGGTACCGGATTTTTTTTCTGGGAAAGTAAAGCAGCACGGGCGTAATACCGACCACATTACCCCAAAAATCATGTGCTGAAGGTCTGTAAAATATAGGGTCACTAACACCATATTTCCCTATACGTCACTTGGCGTGACGGGGGTACTTTACTACTTACTTACTTGACTTCGGGTTAACGAGGCCACTCAAAATAGGGAACAGGCAAATAATTGCAGTGCTGCGGTAAAGCTGGTAGCAAGGAGCCAGTAGATAGGTGTAACGTACACTCCTATAAGATATGGTGACAGCTTTACAAAAAAGGAACACAACAAAATACTGACATTTCGGCCTACATGTGACCTTCTTTAGAAACGAGAACAACAAACAATGAAAAACAGGTAAACTCTACTACATCTAGGAGGATCGAGCAGGTAAGTCGAGGAGAAGTAAACAGGGGGACAAGAGATGAAATGGTGAAAGGAGAGAAAGAGATGTGCTACATATCCTAGGGTAAAAATATATATTATGTGTGCGGGAAAGTAAGGCGGTCGGGCGTAATATCGACCACAATACGAATATAACGTGATGTTGGACACGAGCAAATTTAGGCACTAATTAAGCGTGGATTGAGCTCTTACTTAAATCATCTTAGAAGGAAAACTGTAGGGTAATATAAATAAAGGAAGGAAAAGATTCAAATGGGTTGACAATATCGAGTGAGTGGTTGAGAAATTAATCGTAGAGTATGTACCATCCAGGCAAGAGGCAAATAAGAGTCGGTTCATAGTAATCCAATCTTTGTTACAGAACCGAAACACACTTACACAGAGAACACGCAAACTCCCAGTTACTGAAACAGTTCCTGAGATAGTTACTGAAACAGTTACTGAGACAGTTACTGAAACAGGTACTGAGACAGGTACTGAGACAGTTACTGAAACAGTTACTGACACAGTTACTGAAACAGGTATTGAAACAATTCTGAAACAGTTACTGAGACAGTTCCTGAGACAGTTACCGAAATAGTTCCTGAGACAGTTACATAAACAGTTCCTGAGACAGTTACTGAAACAGTTCCTGAGACAGTTACTTAAACAGTTGCTGAGACAGGTACTGAAACAAGTCACTGAGACAGGTACTGAAACAGTTACTAAAACACGCAGTGAAACAGGTACTGAAACACGTACGGAAACGTACTGAAACAGGTACTAAGACAGTTACTGAAACAGGTACTAAGACAGTTACTGAAACAGGTACTAAGACAGCTACTGAAACAGGTACTAAGACAGTTACTGAAACAGGTACTAAGACAGCTACTGAAACAGCTACTGAAACAGGTACTAAGACAGTTACTGAAACAGGTACTAAGACAGCTACTGAAACAGCTACTGAAACAGCTACTGAAACAGGTACTAAGACAGTTACTGAAACAGGTACTAAGACAGCTACTGAAACAGCTACTGAAACAGGTACTAAGACAGTTACTGAAACAGGTACTAAGACAGCTACTGAAACAGGTACTAAGACAGCTACTGAAACAGGTACTAAGACAGCTACTGAAACAGGTACTAAGACAGTTACTGAAACAGGTACTAAGACAGCTACTGAAACAGCTACTGAAACAAGTACTAAGACAGTTACTGAAACAGGTACTAAGACAGCTACTGAAACAGCTACTGAAACAGGTACTAAGACAGTTACTGAAACAGGTACTAAGACAGCTACTGAAACAGGTACTAAGACAGTTACTGAAACAGGTACTAAGACAGCTACTGAAACAGCTACTGAAACAGCTACTGAAACAGGTACTAAGACAGTTACTGAAACAGGTACTAAGACAGCTACTGAAACAGCTACTGAAACAGCTACTGAAACAGGTACTAAGACAGTTACTGAAACAGGTACTAAGACAGCTACTGAAACAGCTACTGAAACAGGTACTAAGACAGTTACTGAAACAGGTACTAAGACAGCTACTGAAACAGGTACTAAGACAGTTATTGAAACAGGTACTAAGACAGTTACTGAAACAGGTACTAAGACTGTTACTGAAACAGCTACTGAAACAGGTACTAAGACAGTTACTGAAACAGGTACTAAGACAGTTACTGACTGAAACAGCTACTGAAACAGGTACTAAGACAGTTACTGACTGAAACAGCTACTGAAACAGGTACTAAGACAGTTACTGACTGCAACAGCTACTGAAACTGGTACTAAGGCAGTTACTGAAACAGATACTAAGACAGTCACTAAAACAGGTACTGAGACAGTTACTAAAACAGGTACTGAGACAGTTACTGAAACAGGTACTGAGACAATTCTGTAACAAAATTTAATTAATTAATCCCCCCCCCTCCCACCTCATAAATCGATGATGATAATTGTTTCAAGACATCAAGGAGACCTTGAACATGACAACAGGAGAAGTGGGAAATCTGGCTAGAGACAGAGATTCTTTCAGACTGGCTGTGGTGAATGCAACGTTCTGTGGGAGATCTGGCTAGAGACAGATATTCTTTCAGACTGGCTGTGGTGAATGCAACGTTCTGTGGGAGATCTGGCTAGAGACAGAGATTCTTTCAGACTGGCTGTGGTGAATGCAACGTTCTGTGTGAGATCAGGTTAGAGACAGAGATTCTTTCAGACTGGCTGTGGTGAATGCAACGTTCTGTGAGAGATCTGACTAGAGACAGAGACTCTTTATATCTCTCCCTTCACCTATCTTCTAACATGTGACGCATCCTTTCTCATCTCACCATCCCATCTCACTGTTCACCTCTCCCTAACTTCATCAGCCGCCATGTAACTATAGATATTTGTGCCTCACCGTTTGTTTTGTTGTCCCCGTCTTCTGAGGAAGGTTGTAGGTCGAAACGTCAGTATTTTATTGTGTTCCTTTTAAAAAAAAAATATTGGTACCCATTTAAGGAAGGGTGAATCTAGAATGAGGCTAATCAGTGGAATAAGTTCGGCGATGTTGCATTAATATACTAGTTCACTTGTCAGTTTGTTATTTATTTATTTTTTAAACAAGATATTCATAATGAAATAATATGTGGAAAAAATTCCACTTTTAGATACCATTTTGGGGCATTTAGTAAAATAATGATGGAATTAAAATAAAAATGATATCTTGTAAATGAGGAGCCGCGATAGCTCAGTGGTTAGTGAACTGGACTACAAAGGACATGGGGTAGGGTTCGATCCCAACCGACAGCTTCCGGGTTCACCCAGCCATGAAATGGGTACCGGATTTTTTTTCTGGGAAAGTAAAGCAGCATGGGCGTAATACCAACCACATTACCCCAAAAATCATGTGCTGAAGGTCTGTAAAATATAGGTCACTAACACCATATTTCCCTATACGCCACTTGGCGTGACGGGGGTACTTTACTTTTTTTTACTATTTTGTAAATGAAATCTTCGTCCCAACGATGTGCTACCAATGCCAATCCTGAACTCTAGACTAAAAAACAATAAGAAATATAACCACTACCGTGATGAAATGTCTTAACACTATGACAGGAAGCAGCCTGAGAGATAAGATCAGAAATGTAGAATTGAGGAAAGAAAGTCAGGAGTAATTTCCGCTATAGAATGTGTAAAGAAACAACGGATACAATGGTTTGGCTTCGTGATAAGGCAGGATGACCAAAAGACAACACAACAAACCTTTAATAAACGTTGCGAGAACACCAGACTCAAGGGCCGACCATGTCATTGGTGGAATCTTAGAATCACGTGTGAATATTACAGCAGGAGAGAGGCCAACAGAAAACTAAACGATACAAATGATATCTCTTCTCGGCGCTGAAAGGCAAATGAAGAATGGAGAAGATTGAGACACCATGGGGCTAAAACTAGCCATTGACTGTTAAATTAACGAAACTGATGTGAACAGCAACAGGGGCGTTTCCTGACCTCTGCTGGAGAATTGGAGTTTCACAACCCTAGGATCAAGCGTTGGGAAATACAAAAGTCCCTTGATGTCAAGGTCGTTGTGCGTACTACGTCATATATTTTAAAGTTCGATAACCATCATTTCAGTTTGTTTGTTTTTTGGGCTGATCTATACTTCCAGTTCTCTTTTGTAGATCTCTGTGCCAAGTCAAATAAAATATATCTTTGAAGATTCTGTGTCGGCGCTATCGTTTTCGTATACCTGACTGTGTATAGCTTTGTGTAGGGAGATGACGTCATGGGACGCACCAAAATGGCAGCTTGTTTATATTCGAGCCATGGACTAAGCAATATTTACTTTGAACACCACGATATGCGTTATTGCAGCGAGTTCGCGGATTTTTGAAAGTGTGTTCAAGGGTTTGAATATAAGTGTTTGTTCACAGTTCGTTGACCTTCGCTGTGGATAGAGTTTTTAATTTGATGGCTTAGTGTGTGACCTTGGTGGCTAAGGACCAACTTGTGCAAACGGATGGCATTGGCAAGGATCATTTTGAATCTATGAAGTGGGCTCATTTTGTGTTTAACTCAAAAGCATATGTGCTTTTTAACCAAAGACTTTTTTTTTGGGGGGGGGGGGGGTGTGGGGGGGACTCAAGGAGGATATCCTCGATGAAAGAATAAATTGTACTATTAGCCCCATAAATGATTCGCTTCCAGAGGTTTATGATGTAAACAAAGCAGTTTTGTCATTGCAAGTGAATAATGTCCACACCTATAATTTGTCAGGATTGTGTAGCAGCAGCAGCTTTATAGCGAACAAAGAAAACATTATAGGATTGTGCTGTTCTGAAACAGCTATGCCATGATACCCTAGAATTGCCTTTAATGGAATTACTGTGACCACAAACCACTCTCCATGTGTGTGCCACATATTTACACCCCAGAAAGAAATACTGAATATAACAACATCATATGTCGTCTGTGATATTAATGACCACAAACCAGGAGCCTCCTGTATGATTGATACAACTGTTGCACCAAGCACTTCATCAGCAGAGCCAGATCTATGGAATGTTAATCTGGCATTGTTCGTGAATGATGTCCAAGTTAATGAGACATCAGAATCGTGTGGCAGCAGCTACAAGAAGGGAGCAGAGAACATCAAGTCCTGCTGCTATAAAGGAGACTTGCCTTGCTATAACAGAATTGCCTTAAATGGGATCACTGTAGTTGAAAACTTCTCTTGTGTAAACTACACATTCACATCCAAGAGTGAATCAGTGAAGGTCACAAAATCATATTCTCTCTGTGGTTTTACTAACTACAGGTCAGGTGGCTTCTGTTGGATTGGAAATAATAACTTACCACCACTGTGTGTCTATATGTTTGGAATTGGAGTCATCAACGATGGCCTAACATCATCAAGTGCTACGACGATCATCATTTTCGGGAGGACGCGAACTTCCATGGTATATGGTGGATAGGCGGCAGGAACCATTGAAGGCTATGTCTTCTTGCAGTTTCCTCATATTCCAAGTCCGGCTTGTTGCAGGAGCTACTGAGTTAATGCTCTATGCACACCGTGAGCTGTGTGTCTCATCCGTTTTGATCCTGTTTCGATATCCCGCTTGTTTACGATGAATGATGATATCGTATGACAGGGAACAGTTGGCTGTGTTCACTTTCTGCGCGGTTTCGCCTTATGTCTTTTGGCGTGTGCTGAGACTGCTACGATGAGGACTACAGTTACCTTTCTTTGTTTGGGAGATGTGTTAGTAATTCGGATGATTCCACTGGCACGGGCGGTTGAGCAATTATTGATTTTAATTCGTTTGCAGTGAAGCCGAGGCCTTCCATAACCAATAACCAATAGCTTTGTGTATAGTGTTTTAACTATGGCCAATGGGTTTTCCTCAGACTAGTATATTCAGTGCAGTCTTGAAGAATGTGACATGTTGAGGTGCCGATCTTGAATTGTATATACATGTGACTGTGGAGTCGATTGTGTCCTGTTCTGAAGCGTATAATGATAACTTGTTTCCCTCTATTCATATTACGAATGACTTCTGATTTGGGGTTTGTGGTCCTCTGATTGATTTGATTATCTGTTTCTTCCGATGGTATGTAATCGGTGCATCTGGTTGTGTTCCTGTTGCACCTACTTTTGCCAGCTGATCTGCTTTCATGTGGTGCTTGCAGAGTTCAGCCAATAAGGTCTGCAGATGTGGCAATTTTCTAGATTGAAAGTGACTACTGGAGTACTGATTTTGCATGTCAAGAACACTAAAGGCTGTGTGCTAAGATTTCAGCAGTTTTTCTATTGCCAACTTTATTGCTTGGACTTCTGCATCGAACCTATGGCAATATTTCCATGTTGCTATTCATATACTTAACGTTATTTGGGTATTCTATGTATGCCACTTGGAGCGTGATAGCTCAGTGGTTAGTGAACTGGACTACTAAGGACAAGAGGTAGGGTTCGATCCCAACCGACGGCTTCCCGGTTCACCCAGCCTTAAATGGGTACCGGATTTTTTCTGGAAAGTAAAGCGGCATGGGTTCAATACCGACCATATTACCCCAAAAATCATGTGCCGAAGGTCTGTAAAATGTATAGCCATTAACACCATATTCCCTATACGTCACTTGGCGTGACAGGGGTACTTTACTTTTTTTTTCTTTTTTTTTAAATATATGCCCTGCTCCCCATTCTTTACTGCATTCTGTGCTAATCCATCTGTGTACACACGAACCCATATATATTGTGGGTATTCTTCATCAGGAAACTGAGAATGATTGTTTTACACTGTAGACTATTCTGTTCCTCCTTGTCAAGTATTCCTTTCACTTCTGTCCGTACTTGTATCAAAAATCCGGATTCCTCTGTCCAGGAAGTGGCAGTATGGTGCTGACAACTCTTGGTATGTCTGGTGTTTGTCTACAAATTCGCTTGGCTTGGTGGATAAAACTGCTTCTCTTGAGCCGTCCCAATGGAAGATTTTCGAATCGGTCCTTCATTGATGTCTAGCATGCGTGACACCTTTGTGTCCCTCCGAACTCTCGGTGCTAGTATCCTCCATAATTTCTCCCATTTCAATATATGGTGTTGATTTCAAAGGAGCTCTTTGGAGAACTCTTGAACAGACCTAGCCAAATAACCTTCCAGATATACTATCAGCAAAAGAAGAGTTACACGTTAACTGTGGAAAGCCAAGCAAGGAAGAAATACTGAAAGCCATCAAACTATTAAAAAATGGTAAAGCCACAGGACCAGATGAAATTCCTTCGGAAGCCATCAAAGCAGATATTAACACCTCTACCAAGATGCTACGTAATTTATTAGACAAAATTTGGGAGAGGGAAGAAATACCTAAAGACTGGAAAGAAGGTTATATGATTAAACTACCAAAGAAAGGAAGATACAGGAGTGCACAAATTATAGAGGAATTATGCTACTATCAGTGCCAGGAAAAATATTAAGCAGAATCATTCTGGAGAGACTAAAAGAGGCCATAGACAAACATTTGAGAGATGAACAAGCAGGTTTTAGGGAATAAAGATCATGCACTGATCAAATATCTACCTTACGTATAATAGTTGAACAAATTTTAGAACTACAGTTTCCCACTTTATATTGGATTCATAGATTACGAAAAGGCATTTGATAGTTTAGACAGAGGAATGATTTGGAAGTTGCTGAGTCATTACAGAATCCCCCACAAAACTTATTAACCTGAAAAAAATTATGTATGAAGGAATGAAATGTAGTGTGGTGCATGAAGGACAGCTTACAGAAGCATTTGCAATAAGACAGGAGTACGGCAGGGATGCCTTCTATCTCCATTTCTCTTTCTACTGGCCATAGATTGGATTATGAAAATAACTCAGAACAACAGAAATGAAAGCCAGTGGTTACTGACAAAGCAAATTGATGACTTAGACTTTGCTGCTGGTGACATACTTCTCCTATCCAATAATCATCAACAGATGCATAACATGAACATACTTGATGAGAGACCACAACAGCTGGGACTGAAAATAATTTGAGATAAGACCAACATTATGAGAATTAATACAGTTGGTTTGATGAAAAATATACTACATCAAAACAAATAATATCAGGGCTAAAACTAAGAATAGCAAAATGTTACATCTTCTCAATATTCCTGTATGGTGCTGAAACATGGACATTAGACCAGAAAACAGAACAGAAAATTGAGGCCTTTGAAATGTGGATTTACAGAAGAATATGGACGACTAAGAGTGAAAAAAGAACTACTAAACACAATTCAAACAAGACAAATGAAATTTTTTGGTCATGTTAAAAGACACAACATTCTAATAAAAGTAATATTAGGGGGGAAAATACAAGGTAAAAGAGGCAGACCAAGACTAACATGGACGAGTAACATCAAAAGATGGACAAGTCAGCCTATGACAATCTGCACCATCAAAGCAAGAGACAGAGTGGAATGGCGCTTCAAGGTAGCCAACCTTCGATGCAGAGAAGGCACCCAATGATGATGAATGCAGTTGGCAATAACTAAATAACAATATGAGAAAGACTCTACTAGATGTACAATCTTGCATATCTGGGCAGTCGTATAGACAAAGAAGGAGGTACTGAGAATGATACCAGTATAAGTATACAAAAAGCAAGAGGGGCCTTAGATGCACTAGGAAACATGGAAATCCAAAGAAATTAGATTAAATACAAAAATAAAAATTTTCAACTCCAATGTTAAGTCAGTACTATTATATGGCTGTGAAGCATGGAGAATTAAAAAAATGACAATCATGAAGATACAGACTTTCATTAATGGATGCTTACAGAATAAAAGGATAGAAATGGCAGGACAAAATCACTAACATAGAATTATGGAAAAGTACCAGTGAACAAAGAGGTACAACAAAGACGATGGCGCTGGATAGGCCACACACTGCGGAGGCCAACTGTGAGTATTGCATGACAGGCCCTTTTTTTGGAATCCACAAGGAAAAAGACAAAGAGGAAGCCCAAAATAATCTTGGAGAAGACAGATAGAAACAGAGATGAAGATGACGGGGAAGACATGGAATGATCTTAAAAGAATGGCAAGAAACAGAACGGCTTGGAAAGTGTTTGTTGAAGACCTATGCTCAGCAGGGAGCTGAAAGTGTTTGTTGAAAACCTATGCTCCACAGGGAACTGAAAGTGTTTGTTGAAGATCTATGCTCCACAGGGAACTGAAAGTGTCTGTTGAAGATCTATGCTCCACAGAAAACTGAAAGTGTTTGTTGAAGACCTATGCTCCACAGGGAGCTGAAAGTGTTTGCTGAAGACCTATGCTCCATAGGCAGCTGAAAGTGTTTGTTGAAGACCTATGCTCCACAGGGAGCTGAAAGTGTTTATTGAAAACCTATGCTCCACAGGGAGCTGAAAGGAAAATGTAGTAAGCAGAGGGTACTATGGCTCACTCATGTGCAGTGTTGTCCTAGTGTCATAGGGTGTTGAAGAAATGTCTTGTAATGGCAATTATTAATTATGACCTCTAAAGGATCATAATGAGGTTTACAATTTTTGAAGACTTAGTCCAACACACCGTCACCCATAAAATATGCCACTGGTCACTGACAAATATGTCAAACACACCGTCACCATAAAATATGCCACTGGTCACTGACAAATATGTCAAACACATTGTCACCCATAAAATATGCCACTGGTCCCTGACAACTATGTCAAACACATCGTCACCCATAAAATATGGCACTGGTCCCTTACAAATATGTCAAACACATCGTCACCCATAAAATATGCCACTGGTCACTGACAAATATGTCAAACACATCGTCACCCATAAAATATGCCACTGGTCCCTGACAAATATGTCAAACACATCGTCACCCATAAAATATGGCACTGGTCCCTTACAAATATGTCAAACACATCGTCACCCATAAAATATGGCACTGGTCCCTGACAAATATGTCAAACACATTGTCACCCATAAAATATGGCACTGGTCCCTGACAAATATGTCAAACACATCATCACCCATAAAATATGGCACTGGTCCCTGACAAATATGTCAAACACATCATCACCCATAAAATATGGCACTGGTCCCTGACAAATATGTCAAACACATTGTCACCCATAAAATATGCCACTGGTCCCTGACAAATATGTCAAACACATCGTCACCCATAAAATATGCCACTGGTCACTGACAAATATGTCAAACACATTGTCACCCATAAAATATGCACTGGTCCCTGACAACTATGTCAAACACATCGTCACCCATAAAATATGGCACTGGTCCCTTACAAATATGTCAAACACATCGTCACCCATAAAATATGGCACTGGTCCCTGACAAATATGTCAAACACATCGTCACCCATAAAATATGCCACTGGTCACTGACAAATATGTCAAACACATTGTCACCTATAAAATATGCCACTGGTCCCTGACAAATATGTCAAACACATCGTCACCATAAAATATGACACTGGTCCCTGACAAATATGTCAAACACATCATCACCCATAAAATATGGCACTGGTCCCTGACAAATATGTCAAACACATCATCACCCATAAAATATGGCACTGGTCCCTGACAAATATGTCAAACACATCATCACCCATAAAATATGGCACTGGTCCCTGACAAATATGTCAAACACATCGTCACCCATAAAATATGCCACTGGTCCCTGACAAATATGTCAAACACATCGTCACCATAAAATATGCCACTGGTCCTGACAAATATGTCAAACACATTGTCACCCATAAAATATGGCACTGGTCCCTGACAAATATGTCAAACACATCGTCACCCATAAAATATGCCACTGGTCCCTGACAAATATGTCAAACACATCATCACCCATAAAATATGGCACTGGTCCCTGACAAATATGTCAAACACATCATCACCCATAAAATATGGCACTGGTCCTGACAAATATGTCAAACACATTGTCACCCATAAAATATAGCACTGGTCCCTGACAAATATGTCAAACACATTGTCACCCATAAAATATGGCACTGGTCACTGACAAATATGGTCACCAAAACCTTCAGTGAGGCGCCGATAAAGATAGAGATGATTAAACTCAGAGAACATTTCAGTCTTCTTAGTTGTTTAATATTTTTTGTGTGCTCATTAAATATTTTTATCTTTATATTATTTAATATAACAGACAGCCATTCAATAACACACATTGACAGATATTTTCACAGAAATCATACAAAAGAATGCATTGTACTGAAATGTTTAATTTGTGTATGCATTGAAAGAAATCATAACAAAATGATCATGCTTGATTCTTGTAATGTCTGAGGATTAAAGAAAAAGAAAGAAAGAAAATTAATCATTATATATGGCTCTTTAGGTTTTAACATTATGCGTGATCACTAAAATAACAATGGTAGTTAAAGTAATAAGAACTAAAATAACAATAGTAATTAAATAATAACTAAAATAACAATAGTAGCTAAAGTAATTTTTCGGGCACATCATGAGAAAAGGAAAGTTTTGAAAAAAAATAAAAAACATGAGTACCTCCGAAGTCGGAGTTATCTGCCTGTGCGGCGAGGGACCCCTGAGCACACGACTGCCAGAGAAAAAAACCTTGTTGACCTTCTGCCAAGCCATTCTCTTAAAAGCTGTCTGGTATCTTTTCTGTTTGCTTCTCTCAATCTCTTCATCCCTCAATTTTCCGCGAAGATATTTTTTTTTAATGCTTGAAGCGACATTATCCAGAAGTCTCCGAACACTTAGGGATAGGTGGCCACACGCATAGGGATGAAACTCACGTACTAAGACACCCATTCAAGACTCGTACTTTATCCTTACCGTTACATTTTAAGTGATTTCGTAGCTACTTTAATAATGATAACAATCTAAACTTTCTGAATTTTATTTTCATACTATGCTGTAAGCTGCCATTTGTTTTTCTTTACGTTATAATCATGAATAACCACAGTGACCTTTCTTGCAGAAAACAAAGATTACTAATGACTGCATTGAGAAAACAAAGTAATTAGAACATTCATAAAATTTTTTGCATATCTGACGTACAGACACGAATAAAACACTGCAGGGTTTTGAAATTTAAGAATTATTTATGTAATATTATTTTAAAATGTGGTTTTATGGTTGGAATGGAATGTGGTTTTACAGAAGAATGTTGAGAGTACCATGGACAGCTAAGAAGAATAATGAAAAGTTCTAAGAGAGGTCAAAGCAAAAAGAGAACTAATTTCCAATATTAGGAAGAGACAATCATCATTTTTTGGCCATGTAATGAGAAGAGAACAACTGGAATATATTGTAACAACTGGAAAAATTGAGGGACGAAGAGATAGAGGGAAGCAAAGAGAAAAAATAACAGACAGCTTAAGAGATTGGCTTGGCAGAAGGTCAACAACAGAAATGATAAATAGCTGCGAGATCAAAAATTGTGGAGAGACATGATCACCTACGCCAGTAGGCCCGGTACTTGATGATGATGATTTTAAAATATACGTTGAAAAGAAAGAGCAAAGTGTAATAACTTACCATCACTATATCGACTAAAATGAAGAGATGATATATGTTCAGTCAATTTTCTTCACGTTATTCACGGAGACATAATGATACAACACCACAAGCAAGAACAAGGTCACACCCAAACCATTGGCAAAGATTGCAAGCTGTACGTCAGTGATCATTTTGGTTTAATCTGTGGAGAATATGAGGTTTAAATATAATATATATTTATTTTAAATATTTAAACTTTGTGGGTGGTTCAAATAAGTTGTGTATCTGTTATTCCACAAGTGAAACAATATTAAAACCGGAAAATTAATTAAAATATCTGGAAACAAGGTTACTTTCAGAGGGTAGATGTACAACAGAGGTGAGATGCAGAATAGCTCAGGTAAAAGCAGCTTTCCAAAAAATGAAGATACTGAACAATCCATTTTGACAATAGAAACAAGAAAAAGAGTTCTTAAATGTTATGTAGAGCCAGTCTTAACATATGGATGCGAATCATGGTCAATAGGACAACAGACAAGAAAATCACTGGAGCAAAGAATGTAGAGAATACCATGGATGCTAAAAGAGCTTAACAGACTCCATTAAAGATGCAGTTATTTCTTCTTCTTCAGCGATCAAATCATTTGATCATGTGAACCTGATTGTAATGTTTCATGATGGAGAGGTAAGAGCAACATCACAACACAAGATGAGCTGGTCACATGGTTGGTACTCCTATTTGTATGCCATCCCCCTCCTGATTTTTTGCCTAAACCTGAGCCGTGGCTGACACAAGATTTCAGCATTTCAAAGATTTTCATCAATGTCGGCAGCAAAGAGGAGAGATATAATTTGTGGTCTTTTGTGTTGGCCTCTCCTGCTGTTATATTTTCTAGTATTTCTAACATTTTATCAATTCACCTTTTTCTTAGTCGACCCATGGACCCATATTCTCATAGTGTTTAATAAAAGCTCATTTTGTTGTATTTTGATCTTTCTGTCTTATGAAGTGACCAAACCATTTATCTGTTGTTTCTTTATGTACTCAATGGCGGGAATTCCATCTATCGTCCATTCGACTGAAGACGGCATAAAGGGCAGAAATTCTAGACACTCTGTGTCCAATCACTAAGAAGTTTTATGACATGTCATATTTTTGTCTCCTGTGTGTTACCGGGGCCTCATTATGAGGGAAGTAAAGAATAGTGACCTTCCAGGCATGTCATAAGAGGCGACTAAGGAGGTGATCGATGGCTCGACAAGCTGTCATTGTAAAAAGTGTTGCTACAGAAACAGAGCCATAGATTTTAGAAGCAGCGATCACTACAATATGTGCCATTTTGGCACGCAATGTTTCTGTTTTTGAGGTTGTGGTTCTGCCCTATGTGCCGTCTTGGGCTCGAGAGGACAATAGATAGATAGATACTTTTGACATGTATTTTTAAAATCCAAATTAATTCCATGTTTGACATGTATGTAATATATGTATTTTTAAAATCCAAATTAATTCCATGTTTCATTCCTTTCTGAACACACTGACACTGTTTTTATTGGTCATATAAATGCATATTTTGATCATAATTTAGGTTTAGGTCAAATTTTGACCAAATTTGAGACATAAATGCATATTTTTGGTTATATTTGGTGATATTTCTCATCATTTTAAGAATAATAAAACTTACATTTAGGTGACATTTTTATTAAGTGGACAAAATTTGGCTTTGTAATTTTATTGCTAAGAAACATATAACTTGCATGAATAAATACAGTGTGTCTATAACTCAGTCAACATATCTATAACTAAGACATGTAATTAAAATAAATATTTATACGGAAAATTAAAGACCACTTTTAGTTGATTTACTGCATGTCAGGATACATCTAACTTTTACGATTCTAAAAAAAAGGATAATGTAACATCTTTTCTAATAGCAAATGAGCAATAAATTTACGTCATATTTTGGTCCACTTTTCAGTTTTAGGTTATAGTTTGCATTTTTTGGGTCATAATTGCAAGCATATCTCAATGATTTTTAGGTCATATTTGACATCTTTTCTATCTATCTATCTATTGTCCTTTCGAGCCGAAGATGGCACATAGTGCAGAACTACAATCTCAAAACAGAAACCGTGCGTGCCAAAATGGCACATACTGCAGAGATCACTGCTCTAAAATCTATGGCTCTGTTTCCATAACAATACTTTTTACAATGACAGCTTGTCAAGCCATCGATCAATCTCCTTAGTTGCCTCTTACGACATGCCTGGAAGGTCACAGTGTCACTATTCTTTACCTCCCTCATAATGAGGCCCCGGTAACACACTGTTGACATTTTTTTAGGTCATAAAAAAGAACATCCAAGCCCTGGTTATCAGGCATCAGACCTTGCACAGGACCCACATTGTGTATGTGTGTGTGTGTGTATATATATATATATACACATATATTTTTGTTCGGGGTGAGTTGTTCAATTTCGGCGAGTGGGGTGAAATCTACAGTTGTTGCCTCTCACTTCAGCGTTCTTTTTAGTGTTTCTCTAAGTCGACCTCTTTTTCTTTTACTCCCTGGTTCCCATTTGAGGACCTGTTTTGAGATTCTCTTGTTGTCTCTTCTCATCACATGGCCAACTTCTCTTGATTATGGGGAAATACTTCTAGCCTTTATCTGAGCCCTTTATTTCTGATCTTATGTCCCAGCTGTTTCCTGTCATGCATCTAACACATTTCATATTGGTGGTACTTTTTAAAATTGTTTTTGGGCCTAGAGTGCAGATTTGGCATTGGTAGCACAACGTTGGGATGTAGGTTCTGATCAACTAAATCTTAGGAGAAAAATCGTGTTAAGTTAAACCTAATATGACGATTGTTAAATACAAAATTGTAGCATGAAAAAGGTTAAACTAAAGGCAGTAATTTTTTTAGTTTCATTGTCCTATTCTTTGTTTAAATGTCAAATTGTTGAGTTTTGCATCACAAAAATCTTGCACGGCTGCAGTTGTTTGTAGTCAGTGCTATTTCTCCGAGGAAAGCAAATCTTACCAGATGTAAACTTGTTTCCAACCAAGGTTGTATCAAGCTTTCCTTACCTTCAGTCTGCCAGGACAGTTATGCTCCAATGCATGGATTTCTGTATGGTAAAAAAATTTTACTTAATTAAATTATATAGCTAGTTTTACGTTGATGCATGAGAAGACAACTTGATGTTGTGGTCCATTAAAAGCAACAGTCCAATTCCTGCATGGATTTCTGGTGGGATCTTCCTCTCTGACTCTTGTTTTACCATGTGTATTCATTGGCATGTCCTTAGAGTGAATATTCTGATTAGAGCTGAGTCAGTCATCTATCCAATCTCATGTTTGGTATATCTAATGCCATCAATCTGAAGTGCCGAATCTACATTCAGACATTGAGTGCTCTTATTCTTATTCGGTGTTTGTAATTTCTTAGTGCTGACAATATACTCATACTAAATGTATCCAGATTTAATTCCTTATCATATGAAATCTCACGCATTAAAATGTAAAAGAATAGCTTGTACAAATGTATGCTGCACCATTTAACAATTTGTTGGAGGGTTACACGTGTGAAAACAAATGCTCCAGACTAATTAAAGGCTAGTCAAGAAATAAGAGAAATAACAAAGCATCTAAAAATATCATCTATAATCAAGAGAAGAAAGTGGTCATGTGATGAGAAGAAACCAAAAGAAATTTCAAAGTACGCCCTCAAATGGGAAACCAGAGGGTAAATTAAAAAAAAAAAAAAAGAGAGACCGACCAAGAGAGAGGCAATAACAGCAAGCATCAGCTCCCTTGCCAGATTGAGAGACTCGTCCAGAACAGGAACATTCAGTGAGATAAAAAGTAGGTCCTATACAAGGTCTGACACTTGATAACTAAGACCATCTGACAAAGTGAGTCTAAAACTGCCATTTATGCATAGAAATACAATGTTTTATATATATAATTACAGAAGAATGTTGAGAATACCATGGACAGCTAAGAAGAGTAATGGAAAAAGTTCTGAAGGAGGCCAAAGCAAAAGAGAGCTAATTTCCAATATTAGGAAGAAACAATCATTATTTTGTGGCCATGTAATGAGAAGAGAACAACTGGAATATATTGTAACAACTGGGAAAATTGAGGATGAAGAGATAGAGGAAAGCAAAGAGAAAAAATACCAGACAGCTTAAGAGAATGGCCTGGCAGAAGGTCAACAACAGAAATGATAAATAGCTGTCGAGATCGAAAGTTGTGGAGAGACATGATCACCTACGCCAGCAGATGATGATATATGTACATGATGATGATATATATATATATATATATATATATATATATATATATATATATACACACATACACTATACAATACCAACTGTATGTGTAATTTACGTTTACATCTCGACTTCAAATTTCCCTGACCTAATCAATTAATTATAGTAATAATTATATTACTATTTTTATATGTATTAATTACATTGAATAGTAGTATAAAGTACCTCTGTCATGCCAAGTGGCGTATAGGGAATATGGTGTTAGTGACCATAAATTTTACAGACTTCGGCAAATGATTTTTGGGGTAATGTGGTCGGTTTTACACCCGGTATTACACTTCACTATTCCATAAAAAAATCCGGGACCCATTTAAAGCTGGGTGAACCAGTAGCTGTCAGTTGGGATCAAATCCTACCTCTTGTCCTTTGTAGTCTAGTTCACTAACCACTGAGCTATCATGGCTCCCAATTACATTGGATGATTGTTGATAATTATTCTTTGATGTTATAGTTATGGAAAACTTAGTTACAACTGGCAAAATAAAAGGAAAGTGAGATCACGGATGACAAAGAGAACAAATACTGGATAGCTTGGTGTCATGGCATGGAAAGCAGTCAACAACAGAACTGATACAATGCGCTGTAGATAGAAGATTGTGGAAGGGACATGATCGCCTACACCAACTGGTATGGTACATGATGATGATGTTATAGTGTACTATCTTTTGACCTTTCGAACCGTAGCTGGCCCATAGGGTGTAGACCAAGATACTCCTCTTATCTAAATTTTGTTCTTGCAGTCTTCAATTCTTTTAAAGATATTTTATCAAATCTCACCATTTGTCTCTGTTCTGTGCAAGCAGCTCTATCTCATTGAGGGAGCCGATTCCTGCTGCTTTTGCCTCTCTCATCAATGTTCATCTCAGTGTCTTTCTGGTCTTCCTCTTTTCCTCTTACGTGTTGTTTCCCACATGAGGGCTTGCTTTGCTATTCGGTTATTATCTCTTCTCATCACATGTCCAAAATATGATCATCGTCTTTTCTTTATTACTGAAGATATTAGTGGTTGATTGGCGATTTCTCTAATTTCCTCGTTACGTTTCATTAAGAAAATCGTTTTTACAATAGCGGCTTGTTAAACCTCTGATCAGCGGTTCTATACCAAGCCAGAGTTAAATAATTCCTCCATTTTGGATACAACCGGAAACGCAATTGTTTAATTTTGGTTTCGTTAACACCAGGCCAACTCGTCAACCAACAGTCAGTGATAACATGATCCTAATATGACAATTCAGATAATTCTTGTCATAACTCATCATCATTGAGGCCACCTCCGCATCGAAGGTTGGCTAACATGGAGCGCCATTCCATTCTGTCTCTTGCTTTGATGGTACAGGTTGTCATAAGCTGACTTGTCCATCTTCTGATGTTACTCGTCCATGTTAGTCTTGGTCTGCATCTGCCTCTTTTACCTTGTATTTTCCCTTCCAAGATTACTTTTAGTAGGCTGCTACAACTTTTAACATGCCCCAAAAACTCATTTGTCTTGTTTGTATTGTGTTTAGTAGTTCTCATTTCATTTTTAGACATTTTAAAACTTTATCATTTGTTTTAATTTCTTTCCATCCAATTCTTCCTATTATTCTATAAATTAAATACTTACATTTTCTGTTCTTTTTACTTGTTTAATGGGTGTCCAGTTAGCGCAATCGATAGGCGGTTGGCTTACCACGGCAACAGCCGGGGTTCGTACGCTGGTGAGGACACCTGGGTTTTACTAATTCCCTAAAAATTAGTACCTCTGAAGTCGGAGTAAATCTGCCTGCATGGCGAGGGGCATCCTGTAATAGGATAGAACAGACTTTACACGCAAAATTCAGTCCCACAAAACTGAGTGGGTGGGACTTCGTCAGAGATCAAAGCTGACGAAAGCGAACGAACGAACTTGTTTAATGTCCATGTTTCTGCACCATACAGGAATGTTGAGAAGTTATGCTTTGCTGTTCTTAGCTTTAGCTCCGGTGTTATTTGCCCTGATGTTGCCTTGTCATAACTACACAACATAAGTGTAATAATATCTGAGTCAAACATGAATCCTTATTCGCCTGCAGTGGATCAATTCTTCCTCAGACCATCAAAGCAAGACTTAGACACAAAGCAGAATGGCGCTCCATGGACAAGTCAGCCTATGACAACCTGCACCATCAAAGCAAGAGACAGAACGAAATGGCGCGCCATTTTAGCCATCAACCTTCGATGCAGAGACGGCACTTAATGATGATCTCTAATTCATAACCAATGCATTTTATTTTATTTTTGAGTTGTGGTTCGGTAACACAGAAACTTGTGTTGTTTCTCTTAACTCTTAGGGACGATAACGTTAATTTATGACGCTAAACTCATAAAATTACCAACATTTTCTTAAGACTTAAACAAACAAAAAAATCCATAAATTCATAACATTCTCATGTCATGTTCTATCTATATTTGTCTTTTATGCTTGACTTGATCAGTCATTTAGCAGTCTCTAAGTCACATTGTATCCAAGATGGAGGAATTATTTTCTCCGGCTTGGTATAGAACCGTTGATCAGAGGTTTAACAAGCTGCTATCGTAAAAACGATTTTGTTAATGAAACGTAGACCTGATACAGAACTTGGGTTAAACAAGGATGTATTTTATCGGGCACAAATAATAATACATAAATATCGCCCTTGTTATTTGGAGTCGTTATGGACTTCATAATGAAGAAATGCTGCACTGGTAATAAAGGCATCGAATGGATACAAGGAGACCATTTGGAGGACCTCGACTTTGCTGATGACATAGTTCTCATCAACAGTAAGATAAAAACGATGCAGGAAAACACAAATGAACTATCATCAATAGCCAGCAAAATTGGGCTTGAGATCAATCATGAAAAGACTAAAGTCATGAAAAGCTTAATTCCAACAGATGACAAAATATACATGGAAAACAAACCAGTGGAAGAGATCGATCACTTTATCTATCTTGGAAGCCACATTGATCGAGAAGGGGATACAAGCAAAGAGATTAGAATCAGAATAGCTAAAGCAGCAATGTCTTTCAGAAGCTGAGAACTTGAAAAGTTGTGGAAATCAAAACTCATCATCACAAACACCAAATTTAGACTATTCAAATCAAATGTACTATCAACCCTTACGTATGCGTGTGAAAGCTGGAAAACAACAAGAGATGTAGAAACAAAGTTGAACATATTCGAAAATAAATGTCTAAGTCTAAGGAAAATACTTGGTATAGTAGCAAAATAGTATAGCATGGAACGAATTCAAAACAAACGAGGAAATTAGAGAAATTGTCAATCAACCACTAATATCTTCAGTAATAAAGAAAAGACGATGGTCATATGTTGGACTTGTGGTAAGAAGAGATAATAACCGAATAGCAAAGCAAACCCTCATGTGGGAAACAACAGGTAAGAAGAAATGAGGAAGACCCAGAGAGACACTGAGAAGAACATTGATGAGAGAGGCAAGAGCAGCAGGATGCGGCTCCCTCAATGAGTATGAGATAGAGCTGCTTGCAAAGAACAGAGACAGGTGGCGAGATTTGATAAAAGATCTTTAAAAGAATTGAAAATTGCTAGAACAAAAAATTTAGATAAGAGGAGTATCTTGGTCTACGCGTCGCGCATGGGCCGGCTACGGCTCGAAAGTCAATAGATAGATAGATAGAAGTCAGATTAATTATAATAATATAAATAATTATAGAATATATATCGTGTCAAGTGATATCAGAATTCAGAATAATAGTTGATCAAGTTGATGATTGAATTATAAATAATAATAATAGTAGTGAATCAATAATAATAATATAATTAAATCACATGACATGAAAAATCTAATGTTATTCTTGTTGGTCTGTCCTCATTTTAACAATCCGCTAAAATATTCAATTTTAAAAATACATGAATTTAATGATGATGCAAGACTGAACTCTTACAAGAAGAAACAAATAAATGTGGCTAATTACCTCACAAGAGAGCAAACCAAACAGGGACGTGAAAGTTGTAATGTTGGAGACTACGTGTAATGGTCGCATGCAACCACTTCCAGGTCAAGGTTCAAATAAGCTTTCACTTCCGGGTTCATTACCGGTTCATGAGTTCCCGTCTCCGCAAAGAAGGTTGGCTACCATGGAGCGCCATTCTGCTCTGTCTCTTGCTTTGATGGTGCAGGTTGTCAGGCTGATTTGTCCATCTTTTGATGTTACTCGTCCATGTTAGTCTCGGTCTGACTCTGCCTCTTTTTCCTTGAATTTTCTCCTCCAGGATTACTTTAAGTAGGCTGTTGTGTCTTTTACCATGGCCCAAAATCATATTTGTCTTGTTTGTTGTTGCGTTCGCCAGCTTTCAACTCTGACGAAGTCCCTAGAGACTAGGAACTGAGTTCTTCTGAATCATGTTTGAAATGTATTTAGTAGTTCTCTTTTCATTTTTAGTTGTTTTAAGACTTCATCGTTTGTTTTCTTTTCCTTCCATCCAATTCTACCTATTCTTCTATAAATCCACATTTCAAAGGCTTTAATTCTCTGTTCTGTTTCCTTGTCTAATGTCCACGTTTCTGCACCATATAGGATTATTGAGAAGATGTAACATTTTGCTATTCTTAGTTTTAGCCCTGATGTTATTTGTTTTGATGTTAGTATATTATTCATGACATTAAAATTAGTTTTTGCCATTCCTATTCTTTTGTTTATTTCAGTTGTACATTTTCTATCACTGGTTATAGTATGTCCAGGGTAGTTGTAGTTCTGAACTGTCTCCATGTCTATTCCTTCAATTTTGATATCCAATCGTGGGTTTTTAGTATTTTCTTTGTTTATGATCATAGTTTTAGTCTTTTTGATATTCATATCGTGCCCATATTTTTTGCTTGTCATGTTTATTTCATTAAGTAATTGTAGATCTTTAGGATTTTCTGCTAGTAGAACAGTATCATCAGCATATCTTAGGTTATTGATTATCTTTCCATTAATGTTTAAGTCTGGCATCTCTATGATGTTTTTAAAGATTTGCTCAGTGTATAGATTGAACACGCTTGGTGATAGAATGCATCCCTGTCTTACTGCTCTTTTAATATCAATGGGTGTAGAGTTCTCCTTGTTATATTTTATTATTGCTGTTTGCTCCCAGTATAGATTACATATTAGTCTTCCGGTTATCAAGCATAAAGCCAGTACTTGTATGCGATCTGTTTAGGCTATGGACAAGAAGCTAAATGCTGAAGAAAATTAAACTTTCAGGTTAAAATTCACATAAAAATTATTCTTAACCTTTAGGTTGATATTCATGGAAATTGTTCTATCATAAAACATTTATTATTTGTTCCATTCCATTAATGGGTACTAGGGTAGTACTCTGGGAAGGTGGGGAATGCCGCCTCACATCGTAAGTTTCGATGCTTGAAGTGACACTATCCAGAAGTCTTCTGGATAAACAGCCGAGCACATATGGGTGAAAACTCGCGTGCTAAGACGTCAATTCAAGTTTCGTATTTTACCTTTACTTCCATTTCATTATCATTTAAAAAAAAAAAAAAAACGAAAACTTGGCACCCATGACAGCTACAGTGAAGATCTAACTGTCCTACACGAGATATCCCGCACTGTCAATCCCAGCTCGTCTGTTGTATCTTCACCCATTTTCTTCTAGGCTTTTTCCTCTCTCTCAATTATTTTGAACAATCTCCTTTATTTTTCCTTCCTCGTTTGCCTTCTGCTCTTGTTTTTATTTCGCTAATATTCCATCAATCCATCTTTTTCATGCTCAACCTTGAATTTGTTGTTCTCGTAACAGCTCTTTGTGCTTTGAAGTTTCTATCTTATCACGTGGCCAAACCATTTAATCTGTTGTTTCTTTATGTATTCAATGGCGGAAATTATTATTCTTCTATTTTTCCACTTCTTACATTCTGATCTTATTTCGTCGACTGTT
Organism: Megaustenia siamemsis; assembly: GCA_032433765.1. Taxonomy (NCBI): domain Eukaryota; kingdom Metazoa; phylum Mollusca; class Gastropoda; order Stylommatophora; family Ariophantidae; genus Megaustenia; species Megaustenia siamemsis. The sequence continues at coordinate 67,061,503 of JAVIAB010000160.1, forward strand.
TCCTGTCATTTGTCTAACACATTGGGTCGCGTTTATTTTTCTTAAGTCTAGAGTCCAGGTACGGTATTGGTAGTACAACATTGGAATGTAGATTGTAATGTAGAGTGCCGTTATAGAACTATGTGTTCCGTAATTCTCTTCATGATGTCTTTAGGTCATAATTCCAGCAGTCTGCTTCCATTTTCATTTATTTCAGCTGTCTTAAAGCCACAGAGAACACGGCCAGATTAACATGAATATTTTAAGTGGAGAAAAAAAAAAAAAATCTCCCCGGCGGGGAATCGAACCCCGGTCTCCCGCGTGACAGGCGGGGATACTTACCACTATACTACCGAGGACACGTTCAGTTTACTGAAAAAAGAGAAAAACAAGCCGGCCTTGCATGGAGCCTGACGTACTGTGATTATGTTGTGTCACTATAACCTGTCATGGAAAATGTACAACTGAAATAAACAACAGAATAGAAATAGCAAAAAGAAATTTTAATGTAATTTAAAGTATACTAACATTAAAACAAATAACATCAAGGTTACAACTAAAAATAACAAAATGTTATATCTTCTCAACATTCTTGTATGATGGTGCAGAAACATGGACATTAGACAAGAAAACATCAAAAGATGGACAAGTCAGCCTATGGAAACCTGTACCATCAAAGCAAGAGACAAAGCGAAATGGCGCTCCACGGTAGCCAACCTTCGATGCGGAGACGGTACAGAATGATGATGATGAATGATGTCAGTATAGTAGAGTTAGTGTCCATGTTACAATCCCGTCTGTAGCATAACAAAATAAGTCGTTGTTATATTCACGGTGTCATTGCTGAAAGGAAATGGAGCGAAACATTTCAAACAGTGTATTTTTGGTTGAACATCTCTTCCGTAATGGTGGCAAATATACTGAAGAAGTGATTTGTGCTGGAATGTCCAGACTCACATGTCTCCCCACCACAACGTGGTTAGGATCGTCATTGTCAAGTTCCGTGCTACGGGTGGTGTGGTAGATGCATACCGATATGGACGGCATTCAACTTCAGAAGACACAGTGCTTCATATCCAGACCAGAACGAGCCCTAATAAATCTTTAAGGTGGTTGTCTCAACAGATAAATTGACCAATTAATGCCGTCCACAAAGTTGTGAAGTGTACGCTGCACTTTCGTCCTAACAGATTAACTGAATCGTCTCAACTCAATAAAAGAGATTGCCAATCACGATTGAAATACTACATGTGGTTTCAGAACCTTATGAACAAGGTGATGAAGTCCTTGACTTGACTTTCTTCACTGATGGGGCATGGTTTCATCTCTACGGTTACATCAACAGTCAGAACAATCGTGTGTGGAGCAGTGAAAACCCCCATGAATTACATCAAGTACCGATTCACGATCTGAAAGTCGGAGTGTGGTGCGTAATAAGTCGTATTCGGATAACTGGACCAATATTTCTCAATGCAACAATCAACACTGAACGTTACCCTACTTTAATCCCGGAACCATTCATAGCCCCCCTTACAGAGCTGGAAATTAAAGAAGCTTGTTTTCAGCAGGATGATGCAACAGCACACACAGCCGCAACATCACTTATCTAGAAAGCAGTAGCGTATACTCTCTGATACCTTAATTACCGCGGGTAGCCTAAAATATTAACGAAATACAAAAGGAGATGATAATTTATTATATTTTAAAAAAATAATCCTATTACAAATTTTCAAATATTCTATTACAAATTTCGAAGGCCAATATGATTTATTTGCTTTGATTTGCATTTATTAAAGCAAGGTTTTCCTCTAACCACTATAACGTTTGTGAATGAAACGAAACTATTCTACATTGAAACCTCTAGGAGTCAGCGGTACATTTTTCCTCTATCCGAATCTTGTATTAACGACCGTGACATTCAAAAATTCCCGTCAAAATAATGTACCGGTTGTTACCGCTAGATGAATGCAGTTTCATGGGTTATTTTTAACTCTAGCCAATCAGAATCATCACAAAGTGAAAGTGAAACTGTCTGATTACCAGAGCTTCCTTAGCTATTTATAACTACCTTACGCGCATCAGCATTTGTAGAAAGAACTTTTTCTGCTCTCAAGAGAATCAAATCTTATTGTCGCTCAACTCAGACACAAGAACGCTTATCTGGTTTGGTATTAATGTTCATTGAGAAATAATTCCCTCAGAAACTTAGAAACCAACCCAACAGTACAAAGTCATCGAGACATTTTCGTCCCAAACAAGACGGATAGAGTTTAAATATAAATAAGTAAGGAATTTAAAATGTAGTGAAGTCATTAGAAAATATTACTTTATGTTAGCCTACTGAATATAATGTATGTTTTTATTTATTATGTCAGCGGTAGCCCAGACCCCAAAACCAGTATACGCCACTGCTAGAAAGCAAATTTGCACGTGGCATTATTTCACGTGTAATCTGGCCTGCTCGTTCACGAGACCTAACTCCGCCTGACTATTATCTGTGGGGTGCGCTGAAGGGAAAAGTTGATCTAAACAATCCGTAGACAGTTAATGACCTGAAGGCAGAAATCGTTACTCAGATCCAACAAATGTCTCCGGTCAGTATCCAGAAGGTTTTCGAAAAATATGAAGAGTCGAGTCAACAACAACAAGTGTCTCCGCTGCCAGCTCTCTTACCGCCATAGAGGGCACGGCAATGATGATACATTATTTACATGAATAATTTTTTAAAGTAACAGCCTACTAAAAGTAATTCTGGAGGGGAAAATACAAGGTAAAAGAGGCAGAGGAAGACCAAGACTAACATGGACGAGTAACATCAAAAGATGGACAAATCAGCCTATGACAACCTGCACATTCAAAGCGAGAGAAAGAGCAGAATGGCGCTCCATGGTAGCCAACCTTCGTTTCGGAGAAGGTACTCGATGATGATGATGAATTTTGTAAGTGGAGAAAAAAAAAAAATCTCCCCGGCGGGAATCGAACCCCGGTCTCCCGCGTGACAGGCGGGGATACTTACCACTATACTACCGAGGACACGTTCTGATCAGTGAAAGAAGAGAAAAACAAGCCGGCCTTGCATGGAGCCTGACGTACCGTGATTATGTCATTATAACCTGTCATGGAAAATGTACAACTGAAATAAACAACAGAATAGAAATAGCAAAAAGAAATTTTAATGTAATTAAAAGTATACTAACATTAAAAACAAATAACATCAAGGTTACAACTAAAAATATCAAAATGTTACATGTTCTCAACATTATTGTATAGTGCAGAAACATGGACTCATTGGACAAGAGAACTGAACAGAAAATTGAAGCCTTTGAAATGTGGATATGTAGAAGAATAGGTAGAATTGGATGGAAAGGAAAAACAAAAAACGGCCGTGGTGGTCATTTTCAACACATGCTATAGACACAACTTCATCGTGTGGAGAGTCAGTTTACCTAATACTAGCCACCAAGAACAGTAGTGTCTAGATGAATAATACACATTTACATTACAATTTCACGTTAATTTCAAAATATTTGCACATCCACTTTATAAACACAACGCAGATACATCTGCTGTTCCCACGAAACTGTAGACTCATCAGTCTCTCAATGTATACATCATTGTCCAAACCATTCTCCTCTTATTCTCTTAAAGCATTCAGAACAAACATACGATGCCCTCTTTATCCAGAGCAAGGATACACTCAGTGTCAGAGTTGTCTGCGAGTTTACCTGCTATTTCAATGCCGTGCACATCAACATGCCGTGCGACTGAGCGAGTGCACGTTAGTCTAGACCATCCACAACATCGACGTTCAGCGTCCATGTCAATCATGACGGTCAACCAATGGATCGGGCGGACATGATCAATGCCCTCCAGGAAGTGGGAAGGACACAGGACTTCGACAACCATGAGTTCACGTCACTCCTTCGGATGAAAGAGATGGGAGTTAAGATGGGCACAGCCAGAAACGAGAAACTTAGTGGGCGTGTAAGAAGACTTATCAATCAACATAGAACTGGTGTCGTCAGTCGCTGGACACTATGAGACTTGCTGAGGAGGGATCTGAGCACCTATGGACATATTCGGAGTGCAATGATGATGACCCGCTAATAACTCAATAACCAGCATGCCATGGACAGTAGACGCAGGTTAAAGTGTTCACCTTAGAGTCATCCAGGAGCTGCATCCACTCCTGGCTCAGACATTGTATGTCAATCTTCTGTACTTTGAGTCCATCACCAAGACTGTGAAAGTCCATCATCAAGACTGTGTGAGAGTCCATCATCAAGACTGTGTGAGAGTCCATCACAAGACTGTGTGAGAGTCCATCACCAAGACTGTGAAAGTCTATCACAAGACTGTGTGAGAGTCCATCACCAAGACTGTGAAAGTCCATTACAAGACTGTGTGAGAGTCCATCATCAAGACTGTGAAAGTCTATCACAAGACTGTGTGAGAGTTCATCATCAAGACTGTGAAAGTCTATCACAAGACTGTGTGAGAGTCCATCACCAAGACTGTGAAAGTCCATTACAAGACTGTGTGAGAGTCCATCATCAAGACTGTGAAAGTCTATCACAAGACTGTGTGAGAGTCCATCACCAAGACTGCATGAGAGTCCATCACCAAGACTGTGTGAGAGTCCATCACCAAGACTGTGAAAGTCTATCACAAGACTGTGTGAGAGTCCATCACCAAGACTGCATGAGAGTCTATCACAAGACTGTGTGAGAGTCCATCACCAAGACTGCATGAGAGTCCATCACCAAGACTGCATGAGAGTCCCATCACCAAGATTGTGAAAGTCTATCACAAGACTGTGTGAGAGTCCATCACAAGACTGTATGAGAGTCCATCACCAAGACTGCATGAGAGTCCATCACCAAGACTGCATGAGAGTCCATCATCAAGACTGTGAAAGTCTATCACAAGACTGTGTGAGAGTCAATCACAAGACTGTATGAGAGTCCATCACCAAGACTGCATGAGAGTCCATCACCAAGACTGTGTGAGAGTCCATCACAAAACTGTGTGAGAGTCCATCACAAGACTGTGTGAGAGTCCATCACCAAGACTGCGTGAGAGTCCATCACCAAGACTGCGTGAGAGTCCATCACCAAGACTGCGTGAGAGTCCATCACAAGACTGTGTGAGAGTCCATCACAAGACTGTGTGATAGTCCATCACAAGACTGTGTGAGAGTCCATCACAAGACTGTGTGAGAGTCCATCACGAGACTGTGTGAGAGTCCATCACCAAGACTGTGTGAGAATCCATCACCAAGACTGTATGAGAGTCCATCACAAGACTGTGTGTGAGTCCATCACAAGACTGTGTGAGAGTCCATCACCAAGACTGCGTGATCCATGATCTGTACAACCAGCCATGTTATCGCCGCCTTAGCTGCTTCAATCTCCGTTCTTATTTTGGACACAATCATCATCGAGTGCCGTCTCCACATCGAAGGTTGGCTACCGTGGAACCATCTCTTGTCTTGCTGGTGCAGTCATGGGTTCACCTGTCCATCTTTTGATGCCATCTGTCCGCTTTTAGTCTTGCTCTGCTGGACACCATGATGCTCAATGCCAGATTTCCTAGCCACTTCTCTGTCATGCAGAGAGAAGACAGATGCTGAGATATATTTGCAGGACTTCCTTGAGGGAATTCTATATCAGTGAAAGAAACTAGGCAAATCTGGCTACAGACAGTAACACATGGAAAAAAAAAATAAAAAGAAATTAGCACAGCAACTTTAGAGGCAGTTCTGGTATCAAATTCAGAAGACAAAAGACGCAGGAGAAAGGAGACTAGGCCAGGCACCATGAATACATCTTGTTCGTTCTGTGGATGGATTTGTCTGTCCAACATTGGCAGATTCAGCCACGTGAGAAGCTGTCCAGCAAAACAGCATGCAACTTAAGACACTACTATTTTTACCAAAACATATCATGATTGCTTGCTACCAACAGTCTGTCAACTACTTACAACTCATTAATGTGAACTGCTTTGTCAAGTCAACCGCAGTTTTATCTATTTAGGGAATTTGCACCATGTTTCGTTCGTTGTAGGCTGCATTCACTAGGGTAATCAGGAATGTAAGGGCGCTACCATTGTTTTGTGTGTGATACATCATCATAATGGCTCATCGTATATCTCAAGACCGGCCATACGCTAATCTTACGGTCTGTTGTTTGATGTGCGACGGAGATAATCTGACGACTAGCTGTGTTTTATATGTTCGGATTTAGAGTAAAAAATGATGTCTTAACATCATCAAATGCTATACATTTTAAAAATATGACGATCATCATTTTCATGAGGACGTGAACTTCTGGTCAATATGGTGGATAGGCGGCAGGAACCATTGAAGGGTATGTATGACAGTGTTCCTTGTTGCAATTTCCTCATATTCCAAATCCGGCTTGTTGTAAGAGGTACTGAGTTATGTGCTCTGTGCACAACGTGAGCTATGCATTTCATCTGTTTTGATCATGTTTCGATATTCCAATTGTTTATGATGATATTGTATGACAGGGAACAGTTGGCTGTGTTCACTTTCTGTGCGGTTTCACCTTATGTCTTTTGGCGTGTGCTGAGACTGCTATGATGGGGACTACAGCTATCTTTCTTTGTTTGGGAGATGAGATAGTAATTCGGATGATTCTACTAGCACGGGCGGTTGAGCAATTATGAATTTTAATTCGTTTGCAGTGATGCCGGGGCCTTCCATAACCAAAGAACCAAAGTCTGTCAAGTCGCTAAAGGCCATATATTACTCTGCCATGTTGGTACGCAAACATCAAATGCAGCGTCATCCGCGTGACACGGAACCATCTATGTCGACAGTGGGATCTTGAGGTGATGACAGTTTTTCTGTCATCATCAGGTGTCGTGCCGGTTGGCGTAGACCGTAGGAGATCATGCCTTCCACATTGCTCGGTCCTTTATGCATATCATAATTTCAGAAGGTGATCTTTCATTACACCATTTGCATAAGCTTTTCAATATTTTTTCTCATGGTTTTCTTCTGCTCCTGTTCTTTCCGTTCATTCTGCCTGTTATAGTTCTATCAATACCTTCTTTTCGCATCATATGCCCAATCATGTTTTCAGATGGACTCCTTTATTACGACGTCTCTAGCTCCATAGGCCCAGCTGCAGCACTCCCTGCCAAGCTAAATGATTACTTTGATAAGCCTCCATTTTTACAAGCTAAATGATTACTTTGATAAGCCTCCATTTTTACAAGCTAAATGATTACTTTGATAAGCCTCCATTTTTACAAGCTAAATGATTACTTTGATAAGCCTCCATTTTTACAAGCTAAATGATTACTTTGATAAGCCTCCATTTTTACAAGTTAAATGATTACTTTGATAAGCCTCCATTTTTACAAGCTAAATGATTAGTTTGATAAGCCTCCATTTTTACAAGCTAAATGATTACTTTGATAAGCCTCCATTTTTACAAGCTAGATGATTACTTTGATAAGCCTCCATTTTTACAAGCTAAATGATTACTTTGATAAGCCTATGATTACCTTGATAAGCCTCCATTTTTACAAGTTAAATGATTACTTTGATAAGCCTCCATTTTTACAAGTTAAATGATTACTTTGATAAGCCTCCATATTCAGCTCTTACCCCAACCATCTACCATTTTTAAAAAGTAAAGATTCCCGTCACGTGACGTTTAGGGGATATGGTGTTAGTGACCATAATTTTTACAGACATTCGACACACGATTTTGGGGTAATATGATTGGTATTACGCCCATGCCGCTTTACTTTCCCAGAAAAAAATCTGGTACCCATTTAAGGCTGGGTGAACATGGAAGCCATCGATCAGAATCAGATCCGACCTCTTGTCCTTTATAGTGCAGTTCACTAACCACTTAGCTATCACGGCTCCTAACCATCTATCATGCCAGCCTTAATTTCACCCAGATCACCTACTCTCGTTATGGAATCTTCCATATCGGCCATCCAAGATTATCCATTTCTAAGGCACTTGTAAAATGTTACATCATTTTAATATTCCTATATGGTGCAAAAACATGGGCATTAGACAAGAAAACAGAACAGAGAATTGAAGCCTTTGAAATGTGGATATATAGAAGAATAGGTAGAATTGGATGGAAGGAAAAGAAAACAAACGATGAAGTCTTAAAACAACTAAAAATGAAAAGAGAAGCACTAAGCACAATTCAAACAAGACAAATGCGATTTTTGGGCCATTTTAAAAGACAGAACAGCCTACTAAAAGTAATCCTAGATGGGAAATTACAAGGTAAAAGAGGCAGAGGCAGATCAAGACTAAAATGGAAGAGTAACATCAAAAGATGGACAAATCAGCCTATGACAACCTGCACGATCAAAGCAAGAGACAGAGCAGAATGGTGTTCCATGGTAGCCAACCTTCGTTGCGGAGACGGCACTCGATGATGATGATGATGAAGGCTGTTGTCCTTGGTCGCCAATTCCAGGGTTACCTTATGCTTCTTTCTTTCATCCTGTTTTACCTCGTGTCAGTAGGATTTTATCATTCTTTACATGATCTCTTTGTGTCTTGTTCACAGCTTTTATGAGGCAATTCTCACATGTTGTCAGTTTTCTTTCTTGATCTTTAGTCAGAGTCCATGTTTGACATTGATACCAATGAGTTGGAATATAGATAATTTTTGAATTTTTTCTTTCTTGATCTTTAGTCAGTGTCCATGTTTGACATTGATAGCAATGAGTTGGAATATAGATAATTTTTCAAGTTTTTCTTTCTTGACCTTTAGTCAGTGTCCATGTTTGACATTGATAGCAATGAGTTGGAATAAAGATAATTTTTGAATTTTTTTCTTTCTTGATCTTTAGTCAGTGTCCATGTTTGACATTGATAGCAATGAGTTGGAATAAAGATAATTTTTGAATTTTTTCTTTCTTGATCTTTAGTCAGTGTCCATGTTTGACATTGATAGCAATGAGTTGGAATATAGATAATTTTTCAAGTTTTCTTTCTTGATCTTTAGTCAGTGTCCATGTTTGACATTGACAGCAATGAGTTGGAATATAGATAATTTTTCAAGTTTTTCTTTCTTGATCTTTAGTCAGTGTCCATGTTTGACATTGACAGCAATGAGTTGGAATATAGATAATTTTTCAAGTTTTTCTTTCTTTCCATTGAGATAGCAGGATGCTTTAAAATTGGCGATATTTGGTATTTTGTGTTGGTCTAGCATTTAAAAATGGATTGCACAGTATCTTCCTCTTCTTTTGGAAAGCATCTTTTGCCCGAGCCATTCTGCATCTCGCCTCTGTTGTACATCTACCATCTGATGTTAACATTGTTCCCAGATATTTAAATTCATGTATCTGTTATAATATTGTTCCATTTGTCTTTATTGTGCATTGCGGTGAAGTACTTTTCTTTGTTGCTACCATTACTTCTGTCTTAGTGAATACACATACATACTGAATGATCTCCGGCTCATTCATTGCTCATCATTCTGACCTAAATGAATAGTTTTTTAAATAAAATTTACGTATCCATACAAGGAAGGATTCAGAATAAATCTATATGGAATTAGAAGAACAAGAATTTGGATTTAGGAAAAAACAATGGGACAAAAGAAGTCATATTTATTGTGCATTGCAGTGAAGTCCTTTTCATTGTTGCTACCATTACTTCTGTCTTTTTACTATCAAGGCTGAGTCCTTTTGAGTGCTGAGAATACCATGGACAGCTAAGAAAAGTAATGAAAATGTTCTAAAAGAGGCAAAAGCAAAAAGAGAACTAATTTCCAATATTAGGAAGAAACAATCATCATTTTTGACCATATAATGAGAAGGGAACAGCTGGAATATATTGTAACAATTGGAAAAACTGAGGGATGAAGAGATAGAGGGAAGAAAAGAGAAAAGATACCAGACAGCTTAAGAGAACAGCTTGGCAGAAGGTCAACAATAGAAATGATAAATAACTGTCGAGATCATTGTGGAGAGAAATGATGACCAAATAAAAAACAAACAAACTTGTGGTAGAGAAAAATATAAAAATATGGTCTATCAACATGACAGAATAAAACAATCACCGATTGGTTGAATTTATTGGGTAAAACAAGGATTGGATAAAAAAATCACATTCCAGCCAAGTTTTATAAAATACAAAGGTCATATCTTTATTATTATAAATTACACATTAGTCTAATTGTTTTTTTTTTTTTTTAATAGAGATTAGTATGTTTGTGTATGTGAGAGAGTGAGAGAGAAGCAGAAAGATAGAGAGTGGAATAAAAATGGAGTTAAATACATAAACAACCACACTATCACAATGTTATTAGTATCACAATTATGCAAATAACATTCATTGATCTGAACAAAAATGTAGCCTCCAGCAGAGCTATGGAGCAACACTCTGTAGGAAATTTGTGTGGATATTTAATCTCACTGACGAGTCTCATTATGCAGTCTGTGATATTATGTCTAATAAAGATTCTTCACTGCAAGAAAAGACTGTGACCAAATTTATGCTAGAACATAACTCTTGAGTAAAAAAAATAAAATAAAGTCAATATTAATGTCAGATCACTCACATAATAATTTTAGTGTAAAAACATGTTCATATTCTTGACAATTATTTAGTGACAATAAAATAGTGCCCATAATGATGCCAGATCCTATAAAAATATTAATGAAAAAATAATGTTGCTGATTAAATTTCACATTGCAATTTTAGTGGAAAAATTAATGTTAATGATGATACATGACACAGTGACCTTCCAGGCATGTCGTAAGCGGCAACTAAGGAGGTTGATCGATGGCTTGACAAGCTGTCATTGTAAAATGTCTTGTTATGGAAACAGCGCCATATATTTTAGAGCAGTGATCTCTGCAATATGTGCCATTTTGGCACACAAAGTTTCTGTTTTTGAGATTGTGGTTCTGCCCTATGTGCCATCTTCGGCTCGAAAGGACAATAGATAGGTAGATAGATGATACATGGGAGCTGCATTAGCTCTGTGGTCAGTGAACTGGACTACAAAGGACAAGAGGTCTGGTTCGATTCTGATTGATGGCTTCCAGGTTCACCCAGCCTTAAATGGGTACCTAATTTTTTTCTGGGAAAGTAAAGTGGCATGGGCATAAAACCGACTACCCAAAAAAATAATGTGCCAAAGGTCTGTAAAATTTATGGTCACTAACACCCTATTCCCTATACGCCACTTGGCGTGACGGGGGTACTTTACTTTACTTATTGATGATGAGACATTGTGGTCGGTGAGTGTGCCTCAAGAATTGCTATCCCAAAAAGATGAAGTCAGACCTCCACTTTTGTGAAACACTTGATCCGACTGAAGACCTGCTGGTGATGATTGTGAATTTGAACACAGATCACACATTCCATCCCAGGACAAAGCTGGGCCTGGTACAGTTTTATTTCAATCAAAGTTCAGTCGCCTGCAGCACGAATCTTCATGCACTGGCACCAAAACCATGTTCACTTCATGGTCAGGTTAATCACCTTATTGAGCATAATCTGTATTGAGTCTTTGATGTCATATTTTCCATTATCTTCCAGGCTTGACCCTTTCACTCTGACAGTAGAAAGCTTTTTGGCAAAATAGTTGTTTGTCATTGCATTATAATTTATTTTCTTGATCTTGATCCCACTAGTGCTGCTAAACATCATCACATACTTGTAGCATTTTTTGACATCCATCTCTATTTTTGATGAGATGTTCTATCTCATTTTTCTGTATCCCGATGTTTCCATAGAAGAGCCTGTTTTGGAATTCTCTTGTTGTCTCTTCCCAACACATATCCAACATATGTCCATCTTCTCTTCCTAACTGTAGATGAGATAGTTAGTTGCATGGTCATTTAAAAAAAAATCTCTATATTAGTCTTGAATTAATTTCATTTTACACAGAGTACTCTTAGGTATTTGTCTTTAAGAGTGCTTTCTCTCAATCTCTCTTGTTTTCCTGCTTTCACTTGCATAGGTAAGGGCTAATAATGCATTTTGGTTCAATATTCTAATTTTAGTTTTCCTGTTTAGTATTTAAGATTGACTACATAATGATAAAAGTAAAGGTTCTCTCCACGCCTTGCTAGATGTATGGGGAATGGCATCTATCTTTCTATTGACTTTTCGAGCTGTAGCCAGCCCATAGGGCGTAGACCAAGATACTTCCTCTCTTATCTGAATTTTTGTTCTAGCAGTTTTCAATTCTTTTAAAGATATTTCATAAAATCTCGCCATTTGTCTCTGTTCTGTGCAAGCAGCTCTATCTCATTGAGGGAGCCGATTTCTGCTGCTCTTGCCTCTTTCATCAATGTTCTTCTCAGTATCAATGGCATTAGTGACCAGATTTTTCCATGACAATGGCACATTGTTGGGTGATGTGGTTGGTATCATGCCAGGCTGTTGTTACTTCTCAGAATAATCTCAAGTACCCATTTTTAGAGGCTTGATGAACCCCGGAGCCTTGTCAGTCCAAAAAACCCCCCCCCACTAACCATTCAACCATCGAGGCTCCTCATATATAATGACATTTCACATAATAATTTAAATGTAAAAAAAATAATGTCCATATTGATAAATGGAACTTTTTCAAAGGCAAAAAATCATGTTTATATGGTTGAGGAAATCTATTGGCCCATAAATACAACACTACAGACAAAACTATATGGGCCACTGCAAGAATTACAAAAGACAGTAAAATTGATACAGGAAATAACATTGCAGATACAGACAATACTTCAACATAAGATAGATTGATAAATGCTAATATGGCACAGGATCTCATATAAAATCTTCAGGAAGAAAATTATAAGGAAATAAAGTTTACTGAAATTCTAAATTCAGTCTAGTCAAACATCTTTACAAGAAATATTCAAGTAACATTGTACTGATGTTAATGAATGCAGTGGTGATTAATAACATACTATTCTGTTTTCCAGCCGCAGAGACTAGTTTCTCTTGTCTCCATGTGTTAAAAGGATTTGATGTTAACTGTGACACTAACCCACTACACATATATCTAATTATATTCTCTCTATTACATATGATTCATCTCATTACAATTTATTTAATGTAAAGATTCATCTCACGTTCTTTTTACTTCCTATTTAATTATCTGTATTACCTATAGTATAGCATGGAACGAATTCAAAACAAACGAAGAAATTAGAGAAATCGCCAATCAACCACTAATATCTTCAGTAATCAAGAAAAGACGATGGTCATATGTTGGACATGTGATGAGAAGAGATAATAACCGAATAGCAAAGCAAGCCCTCATATGGGAAACAACAGGTAAGAGGAAAAGAGGAAGACCCAGAGAGACACTGAAAAGAACATTGATGAGAGAGGCAAGAGCAGCAGGATTCGGCCCCCTCAATGAAATAGAGCTGCTTGCACAGAACAGAGACAAATGGTGAGATTTGATAAAATATCTTTAAAAGAAGTGAAAACTACTAGAATAAAAATTCAGTTAAGAGAAGGAGTATCTTGGTCTAGGCCCTATGGGCCGGCTACGGCTCGAAAGGTCAATAGATAGATAGATAGATTACCTATAGTTCATAGACGTACAATCTTACATATATCTGGGCAGTAATATAAATAAAGAGGGAGGAACAGAAAATGATACCAAAATAAGGATATCAAAAGCAAGAGGAGCTTTCATTGCACTGGGAAACATATGGAAATCCAAAGAGATTAGGTTAAATGCAAAAAAAAAATAAAAAAATTTTCAACTCAAATGTTAAGTCGGTCCTATTATATATATGGCTGTGAAACATGGAGAACAACTAAATTGACAATCATGAAGATACAGACTTTCATTAATGGATGCTTACGCAGAATAAAAGGCAGGAAATAGCAGTGCAAAATCACTAACATAGAATTATGGAAATGTACCAGTCAAATACCAGTGGATAAAGCGATACAGCGAAGACGATGGCGCTGGATAGGACACACACTGCGGAAGCCAACTGAGAGTACTACACAACAGGCCCTTTTTTGGAATCCCCAGGGGAAAGACAAAGAGGAAGACCAAAGGATTCTTGGAGAAGATAGATAGAAGCAGAGATGAAGATGATGGGGAAGGCATGGAATGATCTTAAAAGAATGACAAAAAACAAAACGACTTGAAAAGTGTTTGTTGAAGGCATATGCTCCACAGGGAGCTAAAAAGGTGGATGAAGAAGACTTATAGTTCATTTTTCATTTGCATTCTCTTTATTACATGTTGTTCATTTTCAAATTTTAAGTAAAAAAAGGTAAAGGTTCCCTCCATGCATTGCTAGGCGTTTGGAGAACATGGTGTTAGTGACCATATTTTTCTATGACCACAGAACATTTTTGGGTGATGTGGTAGATATCACGCCAGGCTGCCTTTACTTCCCAGAAAAATCACTGGTACCCATTTTTAGAGGCTGGGTTAACCCCGGAGCCTTGTCGGTCTGGGAAAAAAATTTGCCAATTCTGGGGATCGAACTTGGACCCTTCTGATCAGAAAGTGAGCACACTAATCACTCAGCCACAGAGGCTCCCATTTTCAAATTACATTATCTTTATAATACGTTCTTCTTCTTCCTTTCAGTTCTCTGTGCAGTTGAATTTACATATTTTTACACACATAGTTCATATTCCAATTGCACTATCTTTATTATGTGTAGTTCATTTTCCAATTTATGATTATGATTAGTCGAAGGCCATGGTATCACTGCAAACAAATTAAAATTCATAATTGCTCAACCGCCTGTGCCAGTGGAATCATCCAAATTACTAATTTACATTTTCTTTATTATGTATAGTTTAATTTCCAGTTACATTCTCTTTATTACATGTAGTTCATTTTCCAGTTACATTCTCTTTATTACATGTAGTTCATTTTCCAGTTACATTCTCTTTATTACATGTAGTTCATTTTCCAGTTACATTCTCTTTATTACATGTAGTTCATTTTCCAGTTACATTCTCTTTATTACATGTAGTTCATTTTCCAGTTCAATCTATTGACCTTTCGAGCCGTAGCCGGCCCATAGGGTGTAGACCAAGATACTCCTTCTCTTATCTGAATTTTTGTTCTAGCAGTTTTCAATTCTTTTAAAGATATTTTATCAAATTTCGCATTTGTCTCTGTTCTGTGCAAGCAGCTCTATCTCATTGAGGGAGCCTATTCCTGCTGCTTTTGCCTCTCCCATCAATGTTCTTTTCAGTGTCTCTCTGGGTCATCCTCTCACCTTTTGTTTCCCACATGAGGGCTTGCTTTGCTATTTGGTTATTATCTCTTCTCATCACATGTCCAACATATGACCATCGTCTTTTCTAATTTCCTCGTTTGTTTTGAATTCATTCCACGCTATACCAAGTATTTTCTTTAGACATTTATTTCAAATGCGTTCAACTTTGTTTCTATATCTCTTGTTGTTTTCCAGTTTTCACATGCATACGTAAGGGTTGATAGTACATTTGATTTGAATAGTCTAAGTTTTGTGTTTGTGCTTATTTTCCAGTTACACTCTCTTTATTACATACATTTTGTCATTATTATTATTTGTCTCCTAATTATATTATAACAAATACATTACATTTTCTTATTACAAAGCTGTTGCTCTAACCTTAAACTCCCAGTCTCTTAAAATCTATTTTTGCATCACCCTTCTTAATTTTTTTACTTCGAGATGTCCACATTGATAATTCATAGCAGCAGGTACCCAACAAGTGAATAAATTTCCATTTTTATTTAGTGCATTACACTGCAGCACTGCCGATTTCAAGAAAGTGAAATATGAATGGTGGAATGTGCATGGTGAAATAGAGTTTGTGTCTATTGACCGCCGCATGATGTGCTTTTGGAGAGTGATTAATTTCAGCTCTCTAATATAGATCACTGTTTCAAAGTTAACCAATGCTCCACTTGACAGATCCACGCCAGTGCTACAGAATTTGTACACCTGATAGTGGTCCTCTTTGGTGAATCAGGCGGTGTGAATATATATGGCCTTCCTCCGTTGTGATGCTGATGTGCACATTACATTATGTCACTGAGAGCTATTCAATAACCGCCTTTGAATTTGTTTGATATGAAGGAGGGACGAGGACCTTACATTACTGCCGTATCAACAAATCTAGATTCAAAATATTAATATGAGATATTAAATGTTGTGAATTAAGCAGATCGTAATATAAAATATGTAGTCCAGGTGTCATTTTTCCAGCAGTGGCCGATTAGACAAACATTCTGGTCAGACTTCGCAGGAGGAAATTCAGTATTTGAAGCCCCAACTGCATGAAACTAAGGTAGACATTTTAAAGAGCAAATGTTCAGATTTGATCAGACTGTTTATTGTTGTTTGTTTATTTGTTTGTTTGTTTGCATTACCAGCTTTATATCTCTAGCAAAGTCCCGAGGAACTGAATTTTGCGTGAATATTACTTTTTCCCATTTTTCACACTGGCAGCCATGTGCTCAGGTGTCCCCCGCCATACAGGCAGATATTCTCTGACGTCACAATTTTTATTGTCTAGAGTTTTAACCTTTTTTGGGTAGATTTTTCATATTAATTTTTTTTAAAAAGGGGCAATTTTTGGCCTACTCTTTTTCGATTTCCAACTGCCATGGTTTCTTTAACATGAGCATAATGCACACAGGACTTCCTGTTCTTCGCCGCATTCCAAGAAGAGGCTAGACATCAGATCTCACTACCCAAAGACCAGGGGAGGGTAAAGCCACTGATTTCATTAAAATTTAATAAAAAAAATTTTTTTTACTGCTTGAAGTGGGAATAAAACCTGGGGCCGTCTTGTCCAAAGGCCAACGTCTCAGCTCCAGACACCCCCCCCCCCCCCAAGTGAATATTGATGTTTTCAACTTTCCAGAAGGTCTTACTTTTTCAGTTCAGCTCTTTTTGATGTTTTTTTTTTTTTTTTAAGTCAAATATATGATATATAATTTAGAATGATACTAAAAAAATTGCAAATGAACACTAAAATGATAGAAACAAGTTTAAAATAATTCCAAGCTAGATGCTAGGAGTGCTGCAGACAAGGACCTCTGAAATGTGTCATCACATTGCCAATGACCTTCTGTCTGCACATGAAGCAGAATTGACTTTTGCAGTTCCAGCATTTGATGTGGTTGTTCTGGTCAACCCCTTTGAGGTTCAGCTGCTTGCATATGGGGCACAAGATGCGGTTGTTGGCCAGGTCTGGGTTGATTTCCAAACGTGCTTGAATTCGCAGTGCGCCCTGAAATATAAACTTTTGATTGTAAAAGTTCACATTTTTATACTTTGGCTGGTAGATTTAAATTAAGGAACAACAATTTTACTGAACTAAATATAATACGAGAGAAACACAAATTATGTCATACAGTTTAGTCTAGGAATTAAATCAATTTTAATCAACACTACATACAGAGATAACATATCTCTCTCTCTCTGCGATCAAGACTCAATCAGAGTAGGATTCCAGACTCTCTCATGAAATCAGCTGTCTGTTTAAGTGATTCGATTGCCCCATATAGTTTCTCTTCCAGGGAGGTGGGTGTGGACCACATTGCTCTTCTCAGGTCTGTGTACTAGGGGCGATCCTGTAGAATATGTTTTGTAGTCATATTGTCGAGTGTACAGTGGCATAAAATCACTGACAGATGACATATGAAATGTTCATCTGGAAAGAAAGCCAAGAGATTTTATACCATACAAAACATATGTCTAAAAGAGGAAATGGAAGAAGAGCCCATGGTAGATCCAGAGTAAGGAGCCAGTAGTGGGGTGGTGGAGTATACACTCCAAGGTATGGTGACAGCTTTACAAAAAAGGAACACAACAAAATACTGACGTTTCAGTCTGCTGCCTTCTTTAGAATACAGGGACTTCTTCTTCTTCTTCTTTTCTCTTTCACTGATACCTAAAAGGTGTCGTGGTTTATATCATTTGTCGTTCTTGTGCTGCTCGAACTGTCTGAATTAGTGATTTTCCTTTGTTGTTACATGTCTCTGTCACTGCATCTATCCATCTTCTTCTGGGTCTTCCTCTTGGTCTTTTCCCATGCATTCTCGAGAAGAACGCCCTTGATGGTGATTGGTGAGGATTCATTCTGACCAGGTGGCCGAACCATTTAAGTTGTTGTTCTATATATTCTTGGCAGGGTTTTGTTCCTACCATTTGTAGATTTCCCGCTTTTTGACATTTTCGTTCGTGATCGTAATATCGTAATAGCACAATGATGTAAGGTACTATTCGCACAAACTATATAAATCACATATAAAATCCATTTGAAATAGCACAAGAACGCTTGAATTTCTGTTTCTACGGGCATTGAAATTCACTTATAACTTAAATTTGACTCCCATAGAAAATTGTGTCGTGTTGCCAGCACAGTCACACACCGGAAGTTCTAAATGACAACAATGACAACAAACGGTGAAGCACAAATATCTATAGCTACATGTCGGAAGATAAAGTACGGGAGAGGTGGATAGAGAGATAGATGGTGAGATGAAGAAGATATGTGTCACATGTGGGAGGAATAAATGTATGCTGTAGATAGATGTATTGGATGTCATGGTGCAGGGCAAAATACAATTTTATATTTACAAAAATAACTCTCTAAGGATGCCCATATGATTGACTTTACCTTCTTTGTCACATACATTTCAGTTTCTACAAATATTTAAAAACCGTTTTCATTTAAAGCTGAACTTCAAGAAAAGTACAAAATAATTGAGTGCCAAATGGTAGAGATAATATTACATCAATTTTTATAGGGAATTAAAGAGGTCTGTGGGCAGATCAAAACTAAAATACAAGGTGCTGCTGCAGAATGCTAGTAAAAGCACTGAAGATGGCTCCAGCTTTGATGCACAAAACTATGTAGCACTGGCAAAGATCTTGAAAATAAAGGGGGTGATTGGATAGAATTTTATCTCTTAACAATTTCAGCCCATTAAGTGGCACATTTGACCTATTGTTTTCAATTTGTAACTGCCCAGAGTTTTTTAATATGCATAGAGTGCCCACAGGGCAGTATGTTGCTATTTGCTTTTATCCATTAGGACTAGGCACCAAATCTCAATACCCAAAATCCGGGGCAGAGTAAAGCCAAGAAAAATCCACGGATGCAAACTCAGAAAAATGCACCTGTAGCAGGAGTTGAACCCAGCCCTCTTTCTTATTTTTATCAACACAGACGGACAAACAGTTTGTTTATGTTCGCTAGCTTTATATCAGACGGACAAACAGTTTGTTTGTGTTCACTAGCTTTATTTCAGATGGACAAACAGTTTGTTTATGTTCGCTAGCTTTATATCAGACGGACAAACAGTTTGTTTGCGTTCACTAGCTTTATATCAGATGGACAAACAGTTTGTTTGCGTTCACTAGCTTTATATCAGATGGACAAACAGTTTGTTTGTGTTTGCTAGCTTTATATCAGATGGACAAACAGTTTGTTTATGTTCGCTAGCTTTATATCAGATGGACAAACAGTTTGTTTATGTTCGCTAGCTTTATATCAGACGGACAAACAGTTTGTTTATGTTCGAAAGCTTTATATCAGATGGACAAACAGTTTGTTTATGTTCGCTAGCTTTATATCAGACGGACAAACAGTTTGTGTTCGCTAGCTTTATATCAGACGAACAAACAGTTTGTTTGTGTTCGCTAGCTTTATATCAGACGGACAAACAGTTTGTTTGTGTTCGCTGGCTTTATATCAGACGGACAAACAGTTTGTGAGTGTTGACTAGCTTTATATCAGATGGACAAACAGTTTGTTTGTGTTCGCTGGCTATATATCAGACGGACAAACAGTTTGTGTGTGTTGACTAGCTTTATATCAGACGGACAAACAGTTTGTTTGTGTTCGCTGGCTTTATATCAGACGGACAAACAGTTTGTTTGTGTTCGCTGGCTTTATATCAGACGGACAAACAGTTTGTGTGTGTTGACTAGCTTTATATCAGACGGACAAACAGTTTGTTTGTGTTCGCTGGCTTTATATCAGACGGACAAACAGTTTGTGTGTGTTGACTAGCTTTATATCAGACGGACAAACAGTTTGTTTGTGTTCGCTGGCTTTATATCAGACGGACAAACAGTTTGTTTGTGTTCACTAGCTTTATATCAGACACACAAACAGTTTGTTTGTGTTCGCTAGCTTTATATCAGACGCACAAACAGTTTGTTTGTGTTCGCTGGCTTTATATCAGACGGACAAACAGTTTGTTTGTGTTCACTAGCTTTATATCAGACGGACAAACAGTTTGTTTGTGTTCGCTGGCTTTATATCAGACGCACAAACAGTTTGTTTGTGTTCGCTGGCTTTATATCAGACGGACAAACAGTTTGTTTGTGTTCACTAGCTTTATATCAGACGCACAAACAGTTTGTTTGTGTTCGCTGGCTTTATATCAGACGCACAAACAGTTTGTTTGTGTTCGCTAGCTTTATATCAGACACACAAACAGTTTGTTTGTGTTCACTAGCTTTATATCAGACGCACAAACAGTTTGTTTGCGTTCGCTGGCTTTAAATCTCTAGCAAAATTCAGAGGGATTTAATTTTGCATGAATATCACTTTTTACCTATTATTCACACTGGCAGCCATGTACTCAGGTGTCTCCCTCCATATAGGCAGATATTATCAGACTTTAGAGGTACTCTCATATTTTTAATTGTCAAGAGTTTTTAACATTTTGGGTACATTTTTTCCCTAATAATTATGCCTGGCCAAGGCCATTTTTTTACCTACTCTTGTTTGATTTCCAACTGTCAAAGGTTCTTCAGTGTGTGCAGAATGCACACGAGACCTCCTGTTTTTCACCCTTTTCCAAGAGGGCTAGACATCGGATCTCACTACCCAGAGAGGGTTAAACATCAGATTTATTACCCAGAGAGGGTTAGTCATCAGATCTCACTACCCAGAGAGTGCTAGACATCGGATCTCACTACCCAGAGAGTGCTAGACATCGGATCTCACTACCCAGAGAGGGCTAGACATCGGATCTCACTACCCAGAGAGTGCTAGACATCGGATCTCACTACCCAGAGAGGGCTAGACATTGGATCTCACTACCCAGAGAGGGCTAGACATCAGATCTCATTATCCAGAGAGGGTTAGATATTGGGTCCCACTACCCAGAGAGGGCTAGACATCGGATCTCACTACCCAGAGAGTGCTAGACATCAGATCTCACTACCCAGAGAGGGCTAGACATCAGATCTCACTACCCAGAGAGGGCTAGACATCAGATCTCACTACCCAGAGAGGGCTAGACATTGGATCTCACTACCCAGAGAGGGCTAGACATCGGATCTCACTACCCAGAGAGGGTTAGATATTGGGTCTCACTACCCAGAGAGGGCTAGACATCGGATCTCACTGCCCAGAGAGGGCTAGACATCGGATCTCACTACCCAGAGACCAGGGGAAGGTAAAGTCGCATATTTTATTTTATTTATATATAAAAAAAAAAAATTTCCCACCATCTGTGGTGGAAATCAAACCTAGGACCTTCTTGTCTAGAGGTCGACATCTAGACCACCCAGCCCCCCAGACAAACAGTGATTCCAATGATTTCACGTTAAAACTATGAAATGCCAACACAAATGATGATCTTCAAAGAATTACCTCCGCAGGACGTCTCACAGCTTGCGCTGCTGGCGGGATTTGTCCAGGAAACAGAATACATGACCCAGTTCGAAAATGACCATAGCCATCAATCTTCTTCTTGCACACCCAGCAGAAAGATGTACCGCACTTGCAAGTCATTTTGTTACATCTGGTCAGACACAATCTACACATTAATAGTCTTATCATAACATTTTGGAAAGAAGTTAAAAAAAAAAGAAGACTACTGAAAATAAGAGAGAAAAGACAAATAATACATTTCAGAACTACATTATATTGTTATATATATATATATGAGAAGAAATATTAATATATATTATGTGAAATGAGATATAGATCATCATCATCATGTGCCGTCTCCGCAACGAAGGTTGGCTACCATGGAGCGCCATTCTGCTCTGTCTCTTGCTTTGATGGTGCAGGTTATCATAGGCTGATTTGTCCATCTTTTGATGTTACTCGCCCATGTTAGTCTTGGTCTGCCTCTTTTACCTTGTATTTTCCCCTCCAGGAATACTTTTGAGATATAGATATATTCATATATATGCCTATTTCTCATTTCACTATACCTACTCACAGTGTAGTGAAAATGGTAATTTCGTCTCTCCTTTTTAAGTTGTTAATGTTGTCATGGGGATTTGGCCTCATTACATATTTAAAACGTTTTCTCCTTGTTTATCCCATGGTCCATCCATTGAGCCAATATTCTTGACTTATGAAGTTTATAATTTGTTTGGCTGTGTTGTAAAAATGTGTCTGTCTGGGTCTTCTCCATTGCCAGTCAGCATTAACTCTAGATCATACCGCTGTAAAAATTATCGCATCAAAACACAAATTCTTCCAAATTTGATAGTTTGTGGTGTTCAAACACTATTCCCCCCTCCCGCTCCATGTACCTTCAAAATTACTACTTCTGGTGACCCTTGAGTGTTGTTTATTTTGTTTCAATTAATGTAGCATTTTTTTTCCCCATTTTGTGAGATACTATCCTATATTGTAAAAAACATTCACATAATTTCAACAAATTGGTAGTTTTTTTTGGTGCTTCTTGGGGTGCGTTTCTGGTGAGAGAATTCTGATACATGTCCAAACAATTTGATTTGATTTGTTTCTTAATTCAAATCTAGCATTGATGTAACCCCAACTGTTATTTCAAATATATTCACTTTTAGATTCTGTTTTTCCATGTCACATTAATGAACATAAATTAATTCACATTATGAAACAACTAACTTGTTTTTTCATGTTACATTAACTCTTTCCATATGTTTCGCCGCACTGTGTGTTACGCCGATTTCGACCACGTACGTTTCGCTGCATAGTGTGCCACTTTTAATTTTATTATTGGGAACCACCATCAAACCATATTCTTTTTACATGTCTTGTATCGTCTTGGTATTGCTGAAATCTAATACCTTGCACAATTATCTAAAAATTAATATATAATATTTTATGTGTTAGTAAAGTAGAAAGCCCCCGTCATGCCAAGTGGCATATAGGGAATAGTGTTAGTGACCATAAATTTTACAGATCTTCGGCTCATGATTTTTGGGGTAATGTGGTTGGTATTACACCCATGCCGCTTTACTTTAACATAAAAAAATCCGTTACCCATTTAAGGCTGGGTGAACCCGGAAGCCGTCGGTTGGGATCGAACTCTACCTCTTGTCCTTTGTAGTCCAGTTCACTAACCACTGAGCTAGCACAGCTCCATGTTATGTGTTAGATAAATATAAATATGTAGACTGATTCTTAAAACCATGACAAATTTTGTCTCTGAAATCTCTTCCATTGCATTGATAAAAAGTTTTCGTATGAGAAGAGTTAATGAACATATATTCATTTATATTATGAAACAACTAACATGTCTTTTCATGTCACATTAATGAACATAAATTCAATTATATTATGAAATAACTAACTTAACAAAAATAAATTAAGATATTAGTGATACCGCATACCCTTACGTATGCGTGTGAAAGCTGGAAAACAACAAGAGACATAGAAACAAAGTTGAACGCATTTGAAAATAAATGCCTGAGGAAAATACTTGGTATAGCGTGGAACGAATTCAAAACAAACGAGGAAATTAGAGAAATCGCCAATCTACCACTAATATCTTCAGTAATAAAGAAAAGACGATGGTCATATGTTGGACATGTGATGAGAAGAGATAATAACCGAATAACAAAGCAAGCCCTCATGTGGGAAACAACAGGTAGGAGGAAAAGAGGAAGACCCAGAGAGACACTGAGATGAACATTGATGAGAGAGGCAAGAACAGCGGGAATCAGCTCCCTCAATGAGATTGAGCTGCTTGTACAGAACAGAGACAAATGGCAAGATTTGATAAAATATCTTTAAAAGAATTGAAAACTGCTAAAACAAAAATTTAGATAAGAGAAGGAGTATCTAGGTCTACGCCCTATGGGCTGGCTACAGCTCGAAAAGTCAATAGATAGATAGAGAGATACCACATAAAAAATAAACATAAAATGGCTTTACCCTTCAAATTTATAAATAGGGATCCTGCATTTTGGGCATCTTACTGTGTCTGTTTTCATAATGTCATTGCTCTGCATGCGATCCTCAAATTTGCGTAATAATTCTTGATACTTCTGCTCCTCTCTTTTGTTCATGGCAGCCTGGCCGCGGTTCTGAATATTTTCTAAAACCTCTTCATCGGTCATACAACTGCGTCCCTTCAAATAGTGAAAAAAAAATTTTGTTATGTCATTCTAATTTTTAACAATAAAAATGAAATTCAAATCTTTAAAAAATGGAATGTGTAACTTGTTTAAAAAAAATAATTACAAATTAGCTGTCTGATTGGGCATGAAAAAAAAAAAGACGGTGGATATATATTGGACATGTGATGAGAAGAGATAATAACTGAATAGCAAAGCAAGCCCTCAAGTGAGAAACAACAGGTAGGAGGAAAAGAGGGAGATAATAACTGAATTGCAAAGCAAGCCCTCAAGTGGGAAACAACAGGTAGGAGGAAAATAGGCCGACCTAGAGAAACACTGAGAAGAACATTAATCAGGGAGGCAAAGGCATCAGGAATTGGCTGCCTCAATGAGATCAAAATTCTTGCACAGAATAGAGACAAATCATGAGATTTGATAAAAGATCTTTGCAAGGATTGAGACTGCTAGAAAGAAAATTTTGAAACAGAATAGAGACAAATCATGAGATTTGATAAAAGATCTTTGCAAGGATTGAGACTGCTAGAAAGAAAATTTTGAAACAGAATAGAGACAAATCATGAGATTTGATAAAAGATCTTTGCAAGGATTGAGACTGCTAGAAAGAAAATTTTGAAACAGAATAGAGACAAATCATGAGATTTGATAAAAGATCTTTGCAAGGATTGAGACTGCTAGAAAGAAAATTTTGAAACAGAATAGAGACAAATCATGAGATTTGATAAAAGATCTTTGCAAGGATTGAGACTGCTAGAAAGAAAATTTTGAAACAGAATAGAGACAAATCATGAGATTTGATAAAAGATCTTTGCAAGGATTGAGACTGCTAGAAAGAAAATTTTGAAACAGAATAGAGACAAATCATGAGATTTGATAAAAGATCTTTGCAAGGATTGAGACTGCTAGAAAGAAAATTTTGAAACAGAATAGAGACAAATCATGAGATTTGATAAAAGATCTTTGCAAGGATTGAGACTGCTAGAAAGAAAATTTTGAAACAGAATAGAGACAAATCATGAGATTTGATAAAAGATCTTTGCAAGGATTGAGACTGCTAGAAAGAAAATTTTGAAACAGAATAGAGACAAATCATGAGATTTGATAAAAGATCTTTGCAAGGATTGAGACTGCTAGAAAGAAAATTTTGAAACAGAATAGAGACAAATCATGAGATTTGATAAAAGATCTTTGCAAGGATTGAGACTGCTAGAAAGAAAATTTTGAAACAGAATAGAGACAAATCATGAGATTTGATAAAAGATCTTTGCAAGGATTGAGACTGCTAGAAAGAAAATTTTGAAACAGAAAAAGTATCTGAGTCTATCCCCTATGGGCAAGACACTCCTCGAAAGGTCATCAGATAGAAATATTGAGCTTGGGCGTTTAAGAGGTAAAGTAGATTTGACTGTATTTATAACCACCACTACTTCAAGCCTTATCATTGAGTTTAAACTGTTTAAAACATGCGTAAGCTCACAGAAATTATCTGTGGGTACGACGTCAGAAAACCAAATTTTGAGGTTCATTATTTTTTAAATTTAATAATCTATCCGTCCATCCATTCATCTATCTATCGACCTTTTGAGCCGTGGCCAAGGTAGGGCGTAGACCCAGATACTCCTTCTCTTATCAAAATTTTTATTCTAGCAGTTTTCAATTCTTTTAAAGATATTTTATCAAATTTCACCATTTGTCTCTGTTCTGTGCAAGCAACTCTATCTCATTGAGGAAGTTGATTTCTGCTGCTCTTGCTCATCAATGTTCTTCTCAGTGTTTCTCTGGGTCTTCCTTTTTTCCTCTTACCTGTTGTTTCCCATATGAGGGCTTGCTTTGCTATTCGGTTATTATCTCTTCTCATCACATGTCCATCGTCTTTTCTTTATTACTGAAGATATTTTGTGGTTGATTGGCAATTTCTCTAATTTCCTCATTTGTTTTGAATTCGTTCCACGCTATACCAACTATTTTTCTTAGACATTTATTTTCGAATGCGTTCAACTTTGTTTCTATGTCTATTGTTGTTTTACAGCTTTCACACGCTTACGTCAGGATTGATAGTACATTTGATTTGAATAGTCTAAGTTTTGTGTTTGTGCTGATGAGTTTTGATTTCCACAACTTTTCAAGGCTTCTGAAAGACATTGCTGCTTTAGCTATTCTGATTCTAATTTTAATAAGCTACCCCCTTTTTCTTTTTTAAAGATAACATATATTTAAACAAAAGCTGTTTAAAAAAAATGTCCCACTGACATTTGCCAAGCACATACCACCCTTCCTCTCTTTAAATTTCACACAAATGCAAAAGCTACATGATGTCACTAACCTGATGCCAAACTCGCTCACACTCTGTACAAAAGGCAAAGTAACAAACAGGGCAACGAGCCAAATGGAGATCCTCTTCAGCTTCTGCAATGACTAAGCTTGTACAACGTGGGCAATAGACTGTGTCTGTCATTGCATCCAGAGTTTTCTGATTTCAAACAACATAAACTCTTAGTCACATCTCATGACTGCCACTAAAACTGCCAACTTATAGTTCTAACTCTGTGTCCAAGATTTGATGTCTAGTTGTGAGAAACATGGCTAATATTTGATGTCTAGTTGTGTGAAACATGGCTAAAATTTGGTGTCTAGTTGTGTGAAACTTGGCTAAGATTTGATGTCAAGTTGTGTGAAACATGGTTAAGATTTGATGCCTAGTTGTGTGAAACATGGCTAAGATTTGGTGTCTAGTTGTGTGAAACATGGCTGAAACATGGCTAAGATTTGATGTCAAGTTGTGTGAAACATGGCTAAGATTTGATGTCAAGTTGTGTGAAACATGGTTAAGATTTGATGCCTAGTTGTGTGAAACATGGCTAAGATTTGATGTCAAGTTGTGTGAAACATGGCTAAGATTTGATGTAAAGTTGTGTGAAACATGGCTACAATTTGGTGTCTAGTGTGAACTATGGCCAAAATTTGATATCTATTCATGTCAACTTTTCTATATTCAAGATCTGATGTTAATTGTGTCATATGTATTCAAGATCTGATGTTTAATTGTGCAATACATATTCAAGATCTGATGCTTAATTGTGCAATACGTATTCAAGATCTGATGTTTAATTGTGCCATACGTATTCAATATCTGATTTTTAATTGTGCAATACGTATTCAATATCTGATGTTTAATTGTAACATACTTATTCAAGATCTGATGTTTAAGTGTGCCATATGTATTCAAGATGTCATGCCTAATTGTGTCACCAAATTAAAATATTTGATGTCTAATTGTGCCATCTGTGTGGTGCAAAAACATGGATATTTTTTTTAAAATTCAGACGAGAAAATTGAAGCCTTTGAAATGTGGATCTATAGAACAATGAGAAGATATTGGGTGAAAGGAAAAAGGGCAAACAAGGAAGCTCTAAATAAGATGAAAAAAAAAAGAACTACTAAACAAAAATTCGAACAACACGGACAAGTGAACCTATGACAAAATGCTCCATCAAGACAACAGACAGAGTTAAACAACATCTCATAGTAGCCAACCCTCGATGTGGACAAGGCACCCAATGATGAATTGTGCCATCTATACTCAAGATTTGATATTTTGTTGAGCAAACGTATCTATTTTTTCACGTACAGTCAAGTTTTAACTTGTACAAATTCACCCTTGAAAACTCACACAAAGTGAAAGGCTACTTGAATCTATCTATCTATCTATTGACCTTTCGAGCCGTAACCGGCCCATAGGGCGTAGACCAAGATACACCTTCTCCTATATGAATTTTTGTTCTAGCAGTTTTCTTTTAAAGATATTTTATCAAATCTCGCCATCTGTCTCTGTTCTGTGCAAGCAGTTCTATCTCATTGAGGGAGCCGATTCCTGCTGCTCTTGCCTCTCTCATCAATGTTCTTCTCAGTGTCTCCCTGGGTCTTCCTCTTTTTCTTTTCCTGTTGTTTCCCATATGAGGGCTTGCTTTGCTATTCGATTATTATCTCTTCTCATCACATGTCCAACGTATGACCATCGTCTTTTCTTTATTACTGAAGATATTAGTGGTTGATTGGCGATTTCTCTAATTTCCTCGTTTGTTTTGAATTCGTTCCATTCTATACCAAGTATTTTCCTTAGACATTTATTTTCGAATGCGTTCAACTTTGTTTCTATATCTCTTGTTGTTTTCCAGCTTTCACACGCATACGTAAGGGTTGATAGTACATTTGATTTGAATAGCCTAAGTTTTGTGTTTGTGCTAATGAGTTTTGATTTCCACAACTTTTCAAGGCTTCTGAAAGACATTGCTGCTTTAGCCAGTCTGATTCTAATTTCTTTGCTCGTATCCCCTTCTCGATCAATGTGACTTCCAAGATAGATAAAGTGATCGATCTCTTCTACTGGTTTGTTTTCCATGTATATTTTGTCACTTGTTGGAATTAAACTTTTCATGACTTTAGTCTTTTCATGATTGACCTCAAGCCCAATTTTGCTGGCTATTGATGATAGTTCATTTGTGTTTTCCTGCATCGTTTTTATCTGACTGCTGATGATTTTTACTTGAATGCTGTAACTAAATTATCATTAAGTACTAAGCCTGCTGGAGTAGGTGATCATGTCTCTCCACAACTTTCAATCTTCTCCTTGCTTCCCTCTATCTCTTCGTCTCTCTATTTTCCCAGTTATTACAATATATTCCAGCTGTTCCCTTCTCATTACATGGCCAAAAAATTATGATTGTTTCTTCCTAATATTTGATATTAGCTCTCTTTTTGCTTTGGCCTCTTTCAGAACGTTTTCATTGCTTTTCTCAGCTATCCATGGTATTATCAACATTCTTCTGTAAAACCACATTTCTATAGCCTCCGGTGATTTTCTTGTCTGTCCTATTGTCCATGATTCACATCCATATGTTAAGACTGGCTCTACATAACATTTAAGAATTCTTATCTTTGTTTCTATTGTCAAAAATGGATTGCACAGTATCTTCCTCATTTTTTGGAAAGCTGCTTTTGCCTGAGCTATTTTGCATCTCACCTCTGTTGTAATTAAATAGCTTTTCAAGAACAATTAAAGTGGTATTTTACCTGTAACAGTAGCTGCTCCCATCGCTGGTATGCATCAGGTCCCATTACAGCTCGTACAATGTAAGGTGGTATAAGAACATTACATTCTCTGTCAGGGCATCTGTAGTGATACAAATATATAGAAATTATAATTTGTAATAATAATTTTTAAAATATTTCTTGTACTTGTTGATTGTTGTCAGAGTTGTTATCACAACGCATGGAACAAACACATAGGTGCTTAGTCGCCTTCAATAGATGATAGAGGGTGTGTACTCTCATGGTTCCAGTGGCTCGCTGGTTATGTACACTTTCTTGCAAGTTGTCATTCTTACTTGATTGACATTGTAATCCAATTTTATTTTATTCAACTAATCATTTTCACTGCAGTAAGGACATCCCCATAACCACTCCACCGTCTGTTCCTGCATTTCTCAAGGCATATGTAGACTGATTTCCTGCATTTCTCAAGGCATATGTAGACTGATTTCCTGCATTTCTCAAGGCATATGTAGACTGATTTCCAGCATTTCTCAAGGCATATGTAGACTGATTTTCTGCATTTCTCAAGGCATATGTAGACTGATTTCCAGCATTTCTCAAGGCATATGTAGACTGATTTCCTGCATTTCTCAAGGCATATGTAGACTGATTTCCTGCATTTCTCAAGGCATATGTAGACTGATTTCCAGCATTTCTCAAGGCATATGTAGACTGATTTCCTGCATTTCTCAAGGCATATGTAGACTGATTTCCAGCATTTCTCAAGGCATATGTAGACTGATTTCCAGCATTTCTCAACACATATGTAGACTGATTTCCTGCA
The DNA here is from genome assembly GCA_032433765.1 of Megaustenia siamemsis. Classification (NCBI taxonomy): domain Eukaryota; kingdom Metazoa; phylum Mollusca; class Gastropoda; order Stylommatophora; family Ariophantidae; genus Megaustenia; species Megaustenia siamemsis. The sequence goes on from JAVIAB010000160.1 coordinate 67,091,693, forward strand.
TTTCTCAAGGCATATGTAGACTGATTTCCAGCATTTCTCAAGGCATATGTAGACTGATTTCCAGCATTTCTCAAGGCATATGTAGACTGATTTCCAACATTTCTCAAGGCATATGTAGACTGATTTCCAGCATTTCTCAAGGCATATGTAGACTGATTTCCAGCATTTCTCAAGGCATATGTAGACTGATTTCCAGCATTTCTCAAGGCATATGTAGACTGATTTCCTGCATTTCTCAAGGCATATGTAGACTGATTTCCAGCATTTCTCAAGGCATATGTAGACTGATTTCCAGCATTTCTCAAGGCATATGTAGACTGATTTCCAGCATTTCTCAAGGCATATGTAGACTGATTTCCAGCATTTCTCAAGGCATATGTAGACTGATTTCCTGCATTTCTCAAGGCATATGTAGACTGATTTCCAGCATTTCTCAAGGCATATGTAGACTGATTTCCAGCATTTCTCAAGGCATATGTAGACTGATTTCCAGCATTTCTCAAGGCATATGTAGACTGATTTCCTGCATTTCTCAAGGCATATGTAGACTGATTTCCAGCATTTCTCAAGGCATATGTAGACTGATTTCCAGCATTTCTCAAGGCATATGTAGACTGATTTCCAGCATTTCTCAAGGCATATGTAGACTGATTTCCAGCATTTCTCAAGGCATATGTAGACTGATTTCCAGCATTTCTCAAGGCATATGTAGACTGATTTCCAGCATTTCTCAAGGCATATGTAGACTGATTTCCAGCATTTCTCAAGGCATATGTAGACTGATTTCCAGCATTTCTCAAGGCATATGTAGACTGATTTCCAACATTTCTCAAGGCATATGTAGACTGATTTCCAGCATTTCTCAAGGCATATGTAGACTGATTTCCAGCATTTCTCAAGGCATATGTAGACTGATTTCCTGCATTTCTCAAGGCATATGTAGACTGATTTCCAGCATTTCTCAAGGCATATGTAGACTGATTTCCAGCATTTCTCAAGGCATATGTAGACTGATTTCCAGCATTTCTCAAGGCATATGTAGACTGATTTCCAGCATTTCTCAAGGCATATGTAGACTGATTTCCTGCATTTCTCAAGGCATATGTAGACTGATTTCCTGCATTTCTCAAGGCATATGTAGACTGATTTCCAGCATTTCTCAAGGCATATGTAGACTGATTTCCTGCATTTCTCAAGGCATATGTAGACTGATTTCCAGCATTTCTCAAGGCATATGTAGACTGATTTCCAGCATTTCTCAAGGCATATGTAGACTGATTTCCAGCATTTCTCAAGGCATATGTAGACTGATTTCCAGCATTTCTCAAGGCATATGTAGACTGATTTCCAGCATTTCTCAAGGCATATGTAGACTGATTTCCAGCATTTCTCAAGGCATATGTAGACTGATTTCCAGCATTTCTCAAGGCATATGTAGACTGATTTCCAGCATTTCTCAAGGCATATGTAGACTGATTTCCTGCATTTCTCAAGGCATATGTAGACTGATTTCCAGCATTTCTCAAGGCATATGTAGACTGATTTCCAGCATTTCTCAAGGCATATGTAGACTGATTTCCAGCATTTCTCAAGGCATATGTAGACTGATTTCCTGCATTTCTCAAGGCATATGTAGACTGATTTCCAGCATTTCTCAAGGCATATGTAGACTGATTTCCTGCATTTCTCAAGGCATATGTAAACTGATTTCCAGCATTTCTCAAGGCATATGTAGACTGATTTCCAGCATTTCTCAAGGCATATGTAGACTGATTTCCTGCATTTCTCAAGGCATATGTAGACTGATTTCCAGCATTTCTCAAGGCATATGTAGACTGATTTCCAGCATTTCTCAAGGCATATGTAGACTGATTTCCAGCATTTCTCAAGGCATATGTAGACTGATTTCCAGCATTTCTCAAGGCATATGTAGACTGATTTCCAGCATTTCTCAAGGCATATGTAGACTGATTTCCAGCATTTCTCAAGGCATATGTAGACTGATTTCCAGCATTTCTCAAGGCATATGTAGACTGATTTCCAGCATTTCTCAGGCATATGTAGACTGATGGTTCCTGTATGGTGTTGATTGCAGATACATCTGTTTTTCTCCACTAACTACTCAGGATCAACAAGACCCTTTTTCCACCTTTAGACTTCTCAGTTTCTCAATGTATGCATCATTATCCCACCAATTCTCCTCCTCTTCTCTTAAGGAATGAAGAACAAACTTATTGATATACTCTTTATTCAGATTAAGGCCACACACTGTGCCAGAGGTGCCAGCAAGCTTATAGGCTATTTCATTGCCATGTACACCAGCATGCCCAGGACAGTACACCCAGGTTAACATGCACACTGTAGAGCCATCCAATCAAAGAGTTGCATCCACTCCTGTCTGTCAATCTTCTGTAGCATACTTTGTGAGTCCATCACCAAGGCTGCATGAACCACATTCCGTGCAACCAGCCATGTTATCGCCACCATTTTTGCTTCTCTCTCCATTCTCATGTAATGTTACACAGTAATGTTACAACTGCTTTATTCCCGAGTCAGTTCTCTGCCATCTTAGGGAATAGGCAAATAATTGCGATTGTAGCTTTCTTCTTTTTTCATTTCTTTACATCCTACTTCCTTCTTTTCTGTCCACCTCTTCTTTCTTATGATCATGTAGTTATAGATAATTGTGCTTCATCGTTTGTTTTCGTTGTCCTTGTACTCTGAAGAAGGCCACAGGCCGAAACATCAGTATTGTGTTGTGTTCCTCCCTTGTAAAGCTGTCTTCATACCTTGGAGTGTTTAACACTCCCCACCACTGGTTCTCTGCTATCTTGGTATACCACAAAACCCCAACCGCCGAGCTATCCACAGGATACAGAACTATCAGTGTCAATGATGGGGTCCTATGATGATGACACTTTTTATTTGGATTCCTGTATTACGACCTCGGTAGCTCTGAGGCCTGGTTGCCACACCCTGCCAAGCTTAATGATTACTTTGGTTTACCTCTTTTTTTTTCCCCTATGAAGATCATACCATCACAAACAGCCATGTTGATATCTGCCTTATAATTGTTTAGGGCCTTCAAGACATTGCCCCCAGATATGTCTATCAACCGCTGTATAGGCACACCTAATGTTAGCCTATCAACCGTTGTATAGGCACACCTAATGTCAGCCTATCAACTGCTGTATAGGCACACCTAATGTCAGCCTATCAACCGCTGTATAGGCACACCTAATGTCAGCCTATCAACCGTTGTATAGGCACACCTAATGTCAGCCTATCAACTGCTGTATAGGCACACCTAATGTCAGCCTATCAACCGCTGTATAGGCACACCTAATGTCAGCCTATCAACTGCTGTATAGGCACACCTAATGTCAGCCTATCAACCGCTGTATAGGCACACCTAATGTCAGCCTATCAACCGCTGTATAGGCACACCTAATGTCAGCCTATCAAACGTTTGCACCTAGGGATACTCTTTGTTTTCAATGTCATGCCACTCTAGCTGTACTTGTTGGCAGGTCACATTTTTGTGTCTGCCTTTCACATTTTATATCCCTTTAAAACAACCCCCCCCCCCAATGTCCTACCTAACCAATCTCCCTGCTAACCGCTTTCATTTTCATGATCTCCCCCCCCCCCCCCCCCCCCATTTTTCTTCTCCTGAGGATGTGTGCAGGAGCAGGACTCTTCTCCCCCCCCCCCCCCCCCCCCCTGTCTCGCTACTTGTTGTTCTGTTTTTCCATCCAGCATCTGCTTGAGTAGTAACTTGGACCCGTACCTATAAGCTAAGTTTTTTTTCTTTCATTTTATCATTCATTACTTGTTTACTAGTTTTAGTTACTTTCTAAAATGTAATTAGATTATACTTCCTTGGCATGTTTTTGTCACCATTTTCTGATGAATGCCACATGTAGGCTGACACATCAATAGTCTGTTTTGTTCTTTTATGTAAAGCTATCATCATACACACTCTTCAACCTATTCAGTACACATCAGCTTTACCACAACATTGCATTTATGTGCCTGTTCCATTACGTGAGGTAGATTTGATGCATTTCTACCAATTACAGACTTCACAAAACTACTTAACATAGTACTATACAACACAACACTTAACAATTCTAACGTATAATACAACAATGCTAAGTACTTCCATGCACAATACAACAGTGCTAAGTACTTCATGTACGATACAACAGTGCTAAGTACTTCAATGTATAACACAACAGTGCTAAGTACTTCCATGTACAATACAACAGTGCTAAGTACTTCAATGTACAATACAACAGTGCTAAGTACTTCCATGTACAATACAACAGTGCTAAGTACTTCAATGTACAATACAACAGTGCTAAGTACTTCCATGTACAATATAACAGTGCTAAGTACTTCAATGTACAATACAACAGTGCTAAGTACTTCCAAGTACAATACAACAGTGCTAAGTACTTCAATGTACAATACAAGAATACAGAGAATACAAAAATTACCTTGAATCTCAAAACATGAACAGACTGCACGAATATCATGTTAAGGTGGGAGATGCCAGACGGGAGCACAAACGTAGGAAGACAAAGAAGACTTATCAACCAACACTGTATTGGGGTCATTAGTTGCTATATGTTGAGGGATATTGGAGATCTGAGCACGTATGAACTTCTCTGATGTGTGATGAGGCTGACATGTCGACTAAACTAATGTAATACTGAGAATTGTATTACACAACACAAAATAAACTGAATACCTCATCACACAATACTGGAATACCTGAGAAAAGTGGATGTGTGCACAGGCAGTGGGTTGATATTTACACAACACAAAATAAACTGAATACCTCATCACACAATACTGGAATACCTGAGAAAAGTGGATGTGTGCTCTGTCCACAGGCAGTGGGTTGATATTTACACAACACAAAATAAACTGAATACCTCATCACACAATACTGGAATACCTGAGAAAAGTGGATGTGTGCTCTGTCCACAGGCAGTGGGTTGATATTTACACAACACAAAGTAAACTGAATACCTCATCACACAATACTGGAATACCTGAGAAAAGTGGATGTGTGCTCTGTCCACAGGCAGTGGGTTGAGCCATTGCAGAAGTCGACTTTACATAGAGTTTCCTTTATTCCATTACTCCTTTGTGGGAGTACAGAAAAATGAAAGAATGGACATGTTGGCTAGCTGCACTGTCATCAAAGATGGTCAACCAATGGATCAGGCAGATGTCATTCATGTCCTCTGAAAAGCGGGAAGGGCCCAGGACTTCGACAACCATGAGTCCACATAATTCTTTCAGATGTGGGAGATGGGTACATCCAGAAATGAGAGGCATAATGGATGCATGAGACAACTTATCAACCAACACAGAACTGGAGTCATCAGTCGCTGGACACTGCGAGACTCGTTGAGGAGTGGATCTGAGCACTTATGGACATGTTTGTAGTGCAGTGATGATATCCTACAAATGACTCAATACTCAAGAGCATTTTTGTAAAACACAAGAATACCTGAGAGCTTCAACTGTTCCTTCCCTTACATGCATCTCACAGAACTCTGCCATACACTCATGGCAGTAGTGATGTTTGCATTCATGCAAGCGGTAAAACTGTTCTCCTGGCTTCTCACAGTAACAAACATGACACTCTTGTAAGCTCTTGCAGAACTCTATATCCATTTGTTCCTGGTTGTATCTGCAGTAAAGTAGTCTTAGATGCATTTTCATAGATCACAGATGGCAATAACAAGAGAATATAATTTGTTTTTTATTTTAAATATATGTTTGTGTGTGAGAGTTGTATGTTTGTTGCTGCTGAAGGTCTATTGCGCTGAAACATTGTTCTGGTTTGTTTTATCAACTTGCTACATGATGCTTTAGATGAGAACAACAAAATTGACAATCATGAAGATACAGACTTTCATTAATGGATGCTTACGCAGAATAAAAGGATGGAAATGGCAGGACAAAATCACTAACATAGAATTATGGAAATGTACCAGTCAAATATCAGTGGATAAAGAGATACAGTGAAGACGATGACGCTGGATAGGACTCACACTGCAGAAGTCAACTGAGAGTACTACACAACAGGCCTTTTTTTGGAATCCCCTGGGAAAAACACAAAGAGGAAGACCAAGAAATTCTTGGAGAAGACAGATAGAAGCAGATAGGAAGATGATGGGGAAGACATGGAAGGATCTTAAAAGAATGGCAAGAAACAGAACGACTTGGAAAGTATTTGTTGAAGACCTATGCTCCACAGGGAGCTAAAAGGTAGAAGAAGAATAATGATGCTTTAACCATACCGTTTTTTTCTATTTTAGTTTCCTATATCTATTTTTGCAATTTCTCCTCATGGCATTTAACTTTTGTGTTGCTATTGCTAGTCTTCTTTTTATTTCTTTTTGGAAATCTTTGTTGTTAGTTATTACAGATCCAAGATATTAATAAATAAAAAAAGTAACTGCGATAAAAACTTAGTTGAAACGGAAAGGGGTCGAAAAATAGAGACCATATTAGATATATTTAATTGCAGAAAAAAGGTTTGAAAACCACTGATGTTCAACAACATGTGATGACGATGATGATGATAAAGATGATGACAATGATATTGATGACAAAGGTCATGATATGGAGAAAACATAGATCAAGGTAAATGATGAAGTTTTAAAACAACTAAAAATGAAAAGAGAACTACTAAACACAATTACAACAAGACAAATGAAATTTTTGGGGCATGTTAAAAGACACAACAGCCTACCAAAAGTAATCTTGGAAGGGAAAATACAAGGTAAAAGAGGCAGACCAAGACTAACATGGACGAGTAACATGAAAAGATGGACAGGTCTGCCTATGACAATCTGCACCATCAAAGCAAGAGACAGAGTGGAATGGCGCTCCATGGTAGCCAACCTTCGATGTGGAGACGGCACTCAATGATGATGATGATAGATCAAGGTGGAATGGTTATTCAAGACAGGAAAAAATAGAAAAGAAATTGGTTGTTGAAAGTCTCTACTTTACTAGAGAAGTAAATGTTTAAAAATAGCCTCACCGTATTAAACGAGCAATGATTTCACCAACGTCATCAACCCAGGTCACTGCATTATTCTCATTTTCTTCAACTTGAGGTATAAACGGCTGTAGCAGAAGACGATCAGTGATACCAAGATGGCTGGGATGTTAAAATAATTTTTTAAAATGCATTACACAGAATGACAAAATACTGCAATCACCAACCTTTTTAATATCCAGTCTGCATGAAATTTTTAGCCATAGATATATTTTAGAAGTAGTGATCTCTGTAATATGTGCTATTTTGGCACGCAAGGTTTCTGTTTTTTAGATTGTGGTTCTGCCCTATGTGCCATCTTCGGCTCGAAAGGACAATAGATAGATAGATTACATTTTGTTATTTTTTTTTTCAAAAATTACTATATCTAATATTTCAGACTATAAAGACTTTATATATTATGTTATGTTAAATTAGGATCATCATCGCAGTACTCCAGTCACATCCACAGGTGCTCTGATTTTCTCCTCAAAATGTTCATCAGCACATACCTATTAATTATGCCAGTTTGGTGTTGGTTGATAGATCCTCTCATTTGTCCAGAATATCACTCTATTCTGGCAACACCGGTCATGTCTATTCTGGCAACACCGGTCATGTCTATTCTGGCAACACCGGTCATGTCTATTCTGGCAAAACCGGTCATGTCTGTTCTGGCAACACCGGTCATGTCTATTCTGGCAACACCGGTCATGTCTATTCTGGCAACACCGGTCATTTCTGTTCTGGCAACACCGGTCATGTCTATTCTGGCAACACCGGTCATGTCTGTTCTGGCAACACCGGTCATGTCTATTCTGGCAACACCGGTCATGTCTATTCTGGCAACACCGGTCATGTCTATTCTGGCAACACCGGTCATGTCTATTCTGGCAACACCGGTCATGTCTATTCTGGCAACACCGGTCATGTCTATTCTGGCAACACCGGTCATGTCTATTCTGGCAACACCGGTCATGTCTATTCTGGCAACACCGGTCATGTCTATTCTGGCAACACCGGTCATGTCTATTCTGGCAACACCGGTCATGTCTATTCTGGCAACACCGGTCATGTCTATTCTGGCAACACCGGTCATGTCTATTCTGGCAACACCGGTCATGTCTATTCTGGCAACACCGGTCATGTCTATTCTGGCAACACCGGTCATGTCTATTCTGGCAACACCGGTCATGTCTATTCTGGCAACACCGGTCATGTCTATTCTGGCAACACCGGTCATGTCTATTCTGGCAACACCGGTCATGTCTATTCTGGCAACACCGGTCATGTCTGTTCTGACAACACCGGTCATGTCTGTTCTGACAACACCGATCATGTCTGATCTGGCAACACCGGTCATGTCTATTCTGGCAACACCGGTCATGTCTATTCTGGCAACACCAGTCATGTCTATTCTGGCAACACCGGTCATGTCTATTCTGGCAACACCGGTCATGTCTATTCTGGCAACACCGGTCATGTCTGTTCTGACAACACCGGTCATGTCTGTTCTGACAACACCGGTCATGTCTGATCTGGCAACACCGGTCATGTCTATTCTGGCAACACCGGTCATGTCTATTCTGGCAACACCAGTCATGTCTATTCTGGCAACACCGGTCATGTCTATTCTGGCAACACCGGTCATGTCTATTCTGGCAACACCGGTCATGTCTATTCTGGCAACACCGGTCATGTCTATTCTGGCAACACTCCCATTTCACACAGTTTAGATAGCCATGTATCTATACTCCAGCCAAAGTCCTTTGTTCAACCCATCTCTTGTAGATCGTTAATGATATATGCCCAATCCACTGGTTGTCTATCAGCTAATATTGCCAAACCAGCCAATCTGTTTGCTCTGTCATTGCATTCAACACCAGCAAGGACCAAGACATACATGAAAGTGATAGGTCTGTATTGATCCCATCCATTGTTGACGAATTAATCGTGGCTCAACTTTGTGGATGATGATCATTGAGTCACTCAGCACACACACAAGTACTTTTGAGTCTCCAACTAATCATATCATTAACACAATAAACACCGGCGGTACAAATGGGAGCTGATGAGATGACCAGGGAAAGGTTGATGACGTACCTCGAATTTAAGTTTGATCGCAGCCTGTGTTTTTGGGACCATATTGACCATGTGACAACAAAATCCTGCAAAGGATTAGCTCCATTGAAGGTCATGGCAGCTGCCAACATCTACCAGAGGCTAGTTACCCTTCTGTTCCAGGGACTAGTCCTTGCACCAATCGAGTTTGCCTAGGCAATTTTTACTGTCAGTACGACGCAAACTGACAGGCTGGAGAAAAAACAGAATACTTAATCACTGCCATTATTTCCATCAGCAAACAATTGGTTGTCATTGCGTAGACACAGCTATCCTCATGAATAGCTCTGCCATTGGATCGGGCAGTGAATGGCAAAAGCACTTCATTTATGGTGTACCACAGAACAGACTTGATATATAACATGTATAGGCACATAATGAGGAATAATCCTGGAAGTATAGGCACATAATGAGGAATAATCCTGGAAGTATAAGCACATAATGAGGAATAATCCTGGAAGTATAGGCACATAATGAGGAATAATCCTGGAAGTATAGGTACATAATGCAGAATAATCCTGGAAGTATAGGCACATAATGAGGAATAATCCTGGAAGTATAGGTACATAATGAGGAATAATCCTGGAAGTATAGACACATAATGAGGAATAATCCTGGAAGTATAGGTACATAATGAGGAATAACCCTGGAAGTACAGGCACATAATAGGGAATAACTCTGGATGTATAGGCACATAATGAGGAATAATCCTGGAAGTATAGGCACATAATGAGGAATAATCCTGGAAGTATAGGCACATAATGAGGAATAATCCTGGAAGTATAGACACATAATGAGGAATAACTCTGGATGTATAGGCACATAATAGGGAATAACTCTGGATGTATAGGCACATAATGAGGAATAATCCTGGAAGTATAGGCACATAATGAGGAATAATCCTGGAAGTATAAGCACATAATGAGGAATAATCCTGGAAGTATAGGCACATAATGAGGAATAATCCTGGAAGTATAGGTACATAATGAGGAATAATCCTGGAAGTATAGATACATAATGAGGAATAATCCTGGAAGTATAGGTACATAATGCAGAATAATCCTGGAAGTATAGGCACATAATGAGGAATAATCCTGGAAGTATAGGTACATAATGAGGAATAATCCTGGAAGTATAGACACATAATGAGGAATAATCCTGGAAGTATAGGTACATAATGCAGGATAATCCTGGAAGTATAGGCACATAATAGGGAATAATCCTGGATGTATTGGCACATAATGAGGAATAATCCTGGAATTAAAAACAATCAGATGTAAGCTAATGCAGTATGTTTACATAAAAGAAAAAAGACTAAGAAAAAAATTACAACACAGTAATTTACTTATTCAGCACTTACCTTAAAACCCCATTTTCAAGCCAGTCCACCCACGTATAAATGATGGGCATCTGGCATCCCTCACTCCATAAGGTGTCCATAGCATGTCTCAGGGAGGTCACCTGATCTGAGGTTAACCAATCACATGAGAGGTGAAAGTGTGGAGGATCTTTCGATGGGTACGATGGAGGCAGGGTTGCTTGGAGGTAAAGAGGCGACAAGTATTTCACAGAAAATGATCCTTGCCAATGCCATCCTGGGGAAGGTAAAGAGGCGGGTTTTTATAAATCAGTAATAAAGAATGGTGGACTGTGGGTTTGCTGGAATGTCTATTCTTTCTCAAAAGAGATTATTCAATCAAATGCTACAAATTGAAGAACTGTTCATGTGCTACTGCAGATTAAATTATTATTTCTGTTAACATAAATTTGTTATGATGATCTGTAATAAATAAATATATAAAAAAAAATACAAACTATATTTACAACACATATTACCATTCTTCTTCTTCTTCTTTCCTTCCTCATCTGCCTTTCAGCATCGAGGGGAGATATAATTTGCGGTCTTTTGCTCTTCTGTTCGCTTCTGCTGCTGTTATGTTTCCTAGTGCTTCTAATATTCCATCGACCCATCTTTTTCGTGGTCGACCCTTGGGTCTGGTGTTCTCACAACGTTTGTTATGGGCTCGTTGTGTTGTGTTTTGTTCTTTCTGCCTTGTCACGTGGCCAAACCATTTTATTTGTTGTTTCCTTATATATTCTTTGGCGGGGGCTATTCCTAGCTTTTTTCTCAGTTCTTCATTTCTGATCTTATCACTCAGACTGATTCCTGTCATTCGTCTAACACATTTCATCTCTGTAGAGGTTATTTTTCTTATTGTTCTTGGATGAAGATTGTATTGTATAGTGCTCGTTTTGCCTCCAGAGTTATTTCCTTGTTGGACAATAGTTGTGATAAATGTCCAATGATTTGACAAGCAATATTTCCATTGCTGGTGTATATTGGGGGGCTCACTATAGAACCAGAGGGATAAAGGTCGTTTGGTCAAAGCAGTTGCCACGGCGTGTGAGACTCAGGAATTTTATTTCACCCCCGATAGAACAATTTCTTTATGTCTATCGTGGGTTTCGAACACCACACCGGCTTTTCAGCCAGTGAAACAGTTTAACTCCATGGCCTCGTGCTCGTCTATAGAAATAAATAAAAAATAATCATTAAAAAAAAACAAATAAATCAATATAAAGGCTAATAAAACTAAAGATTTCATGCTATTTCTGCTTTCTTCTTCATCTTTTCTCTTTTCACTGATACCTAAAAGGTGTCGTGGTTTATATCATTTGTCGTTCTTGAGCTGCTCGAACTGTCTGAATTAGTGATTTTCCTTTGTTGTTACATGTCTCTGTCACTGCATCTATCCATCTTCTTCTGGGTCTTCCTCTTGGTCTTTTTCCATGCATTCTCGAGAAGAATGCCTTTGATGGTGATTGGTAAGGGTTCATTCTGACCAGGTGGCCAAATAATTTAAGTTGTTGTTGTTCTATGTATTCTTGGCAGGGTTTTGTTCCTACCATTTTTCTTATGGTTTCATTTGGTATTCTATCTCTTCTTGTGTTGTTTGTTACTTTTTTCAAGCATTCTAAAAAAAGAATTTCTGCTTCATTAACTTATAATGTTCACTTTCAAAGAATGATGTCCAGTGCTACTATTTATCTATCTATTGTCTTGTCCTTTTGAGCTGAAGACGGCACATGGGGCAGAAGTTCTAGAATCTCTATGTCCAATGACCTATGTTATTTAGTGTCAGACCTTGCACAGGACCCACATTGTATTTTGCCACATGTTTCTGTTTTGGGTGAGCCACTCAATGTCGAAGGAGCCGCAATAGCTCAGTGGATAGTGAACTGGACTACAAAAGACAAGGGGTAGGGTTCGATCCTAACCGACGGCTTCCGGGTTCACCCAGCCTTAAATGGGTACTTGATTTTTCTGGGAAAGTAAAGCGGCGCAGGCATAATACCGACCACATTACACCGAAAATTATGTGCCGAAGGTCTGTAAAATTTATGGTCACTAACACCATATTCCCTATATGCTACTTGGCGTGACGGGGTACTTTTTTTTTCTTTACTCAATGTCGACCAGGGAGCTGATGCCTGCTGTTGTTGCCTCTCGTCTCAGTGTTCTAGTTAGTGTTTCTCTAGGTCTGTCTCTATTCCTTTTACCTTCTGGTAACCATTTGAGGGCTTACTTTGGGATTCCCTTGTTGTCATTTCTCATCACAGAGTCAACATAGTTTCTAGTTTTACGGAGTCTGAAAGTGTGATTCCTGAGATTTTTTCTTAGGAAAAAAAAAGATAATACTGTCATAATGCTAACCCTACTCCCTACTCCAAAAGAAAATAGTGCTGTTGGCTGTAACATATGAGTATTAACACTATATGGCACACATATCACACTCAAGGCGCAGAGAATTTCTTTCTCTCTTTCTTTTTCTTTATACAAATCTATTAATCTTTTTATTTTAATTTTTTCCTCATCATTCTATTTTTATCATTTTCTCCTGTTAAATGTTTAAGTCATTGGGTTCGATTTCAGTAAAATAATTAATAAATGTAAAACAAATAGTAACAAAATATAATTTATTGTAACAAAAGTAACAAATTTAAACAGATTTGACAAGCAAAATTTGTAGAATATAAAAAGAAACATATATAAAGCTGAAAAAATACCAATCTAAGACAAAGTAAAGAAGAATATATAAATAAAAACTAATATATACCATTATAAATATATTTTTAACCCTTAATTACAATACCTGTCTGTGACCGACATGTTTATGGTACCGTAGTAAAAATTACTACAACGTAAATGTAATATTAAGTGCTCTAAAGATAGCATTTTCTCTGAACTGTTGACACACAGTTGTGTGTTTACACTAGAGAGGACACGGGGACACGGATTTCCTGGCTCAGATTGATGTTTGACCTGAGTTTGACCTCAAGGACCTGACATGTTACAATGTCTATCAGTACGGTCACTGTATGTCTGTCAGTACATTTGGCTACCTCATAGCATTATTCGCTATATTTCTTTGGTTACAAAGGATTGTTTTGATGTCAGCGACGACTGAGGAATTTTTTCAGGAAAAAAAAATTTGGTTTTGTTTTGCACTGTAGGAGACGGTATCTCACGAAAAGTGAAGAACAAAAAAAATTAGCACTGGAGGAATGACCATGACATTTGACCATGGCAAAATGTCAAATTTAGAAGAATTTGTTCTTTGGTATGGTAATTTTTACGATGCTATCATAATCTAGGGTTAAAACATTAAGAACTGGTGTCATTGCAATATTTGCTAATTTTACCACTCTAGATTATTTTTCTTGTGGTTGACATCATGTACACCTATTTAACAACTCTAGATTAGTTTTTTTGTGACAGACTGTGTAAACTAATTTTTCAGTGCCAGATAATTTTCCTTGTGTTGACAGCACATATGCTAATACACTAATTTACCAGTGGTAGATTATTTTCTTTATGAAAGTCATGAAGGAGATCATGATAGACAGAGCACATAATTTTAAAGATCTCTTCTTCTTCTTTCCATCCTCATTTGTCTTTCAAAGTAGAGGGGTTGTTGACGAAATGCCACGAGTTGATGCGAGCAGGTTGCCCTTTGACTCATAAGATTCAGCGGGTCGTAATGGCTTTCTTGGCATTCCCGGCTCTTACTGGAGAGGTTGGATTTTGTCTGTCCCAGGCTATGCTGGGAAACTACTAGTCCAGCCCTGAGGTACTGCAATACTGGGTCCTCTATATCAGTAACAGCCACCACTACAGGGAACACGGCGATCCTAGCTTCTGTTAGCCAGTCTGTTTTGACGCAGACTGTTTCCAGGGGAGACCACGAGGAGGTAGAACTGCTAGGTCTTGGTCAGCTGATGGTGTGCCGACCCTACTATTGCAACCGCAGGTCGCAGGCGCTTCTGCTCCCTCAAAGTAGAGGGGAGATATAGTTTACAGTCTTTTTCTTTTAAAGATTTGCATAGTAAATATTTATATAATATATATTTATATAAAAATATATCAAAACATTTTAACATTTTTTTTACTATTAAAAACAATAAATCATGACAGGTCACAATATAGCATCACAGATGACTGGCGTGAACATGTAGGAAGGTACTTGATATGAAAAAGCAACAGCACGTAGAAAAACTGTAATCTGTAAAAATTTGAATTTTAAAACTAATTTTTATGATTCAATCATAATCTAAGATTAAAATGTTTAATAATATCACAGCTCATTATTTATACTGTAGCATTGTTGCTAATCTAACCAGAATAGCTAAAGCAGCAATGTCTTTCAGAAGCCTTGAAAAGTTGTGGAAATCAAAATTCATCAGCACAAACACAAAACTTAGGCTATTGAAATAAATAGAGCTGCTTGCACAGAACAGAGACAGATGACGCGATTTGATAAAATATCTTTAAAAGAAAACTGCTAGAACAAAAATTCAGATAGGAGAAGGTGTATCTTGGTCTACGCTCTATGGGCCGGTTACGGCTCGAAAGGTCAAAAGATAGATAGATAGATTCAAACAAAATGTATTAACCCTTAAGTATGCATGTGAGATTTGGAAAATAACAAGAGATAAAGAAACAGTTGAAAGCATTTGAAAATAAATATCTAGGAAAATGGTATAGCATGGAACGAATTCAAAACAAATGAGGACTGCCAGACATTCATTAATGCTTAAATAATATAAATAACAATACTAGCTTACCAGACATAGATCTGTTCATCTGCACATTTGATATAAGCACTGGGGACACAAAGTATCAGCAGAGGCTGCTGCGGCTGCCTGGGTCTCATCTTCTCCTGTAGGCAGAGCTAATTCTACTTGAATTGTGTCACTGACTGGTTTGGGGCAAATAGTAATCTGAGAATAAAAACAAAATGCTATAATTGTATAATTTCTTATTCTTCTCTTGTTCCTTTTTCAGCTCCCTGTGGAGCATAGGTCTTCAACAAACACTTTCCAAGCCATTCTGTTTCTTGTCATTCTTTAAATATCATTCCATGTCTTCACCATCATCTTCATCTCTGCGCCAGCCTGTCTTCTACAAGAATAATTTGGTCTTCCTCATTGTCTTTTCCACTGGGGATTCCAAAAAGAAGGGCCTATTGTGTAAAACTCTCGGTTGGCTTCTGCAGTGCATCCCCTATCCAGCGTCTTCCTTGTATTTGTCCACTGGTATTTGACTAGTAATTTGACTGACATTTGACTAATGTACTATCAACCCTTACGTATGCGTGTGAAAGCTGGAAAACAACAAGAGATATAGAAACAAAGTTGAACGCATTCGAAAATAAATGTCTAAGGAAAATACTTGGTATAGAATGGAACGAATTCAAAACAAACGAGGAAATTAGAGAAATCGCCAATCAACCACTAATATCTTCAGTAATAAAGAAAAGACGATGGTCATACGTTGGACATGTGATGAGAAGAGATAATAATCGAATAGCAAAGCAAGCCCTCATATGGGAAACAACAGGTAAACGAAAAAGAGGAAGACCCAGGGAGACACTGAGAAGAACATTGATGAGAGAGGCAAGAGCAGCAGGAATCGGCTCCCTCAATGAGATAGAACTGCTTGCACAGAACAGAGACAGATGGCGAGATTTGATAAAATATCTTTAAAAGAAAACTGCTAGAACAAAAATTCATATAGGAGAAGGTGTATCTTGGTCTACGCCCTATGGGCCGGTTACGGCTCGAAAGGTCAATAGATAGATAGATTTGACTAGTACTTTCCAATAATTTTATATTAGTAATTTTATCCTGTCATTTCTATCCTTTTATTCTGGGCAGCATCCTTTAATGAAGGTCTGTATCTTCGTGATGGTCATTTTTACTGTTCTCCATTTTTCACAGCCATATAAATTGTATATTTACTTGCAAAATATGTTGAAAGAATTTAGTCTCTACACAATAGAGAGTATTTCTAAAAAAAAAACTATATAAAAGTTGAAAATAGTAGGCCAAAAATGGTTGCTGTCTGAGCAAATGAAAGCAAAGCCTACTCATCCACACTGTAGATGGATGTGTTAGGTCAAAAGGAGCAGATATCACAGCTTTGCTACAAACTAGCGATACAATGCATCCATATCCACTTAACTCTTTCCATACGGAAGTTTTTATCAACGCAACGGAAGAGATTTCAGAGACAACATTTTTCATGGTTTTAAAAATCAATCCACATATTTATATTTATCTAACATATAACATAAAAAAAGTAAAGTACCCCCGTCACGCCAAGTGGCGTATAGGGAAATATGGTGTTAGTGACCCTATATTTTACAGACCTTCAGCTCATGATTTTTGGGGTAATGTGGTCGGTATTACGCCCGTGCTGCTTTACTTTCCAGAAAAAAATCCGGTACCCATTTAAGGCTGGGTGAACCCGGAAGCCATCGGTTGGGATTGAACCCTACCCCTTGTCCTTTGTAGTCCAGTTCACTAACCACTGAGCTATCGCGGCTCCCAACAAATAATATATTATATATTAATTTTTAGATAATTAAACAAGGTATCAGATTTCACCAATACCAAGATGATACAAGACATGGAAAAGGAATATGGTTTGATAACGGTTCACACTAATCAAATTGAGAGTAGCGCACTATGTGGTGAAACATATGCAGCCAAATTGGCATGGTGCACAGTGCAGCGAAACATATGGAAAAGTTAACAAATGAACACTAAGAATAAGTAGAACTTACCAACAATGTGAATACGCCTTCATTATCCTCTGTGACCTCTGACAATATCTTCAACTTTTCATCCCCATCACTGTTGAAGATTGCTTGCAGAGCCAGTATCTAGAGAAGACAAAGTTAAATGTCTATCTAGTGTGGTTCTGGTTTGAAAACTGTACATCTTAAAATAAATGTTAGGGACAGGACTAAACGATTTACTGTGGGAGTGGTGAAGAACTGGTTTAACTCAGTGGTTTCAAAAGTGCCCAGGGGTGCTGTCAAAGTTTGGGAAGAGTGCCACACTGTCAAACTTTGGGAAAGGGTGCCACACTGTCAAACTTTGGGAAGAGTGCCACACTGTCAAACTTTGGGAAGGGTGCGATGCTGACAAACTTTGGGAAGGGTGCCACACTGTCAAACTTTGGGAAGGGTGCCACGCTGTCAAACTTTGGGAAGGGTGCCACACTGTCAAACTTTGGGAAGGGTGCCACACTGAGAATATTTCGTGTACCTTCTCAGTGGATTGAAATCATAAAATGACAACATCTACATAGGCTTAATATTTTTTTAGTGCACAATTGAGTTTCTACAGGAGAGTGTTAATCAAGTCATTATTTGTCATTTTATACATCCTATCAGGGAAGTGGAGTTTACTTGACTTATATAGTGTAAGTGCCATGAGGGCATTGCCGTTATATGACAGCAGAGAAATGGAGCCATTGATGTCACAGATTTAGGAACCACTGGTTTAACTCCATAAACTAATCACACTTTCTGCATCTACAGTCTCAATAATAGTACTTTATAATGATATACAGAACAGTTTATATAGAAAAGTCAGCTGTTCATTTGAATCTAAATAAAATATTGAGAAAAAAAACATTGAGCCGCAAAATGCGCAAATATCACAGTTGTATTGTAAGCATCAACACAACAGATCTGTGCCCACTTAACTTTCTTGGACGGATGGTGAAGAGATCAATCAACTACCATGGTAGTCATCGGGTGAATGCCAGACATAAAAAAATGAGTATCTGAGAAAGCTCAAAGATAAAGAGTAAGATTTGTTATGTTTATCTCTCTCCTGACTATTATCCGACACCTCGGTTCTATGAAATTGATCAGTCCTAACCACTCACCGACAAGTCGGTTATTACGGGTGTAGCTGAATATTTGATTCGTTTGCACTGATTTTCATTTTTATTTCAACCAATACTTGATTTCCGGAAGTAGGAGAGTTCTCTCGCTTGATCTTTCTGTTTATACTGGCATGGTTGAAGTTTCGACCGTTGGAAAATTTTTAATTTATATTCATTGTTTATTTATCAAAATTTTGTCACATAATGGCCACGCCCACAGTTTATACTTCTTGCAGCCAACCAAAACGATATAGAGCAGAACAAGCTAGATCTATGTTCGAAACCTTGTTATTGAGTGACTCAGAAATAGAGTATTTAGACTCGGACAATAATTTTGTTGTTGTGATAATGGGTCGGAATATTGGTAAAAGTTATGATAAAAAGGTAAGACGATCTGGCTTAGGTTTAGCTTGTGGATGCCTTCTATTACAGCACTATCAGTGCCTCAGAGGAATCGAGTGGTTGTTATTCTGATAACGAAACTGGTACTTTAGGGACATAAAACACAAAATAAGTTCAAAATAATAAACTTGATTTGTAAATAATATTGTTATGACATCACATAAATTTATAATATTTTTCATTCTGGGATCATTTACAAAAATGTACATAATTTCGTTATTTGTGGACATAAATTCATCAAATAAACTGTATTTTGGAGGAATTTGGATTATGTTGTGTAATATTTCAAAACAAATGGATAGCAACACATATAAACATGGAAAAGGGTAAGTGAATTACAATATTTAAAATGAATAATGATCTACCTTGAATATTTTATATTTTAAAAAATATTTTATTCCTTTAAATAATCACATATCATAAATATATTGCTGCTTTCATTTTCTGTATCCATTTCCCTTTCCGATGATGTATAACACATGCCACATTTATCTAAATTATTGTGTGAAGTAGTCAAATGAAAAAGGTATATGGTAACATTTTTGGAAACAGGAATATTAACCTGGTCCAAATCTGAAAATTCCTGTTTTTTGTTCTGGTCCTGAAAGAGTTAAACATTTATGACGATTTACACATTGTACGTCATAAATGGATCTTGTCACCTTTTTTATTTTAGCGTTAACCCAATGACCACTAAAGGAATGAAAACTCCCCTTTGTCATCCATCATTTAATGAACGTTAAGAGGGTGTAGCTGCATTGTGTTGTGGTTTATTTGTGCCCTTCCATCCCAGCATATCAGTACAGCTTTTTTGAGTGCCAGGCTGCCTTCCCTCTTCAATCCCAACTTGTTTGGTCAGACTAGACTGGCTAATCTGTTACTAGAGGCAAGGCAAAGAGTTACAATAGGGTCAGGTAGTTCAGGTTTACACATCATGGAGAAAACAATCAGCAATGACGATCATCATTTTCAAGAGGACATGAACTTCCGGTATATGGTGGATAGGCGGCGGAAACAATTGAAGGCTATGCATGAAAAGTGTTCTTTGTTGCAGTTTACTCATATTCCAAGTCCAGCTTGTTGCAGGAGCTACTGAGTTAAGTCCTCTGTGCACACCGAGAGCTGTGTGTCTCAACCGTTTTGATCATGTTTCGATATTCCAATTGTTTACGATGAATGATGATATCGTATGACAGGGAACGGTTGGCTGTGTTCACTTTCTGCGCAGTTTCGCCTTATGTCTTTTGGCGTGTGCTGAGACTGCTACGATGAGGACTACAGTTATCTTTCTTTGTTTGGGAGATGAGATATTAATTTGGATGATTACGCTGGCACGGGCGGTTGAGCAATTATGGATTTTAATTCGTTTGCAGTGATACCGGGGCCTTCCATAACCAAATAACCAAATCATTAATGAGTTGCTGGCAGCTTCTAATTCTGTAGCTGCCAGGGTGCCTCTCCAGATCTTGGAATAGCTTTCAAGATAAAAACAGTACTTGAAAATTAGTTAAATACTCAAAATTGTAAAATGTTTTAAATAAGACTTTAAAAAAAATAAACAACACACCTCATCTCGTTGTTCCTGCAGATTTTCCTGAAACATTCCATCTCTAAATGTCACATTATAAGTTTCAGCAATTGGCATCTGCTCACTGGGTTGTGATGGACATGCTTCAGCCATTTTGAATCTAGTGCCAATCATAAAAAAAAAAGATTATATTTTCTTTCATAGTTCTACTTCTTCATCATCCCATAACCTAGGGATTTTTGGGGCACCAATGACAGACTTTATCAACCTTCTTGCTACACAGATTTTGTCAACGTTCTTCCTAGACACCCTTTGTCAACCTTCTTGCTAGACAGACTTTGTCATACTAAACTTCTTGCTAGATAGATTTTGTCAACCTTCTTACTAGACAGACTTTGTCAACCTTCTTGCTAGATAGATTTTGTCAACCTTCTTGCTAGACAGACTTTGTCAACCTTCTTGCTAGACAGACTTTGTCAAACTTCTTGCTAGATAGATTTTGTCAACCTTCTTGCCAGACAGACTTTGTCGACCTTCTTGCTCGACACACATTGTCAACCTTGTTGCTAGACAGATTTTGTCAACCTTCTTGCTAGACAGACTTTGTCAACCTTCTTGCTAAATAGATTTTGTCAATCTTCTTGCTAGACAGATTTTGTCAACCTTCTTGCTACACAGAGTTTGTCAACCTTCTTGCTACACAGAGTTTGTTAACCTTCTTGCTAGACAGACTTTGTCAACCTTCTTGCTAAATAGATTTTGTCAACCTTCTTGCTAGACAGATTTTGTCAACCTTCTTGCTAGACAGATTTTGTCAACCTTCTTGCTAGACAGACTTTGTCAACCTTCTTGCTAAATAGATTTTGTCAATCTTCTTGCTAGACAGATTTTGTCAACCTTCTTGCTACACAGTTTGTCAACCTTCTTGCTACACAGAGTTTGTTAACCTTCTTGCTAGACAGACTTTGTCAACCTTCTTGCTAAATAGATTTTGTCAACCTTCTTGCTAGACAGATTTTGTCAACCTTCTTGCTAGACAGATTTTGTCAACCTTCTTGCTACACAGAGTTTGTCAACCTTCTTGCTAGACAGATTTTGTCAACCTTCTTGCTACACAGAGTTTGTCAACCTTCTTGCTAGACAGATTTTGTCAACCTTCTTGCTACACAGAGTTTGTTAACCTTCTTGCTACACATATTTTGTCAACCTTCTTGCTAGACAGATTTTGTCAACTTTCTTGCTACACAGACTTTGTCAACCTTCTTGCTAGACAGATTTTGTCAACCTTCTTGCTACACAGATTTTGTCAACCTTCTTGCTAGACAGACTTTGTCAACCTTCTTGCTACACATATTTTGTCAACCTTCTTGCTAGACAGACTTTGTCAACCTTCTTGCTAGACAGACTTTGTCAACCTTCTTGCTACACATATTTTGTCAACCTTCTTGCTAGACAGAATTTGTCAACATTCTTGCTATAGTCATTGGATAAGAATGTTTCTTCTGCATACACTTGTAGATGTCAACATTCATTAGTTTGAAGAAAGTATTCATCAACTCTATGCTGCTGACATCTCCATTCAGCTTGTCCCGGTATGGTACCTGTGATGGCCAGAATGAGCCAGAGCCTTCATTGATCCTATGTTTAGCATGATTGTAGCAGACGTTCAGCAATTATTTGCCTATGCCATAGTCACATCAACAAGTGTCATGCTTGCTGGCGTAGGTGATCATGTCTCTCCACAACTTTTGATCTCAACAGTTATCATTTCTGTTGTTGACCTTCTGCCAAGCCATTCTCTTAAGCTGTCTGGTATCTTTTCTCTTTACTTTCCTCTATCTCTTCATCCCTCAATTTTCCCACTTGTTACAATATATTTCAGCTGCTCCCTTCTCATAACATGACCAAAGATGATGTTTGTTTCTTCCTAGTATTGGATATTAGCTCTCTTTTTGCTTTGGCCTCTTTCAGAACGTTTTCATTATTCTTCTTAGTTGTCCATGGTATTCTCAACATTCTTCTGTGAAAACACATTTCTACAGCCTCCAGTATTTTTATTACCTTTTGTTCTATCGTTTATGATTCACATCCTTATGTTAAGACTGGCTCTATATAACATTTAAGAAATCTTTTTCTTGTTTCTGTTGTCAAAAATGGATTGCACACGACACAGTACCTTCCTAGTTTTTTTAAAGCTGCTTTAAAATTTCTACTGAACTAAAATAATATAATTAATTATAATATAATTCATTCATTCATTGAGTGCCGTCTCCGCATCGAAGGTTGGCTACCATGGAGCGCCATTCCGCTGTCTCTTGCTTTGATGGTGCAGATTGTCATAGGAAAAATTAACTCACATTCAGCTTTACTGCAGCTTCGCATTTGTATGCCTTACCCCTTGCAGATTGTCATAGGCTGACTTTTCCATCTTTTGAATGTTACACTCCATGTTAGTCTTGGTCTGCCTCTTTTACCTTGTTTTTTCCCACCCAATATTACTTTTATTAGGCTGTTTATCTTTTAATATGGCCCCAAAAAATTTCATTTGTCTTGTTCTAATTGTGTTTAGTAGTTCACTTTTCATTTTTAGCTGTTTTAAAACTTCATCGTTTGTTTTCTTTTCTTTCTATCCAATTCTACCTATTCTTCTATAATATAATAATGTAAAATTATCTGGGCAAAAATAATCAATAAAATTATATCTATTATTATAAGCCATTCAATATCAATAAATCATCATCACATGCCGCTCAATAGGGGTCCTCTGACTCAGACCGGGTTCAGTCAGTAACATTCATAATACAAGAAACTACAGCAGATGATGTAAGCAATAATACAAGCGAACTAAAGATAGATAAATTCTTAATATAATATAATAATAATATATATAGCATCTTTGCACTTCTAAAACTAAACTTGCACAAAACAAACAAATGCCAACATTTATTGCTAACTGAAGAAGTTAGCAGAAGAGAAAGTAGACATTACAACCGGAAACAGTACTAAGATCTTAAAATAGATTTTGTTACATTGTCAGGGGCGTTTCTAGTTTTAGAGATTTGTAGGAAACAACAAGCTTTATTATGAAGATATTTACTTTTTAATGGTTATCATCAGATACCGTTTAATTTGACGAAACATATTTCGACGAAATAACAGGAAGAAAAATGCAACCAAGCCCTTTTTTAATTAAAAGAAGAAGAATTTTTGATGAAAGAAGAAAGCATAGAGGAAGGGTGGATCAAGTCAAGGAACTCTATAGTATAACATATTATAACAATGAACGACAAGACGTAAACGTTCAAAATATTGGGGAGGGACCGCAAATATTTTTAATAAATTAGGGTTTAGGTCGTTGCGGGTACATACTATTGTAAACGTAATCAATCACAATGTTTCATTATTAGAATACAGCAACGATGATAACGTTTGCAAAATCAAATCAATGTCCGTCCAGGAGGGACCATTCTCTTTCAGATACAATATGTGTATGGCCAAATACAAATGTCGAAGGCATGATTTGCTCTATGGGACTGACCTCTGATGTTGCAAAACTTTATTATAATTTCATACCACATACATTGTGGTTATAATCATCTTGTCAGTCTAATTGCGTTTCTTATGATTTATCGGCATGATTATCAGTGTTTGCTGTACTATACTGTTTTAACAGGAAACACTTATTTCAATAAAGTAAATAATATCACAATGACATAATGAAACCTATATTTAACTGAATACAAATCGGACACCTGAAGGATGGCGTGAAAGTGAGGTATACGCCCATGGAAATGGGAAAATTTGGACAGACCCACAACATTCAACTATAAATATTGCACAAGATCTTTGTAATTGCCGGCCAGAAGAAACACACCATACGTCTCGCTCGGTTATTATTTTTTCTTTTTAAATTCCAATAACAGCACAAGTAGCAGGTGATTCTTTCTTTTTAGTGTGTTGACTTGTTTTAATAAAGTTAAAGACTTTCTTTTTAGTAATTAAAGAAAAAGCTAAGGAGGTAGATATGGACTAATGACTTAGCTCAGACATTCTTACTAATGACTAATGATTCTTACTTAGAGTCAGCTACAGATGAGAAGGCAGAGGATGGTCGACTTGACTGGTAACTTGTGTGGGCCTTATCTCAATATTTGTTAGTTGTGTAAGCCAAGCACTCATAATTTGATATTATACGTTAGAGATGTAATTATAATTAATTGTAGTTAGCATATGAACAATCGATTATAAACGTTTTTATTTTATAATTTTGCATTCATTCACTTTTCAACTATCACTTATTTTATTATGAAATACTGCCAGAAATGTAAATTTATAAACGTTTAAAGTTAACATTTTACTCTTTCATTAATACTAAGAAGTTAACAAAAAAAATAGACAAAGATCCTGTCACTTGTGGGAAATGTTGAAGTTAAAAGTAATAAAAACTAACTGAAAAGTTTAAAATTTAAATTCTGGATATTATTTTTAAGAAAAAAACAGCACACAGTGATACATATCACAAAATAAAGAATGATTGCTAGTTGGGGACAGTAGACTCTGAGCATAGACCATGGCGATGAGTAGATAGTAGACTGAGTATAGACCATGGTGATGAGTAGACAGTGTATAGACCATGGCGATGAGTAGACAGTGTATAGACCATGGCGATGAGTAGACTCTGAGCATAGACCATGGCGATAAGTAGACTGAGTATAGACCATGGCGATGAGTAGACTCTGAGCATAGACCATGGCGATGAGTAGATAGTAGACTGAGTATAGACCATGGTGGTGAGTAGATTGTGGACTGAGTATAGACCATGGTGATGAGTAGATAGTAGACTGAGTATAGACCATGGCGATCAGTAGACAGTGTATAGACCATGGCGATGAGTAGACAGTAGACTGAGCATAGACCATGGCAATGAGTAGATAGTGGACTGAGTATAGACCATGGCGATGAGTAGATAGTGGACTGAGTATAGACCATGGTGATGAGTAGACAGTAGACTGAGCATAGACCATGGCAATGAGTAGACAGTAGACTCTGAGCATATACCATGGCGATGAATAGACAGTGTATAGACCATGGTGATGAGTAGACAGTAGACTGAGCATAGATCATGGTGATGAGTAGATAGTAGACTTAGTATAGACCATGGTGATGAGTAGACTGAGTATAAACCATGGCAATGAGTAGACAGTAGACTGAGTATAGACCATGGCAATGAGTAGACAGTATACTCTGAGCATATACCATGGCGATGAATAGACAGTAGACTGAGTATAGACCATGGTGATGTGTAGACAGCAGACTGAGTATAGACCATGGTGATGTGTAGACAGCAGACTGAGTATAGACCATGGTGATGAGTAGATATTAGACTAAGTATAGACCATGACGATCAGTAGACAGTGTATAGACCATGGCGATGAGTAGACAGTAGACTGAGCATAGACCATGGCGATGAGTAGATAGTGGACTGAGTATAGACCATGGTGATGAGTAGACAGTAGACTGAGCATAGACCATGGCAATGAGTAGATAGTAGACTGAGTATAGACCATGGCGATGAATAGACAGTGTATAGACCATGGCGATGAGTAGACAGTAGACTGAGCATAGACCATGGTGATGAGTAGATAGTAGACTGAGTATAGACCATGGCGATGAGTAGACTGAGTATAGACCATCGCGATGAGTAGACAGTAGATTGAGTTTAGACCATGGTGATGAGTAGACTGTGTATAGACCATGGCGATGAGTAGACAGTAGACTGAGTATAGACCATGGTGATGAGTAGACTGAGTATAGACCATGGCGATGAGTAGATAGTAGACTGAGTATAGACCATGGTGATGAGTAGACTGAGTATAGACCATGGCGATGTGTAGACAGCAGACTGAGTATAGACCATGGTGATTTGTAGACAGTAGACTGAGTATAGACCATGGTGATGAATAGGCAGTAGACTGTGTATAAACCATGGTGATAAGTAGACAGTAGACTGAGTATAGACCATGGCGATGAGTAAGCAGTAGACTCTGAGTATTGACCATTGGGACGAGTAGGCAGTAGACCGAGTATAGACCATGGCAATGAGTGGACAGTAGACTGTGTATAGACCATGGCAATGAGTAGACAATAGTCTGTGTATAGACCATGGCAATGAGTAGACAGTAGACTGAGTATAGACCATGGCAATGAGTAGACTGAGTATAGACCATGGCGATGAGTAGACAGTAGACTGATTATAGACCATGGCAATGAGTAGACTGAGTATAGACCATGGCGATGAGTAGACAGTAGACTGAGTATAGACCATGGCGATGAGTAGGCAGTAGACTGAGTATAGACCATGGCGATGAGTAGACAGTAGACTGAGTATAGACCATGGCAATGAGTAGACAGTAGACTGAGTATAGACCATGGCGATGAGTAGACAGTAGACTGAGTATAGACCATGGCAATGAGTAGACAATAGTCTGTGTATAGACCATGGCAATGAGTAGACAGTAGACTGAGTATAGACCATGGCAATGAGTAGACTGAGTATAGACCATGGCAATGAGTAGACAGTAGACTGAGTATAGACCATGGCGATGAGTAGGCAGTAGACTGAGTATAGACCATGGCGATGAGTAGACAGTAGACTGAGTATAGACCATGGCAATGAGTAGACAGTAGACTGAGTATAGACCATGGCAATGAGTAGGCAGTAGACTGATTATAGACCATGGCAATGAGTAGGCAGTAGACTGATTATAGACCATGGCAATGAGTAGGCAGTAGACTGATTATAGACCATGGCAATGAGTAGGCTGTAGACTGATTATAGACCATGGCAATGAGTAGGCAGTAGACTGATTATAGACCATGGTGATGAGTAGACACTGACCAATCACTCACTCATTAATTTTGTGTGGATATTGTAGGCCTATTACTTGATTTTGTCTTTGTGCTAAAATGAGTAATAATTGATTTGGTTTAACTTTATGGTTCATTAAAATTTAAATATTTTTATATTGTTTTATATTTTATTATTCATGTTATTTGTTATTGTTCCTGTTTCTTCTAATTTAATTCTTTCTCTTCTTTCCTTCCTCATTTTCCTTTCACCATCGAGGGGAGATATAATTTGCAGCCTTTTGCTTTTCTGTTTGCCTCTGCTGCTGTTATGTTTCCTAGTGTTTCTAATATTCCATCAATCCATCTTTCTCATGGTCAGCCCTTGGGTCTGATGTTCGCACAACACTCATTTGTTGTATTTTGATCTTTCTGTCTTGTCACATGACCATCTGTTTTTATCTGTTGTTTCTTTATATATTTTATAGCAGGGGTTATTCCTGGCTTTTTCCTGTTCATCATTTCTGATCTTATCTATAAGGCTGCTTCTTGTCATTCGTCTAACACATTTCACCTTGGCAGTTGTTATTTTTCTTATTGTTCTTGCATCAGGATCCAGGATCATTGGTAGCATAACGTTGGGATGAAGATTTTAATCTAATTAAAATAAATAAAATACTATGGTCACGTCAAAAGACAGAGTGGACTGGAAAAAACAATAATGGAAAGTATGGTTTCTGGATGATGCATCAGGATCAGACCAAGAAGAAGGTGATTTCAAGACATCAAGGAGACCTCGAACATGGCAACGGAAGAAGTTGGAAATCTGGCTAGAAACAGAAATTCTTAAATATTGGTTGTGGTGAATTCAACGTTCTGCAAAGGACATGTGACCTGATAATGATGACTTCTCATTTTGTTATTGTTTTATAGCAAAATAATTTAAATGCTTTTGAAAATAAATGCCTCAGGAAGATAGTTAGCTGAGTTGGCAGTGTTCCCTAACATTTGGTATTTCGTGGCAAAGCGCTGTGCCACTGAGTACAGGATTGATCCTACTTCGAACCATATATTGTTGTTTGTTTTTTTTCCTGTTGTTGATTATTTGTCATTTTTTCAGAGTGCTGTAAAAATAACTCTTCCTCTGAAATGATTTGCCTCAGAAGATACTGTACACCACAAAATGATTTCAAAACTAGCGCCAAAAAAAAAGAAATGACTAAGCATCCAAAAAAATAATCTATAATCAAGAGAAGAAGGTGGTCATATGTTGGCCATGTGATGAGAAGAGATAACAAGAGAAGTAGGTGGTCATATGTTGGCCATGTGATGAGAAGAGATAACAAGATAAGAAGGTGGTCATATGTTGGCCATGTGATGAGAAGAGATAACAAGATAAGAAGGTGGTCATATGTTGGCCATGTGATGAGAAGAGATAACAAGAGAAGTAGGTGGTCATATGTTGGCCATGTGATGAGAAGAGATAACAAGATAAGAAGGTGGTCATATGTTGGCCATGTGATGAGAAGAGATAACAAGAGAAGAAGGTGGTCATATGTTGGCCATGTGATGAGAAGAGATAACAAGATAAGAAGGTGGTCATATGTTGGCCATGTGATGAGAAGAGATAACAAGAGAAGAAGGTGGTCATATGTTGGCCATGTGATGATAAGAGACAACAAGAGAAGAAGATGGTCATATGTTGGCCATGTGATGATAAGAGACAACAAGAGAAGAAGGTGGTCATATGTTGGCCATGTGATGATAAGAGACAACAAGAGAAGAAGGTGGTCATATGTTGGCCATGTGATGAGAAGGGACAACAAGAGATTTTCAAAGCTAGCTCTAAAATTGGAAACAGAGTGTGAAATAAATTGAGGCTTAACCTAGAGAAACACTAAAAAGAACACTGAGGCAAGTGGCAATAACAGCAGGCATCAGCTACATTGCAAAGGTTGTGAAACCCGGCGAGAACTGTGATGGGTGGCGAGCTACAGTACAGGTCCTGTGCACAGCCTGACACTTAACAG
The DNA here is from genome assembly GCA_032433765.1 of Megaustenia siamemsis. NCBI lineage: Eukaryota > Metazoa > Mollusca > Gastropoda > Stylommatophora > Ariophantidae > Megaustenia > Megaustenia siamemsis. Next base: position 67,120,933 of record JAVIAB010000160.1, read on the forward strand.
CAAAGATCATCGGGCATGAAGAGTCTAAAACTATTGTCCTATGGGCTGGTTTCAGCTTGAAAGGGCAAAAGATAGACAGACAGGCAGAAAATATTTACATTTTCTCTCTCTCTCTTTTTAAAAAAAAAATTAATTTGCTAATAGGTATCTGTCACAAAAGTGAAATAGAATATTAACTTTTTGTTGTAGTATCATAACTTGAATCATCTCTGATTAAATTAAAATGAAATATTTTAAAATGGAGAGAAAATATAACATTTCAAATGCTCAAACATGGTTATGTTTAATGGCAATATTGTCTCTCCGTAAGGTTGTGGGGAATTTAAGCTCAAGGCTAAAAGGGTGTGCGCCCACATGCAGAAGGAGAGAAAGAGAGAGACTTCTTCTTCTGTGATCATGGCTCATTCAGACTAGGACTCTGGATCTCTTATGAAGGCTGCTGCCTGTACAATAAGGTTGCACCGTATAGTTTCTCTTGCAGGGAGGTGGGTGTGGGCCACATTGACCTCCTCAGGTCTGTGTACTGGGGGCAATCCTGTAGAACATGTTTTGTTGTTATGTTATCCAGAGTACAGTGGCATTGGCTGGTAGTTCCTATTTTGAGTTTGGTGAATGTGTGATTTCTCATTCTGATGTGGCCAGTGCATAGGCAAAGTATGATTGATTCTTTTCCTCCTTGGTAGTTGGAGGTATCCATCCATCTCATTGTACTTTGAACGTTCTTGTTTCCAATATTTCATAATACTGACCTTTTATGATGAATTTGGCTTCATCGTGGCCGACCAGATGGTTCTCTTGTGGTAACTTCCCTCCCTCTTTAGCAAGTTTGTCTGCATATTCATTTCCTTAATATATAGAGAGATAAGTGTAGGTGTAAAAGTTTTGTAATTTTCTAAGAAATCTTTAAGGTAGGCAGGAATGGTATGTATCATTGTAAGACACACTAATGGGTACAATTTCCAGAATGAGATTTTGCATCTTCACAGATGTTCATTTTGCAGTGCTGATGAAGATTATTTTTGTAGACTGTGTGTTACTGTGGGCAAATGTTTCATGCATTTCTATGATCCCGAGACCACGATTTTCATTACTGAACTGGAGATGTATTTTGTAGCTCAGACAGAGGAGTTCCACAATTAGGGCATCAGGAAGGTGAAAAAGTGATGGGAGAAGTATATCACCTTGCAAGGTTGGTGAATACATAAAGAAGGAATAAGTTAACATACATTTTGAAGTACATATATCATACATGACAAAGCAAGCCCTTATGTGGGAAACAACAGGTAAGAGGAAAAGAGGCTGACCCAGAAAGACACTGAGAAAAACATTGATCAGAGAGATAAAAGCAGCAGCAATCGGCTCCCTCAATGAGATAAAGTTACTTGCACAGAACAGAGACAAATGGCAAGATTTAATAAAATATCTTTAGAAAGGATTGAAAACTGCTAGAATGAAAATTTAGATTATTTAATTTAAGTTATAACTAAGAAAATAACTGTACTAGAAAAGTGTGTGAGATGTCAATAAAGAGGAGACTTTCAAAGTTAACCTCAGTCAGTACTTGTTTCAATGCACAGTCTGTTTTATGTTTGGTCCATGAATCAATAACTCAATAATGCAAACATGCTGGCCAGGATTTCATTGTCACCTGGACATGTTACATAACACATGGTTTCCACATTTAACGTTTGTGAATTCTTATATTAGATAATATTATACATAATTATAAATTAGATGGTTATAATTTGTTTTTAGCATTCTGTACTAGAATGGAAAATATTTTCTTTATTGTCAGTAGGCACAGATGGCTGAAGCATGTCCATCACTTCCCAGTGATCAGATCTCAATCACAGAAACATTACATGTGACCTTCAGAGACGGAATGTTTCAGGAAAATCTTCAAGAACAGCGAGATGAGGTATGTTGTATATGAGGGGCTAACAGAAAATTCCTGGATTATGCCAAGTAAAAGTTACAGGGTAATCTTGTTTTAATCTGACCATCACCTTCTTAATAGTGTCTTTGGAAAGCTACAGCAATCTCAGCACCTCTTCTGTGTCTCAAAGGCGTAGTGAAAGTCTTTTTTGCATAAGTTGTCCGAAACTACCTGTAATCCAATATGATGTCATTAGTGGTGTCGAAGTGGCACCCCTTTGGCTTTGATTTCAGTTTAGGGAACAATACAAAGTCACAAGGGGGCTAGGTCAAGTGAATACAGAAAGTGTGGAACCACTCGCATCTTTATTTATATAAAAGCTTGCACTATTCTGATTGTGATGTGAGCTGACAAGATGCAATAAGGCAACAACTATTGTAGTGTCAAAGCAAAGATTTTCCAGGTGAGCAATTGACAGTAAAGAAATGATGAGCATGCATTTTTTTATGCTCTAGTTTAAGGGTACAGTACCAATATAAGGGTACAATATTTATTTTTTTTAAAGCATACAATTCGGTACGAGATATTTAACCCCCTCTACTTATTTCTATTAGGGAGCCACAGTAGCTCAGTGGTTAGTGAACTGGACTACAAAGGACAAGTGGTAGGGTTCGATCCCAACCGACGGCTTCCGGGTTCACCCAGTTTTTAATGGGTACCGGATTTTTTTCTGGGAAAGTAATGCGGCACGGGCATAATACCGACCACATTACCCCAAAAATCATGTGCCGAAAGTCTGTCAAATTTATGGTCACTAACATCATATTCCCTATACGCCACTTGGCATGACGGGGGCACTTTACTTTACTTTACTTTACTTATTTCTATTAGATATTGGAGCTCCGGACATCAGCTCATTACACATCACTTCATTACACATCACTTTAGATATAAAAATTAAAGATCTAGTCACCCAAGAACTTCAGGACATATCGTCAACTAAACTTTGATCTGACATTGTATGTAGTCCATCCTGTTATTTTCCTGTGTGGCTACTGATGCGTGACTGATTCTTTCCTTATGAATGGATGACTCATTGTTACACTGTATTCATGACTGAGTCAAAGGCCAATTACTGCTGATCATAATAGCTAGCCGGAGTCCATCCGCTTGATGGAGGGACAAAGTTTTTGGGGAATGGTTCATTTGATCTCTCTGACTACTTCACCCAACTACTGACAGACCTTCTTTCACTCTGATACATTACATGATCACTTGGGTATCTGTTATATTTTGTATATTGCTGAATCAGAGAGTTTTAATCCCCCAAATGAAGTTATTATTTTGCTCCTTGCTTGTTACATATACTTTACTTACTTTAATCATACATCTTCAAACATAGAACAAAGAACAAGAGGTAGGGTTCGATCCCAACCGACGGCTTCCGGGTTCACCCAGCCTTTAATGGGTACCTGATTTTTTTTCATGGAAAGTGAAGCGGCATGGGCGTAATACCGACCACATTACCGCAAAAATCATGTGCCGAAGGTCTGTAAAATATATGGTCACTAACACCATATTCCCTATACGCCACTTGGCGTAACGGGTGTATTTTACTTTTTTACTTTTTTTCAAACCTAGAAACACATTGAACAAACATATACTTTACTTACTTTAATCATACATCTTCAAACCTAGAAACACATTGAACAAACATATACTTTACTTACTTTAATCATACATCTTCAAACCTAGAAACACATTGAACAAACATATACTTTACTTACTTTAATCATACATCTTCAAACCTAGAAATACATTCTTCTTCCACCTTTTTAGCTCCCAGTGGAGCATAGGTCTTCAACAAACACTTTCCAAGTCATTCTGTTTTTTGCCATTCTTTTAAGATCATTCCATGTCTTCCCCATCATCTTCATCTCTGCTTCTATCTGTCTTCTTCAAGAATTTCTTGGTCTTCCTCTTTGTCTTTTCCCCTGGGGATTCCAAAAAAAGGGCCTGATGTGTAATACTCTCAGTTGACTTCCACAGTGTGTGTCCTATCCAGCGCCATCGTCTTTGCTGTATCGCTTTATCCACTGGTATTTGACTGGTACATTTCTATAATTCTATGTTAGTGATTTTGTCCTGCCATTTCCATCCTTTTATTCTGCGTAAGCATCCATTAATGAAAGTCTGTATCTTCATGATTGTCAATTTTGTTGTTCTCCATATTTTACAGCCATATAATATGACCGACTTTACATTTGAGTTGAACATTTTTATTTTTGTATTTAACCTAATTTCTTTGGATTTCCATATGTTTCCCTGTGCAACAAAAGCTCCTCTTGCTTTTGATATCCTTATTTTGGTATCATTTTCTGTTACTCCCTCTTTATCTATATTACTATATCTATTATACTTCAGTTATTTTTCCCTAGATTCTGGCTCTGCAATCAATCTTCAACCTTGAGGGGGATGACAAGTTGAAGATTTTATCTCAAGTCAGTGAGGACAATGAAGGCATATTTACTATGTTGGTGGGTAAAACTATGATATTGTAACAAATGTAAATACATATTTAATCTATTATATCTGTACAATACTAACATCAAAACAAATAACATCAGGCCTAAAACTAAGAATAGCAAAATGTTACATCTTCTCAATATTCCTGTATGGTGCAGAAACATGGACATTAGACAAGAAAACATAACAGAAAATTTAAAGCCTTTGAAATGTGCATTTATAGAAGAATAGGTAGAATTGAATGGAAAGAAAAGAAAACAAACGATGAAGTTTTAAAACAACTAAAAATGAAAAGAGAACTACAAAGCATAATTCAAACAAGACAAATGCGATTTTTGGGGCATGTTAAAAGACACAACAGCCTAATAAAAGTAATATTGGAAGGGAAAATACAAGGTAAAAGAGGCAGAGTCAGACCAACACTAACATCGACGAGTAACATCAAAAGATGGACAAGTCAACCTATGCCAATCTGCACCATCAAAGCAAAAGACAGAGTGGAATGGCGCTCCATGGTAGTCAACGTTCGATGTGGAGACGGCACTCAATGATGATGATGATGATATCTGTAAATACATTTCATGTAATATTCGGTTGTCATATGGAAAGAATTGTCGGCAAAAGAAACACAGAAGACATAACAAAAATGAAATGAAACAGGACATAGAAAAAGATAGATCAACAGCATACCATGTTGCTTGATATCAAGTTATTTTATCTCATGGTTCTTGTATATAGGTCCATCATCATAGTTCTTGTTTATAGGACCATCATCATAGTTCTTGTATATAGGACCAGAATCATAGTTCTTGTATATAGGACCATCATCATAGTTCTTGTATATAGGACCATCATCATAGTTCTTGTATATAGGACCATCATCATAGTTCTTGTATATAGGACCATCATTAGTGTTCTTGTAGACATCATCATTGTTCTTGTATATAGGACCATCATCATAGTTCTTGTATATAGGACCATCATCATTGTTCTTGTATATAGGACCATCATTAGTGTTCTTGTATATAGGGCCATCATCATTGTTCTTGTATATAGGACCATCATCATTGTTCTTGTATATAGGACCATCATCATTGTTCTTGTATATAGGACCATCATCATAGTTCTTGCATATAGGACCATCATCATTGTTCTTGTATATAGGACCATCATTAGTGTTCTTGTATATAGGACCATCATCATTGTTCTTGTATATAGGACCATCATCATTGTTCTTGTATATAGAACCATCATCATTGTTCTTGTATATAGGACCATCATTAGTGTTCTTGTATATAGGACCAACATTTGTGTTCTTGTATATAGGACCATCATCATTGTTCTTGTATATAGGACCATCATCAATGTTCTTGTATATAGAACCATCATCATTGTTCTTGTATATAGGACCATCATTAGTGTTCTTGTATATAGGACCATCATCATTGTTCTTGTATATAGGACCATCATCATTGTTCTTGTATATAGGACCATCATTAGTGTTCTTGTATATAGGACCATCATCATTGTTCTTGTATATAGGACCATCATCATTGTTCTTGTATATAGGACTATCATTAGTGTTCTTGTATATAGGACTATCATCAAAGTTCTTGTATATAGGACCATCATTAGTGTTCTTGTATATAGGACCATCATCATTGTTCTTGTATATAGGACTATCATCAAAGTTCTTGTATATAGGACCATCATCATTGTTCTCGTATATAGGACCATTATCATTGTTCTTGTATATAGGACTATCATCATTGTTCTTGTATATAGGACTATCATCAAAGTTCTTGTATATAGGACCATCATCATTGTTCTTGTATATAGGACTATCATCATTGTTCTTGTATATAGGACTATCATCATTGTTCTTGTATATAGGACCATCATCATTGTTCTTGTATATAGAATCATCATCATTGTTCTTGTATATAGGACCATCATCATTGTTCTTGTATATAGGACTATCATCATTGTTCTTGTATATAGGACCATCATCATTGTTCTTGTATATAGGACTATCATTAGTGTTCTTGTATATAGGACTATCATCAAAGTTCTTGTATATAGGACCATCATTAGTGTTCTTGTATATAGGACCATCATCATTGTTCTTGTATATAGGACCATCATTGTGTTCTTGTATATAGGACTATCATCAAGTTCTTGTATATAGGACCATCATCATTGTTCTTGTATATAGGACCATCATCATTGTTCTTGTATATAGGACTATCATCAAAGTTCTTGTATATAGGACCATCATCATTGTTCTTGTATATAGGACTATCATCAAAGTTCTTGTATATAGGACTATCATCATTGTTCTTGTATATAGGACCATCATCATAGTTCTTGTATATAGGACTATCATCATAGTTCTTGTATATAGGACCATCATCATTGTTCTTGTATATAGGACTATCATCAAAGTTCTTGTATATAGGACTATCATCATTGTTCTTGTATATAAGACCATCATCATTGTTCTTGTATATAGGACTATCATCAAAGTTCTTGTATGTAGGACCATCATCATTGTTCTTGTATATAGGACCATCATCATAGTTCTTGTATATAGGACTATCATCATAGTTCTTGTAGACATCATCACTGTTCTTGTATATAGGACCCTCATTAGTGTTCTTGTAGACATCATCATTGTTCTTGTATATAGGACCCTCATCATAGTTCTTGTATATAGGACTATCAACATAGTTCTTGTAGACATCATAATTGTTCTTGTATGTAGGACCATCCTTAGTGTTCTTGTATATAGGACGATCATCATTGTTTTTGTATGTAGGATTATCATCATTGTTCTTGTATGTAGGACTATCATCATTGTTCTTGTATATAGGACCATCATCATAGTTCTTGTATATAGGACCATCATCATAGTTCTTGTATATAGGACCATCATCATAGTTCTTGTATATAGGACCATCATCATAGTTCTTGTATATAGGACCATCATCATTGTTCTTGTATATAGGACCATCATCATTGTTCTTGTATATAGGACTACCATCAAAGTTCTTGTATATAGGACCATCATCATTGTTCTTGTATGTAGGACCATCATCATTGTTCTTGTATGTAGGACTATCATCATTGTTCTTGTATGTAGGACCATCATCATTGTTCTTGTATATAGGACCGTCATCATTGTGCTTGTATATAGGACCATCATCATAGTTCTTGTATATAGGACCATCATCATTGTTCTTGTATATAGGACCATCATTAGTGTTCTTGTAGACATCATCATAGTTCTTGTATATAGGACCGTCATCATTGTTCTTGTATATAGGACCATCGTCATAGTTCTTGTATATAGGACCATCATCATTGTTCTTGTATATAGGACCATCATTAGTGTTCTTGTAGGCATCATCATTGTTTTTGTATATAGGACCGTCATCATTGTGCTTGTATATAGGACCATCATCATAGTTCTTGTATATAGGACCATCATCATTGTTCTTGTATATAGGACCATCATTAGTGTTCTTGTAGACATCATCATAGTTCTTGTATATAGGACCGTCATCATTGTTCTTGTATATAGGACCATCGTCATAGTTCTTGTATATAGGACCATCATCATTGTTCTTGTATATAGGACCATCATTAGTGTTCTTGTAGGCATCATCATTGTTTTTGTATATAGAACCATCATTAGTGTTCTTGTAGACATCATCATAGTTCTTGTATATAGGACCATCATCATTGTTCTTGTATATAGGACCATCATCATAGTTCTTGTATATAGGACTATCATCATAGTTCTTGTAGACATCATCACTGTTCTTGTATATAAGACCATCATTAGTGTTCTTGTAGACATCATCATTGTTCTTGTATATAGGACCATTATCATAGTTTTTGTAGACATCATCATAGTTTTTGTATATAGGACCATCATCATAGTTCTTGTATATAGGACCATCATCATAGTTCTTGTAGACATCATCATTGTTCTTGTATGTAGGACCATCATTAGTGTTCTTGTATATAGGACCATCATCATTGTTTTTGTATGTAGGACTATCACCATTGTTCTTGTATGTAGGACTATCATCATTGTTCTTGTATGTAGGACCATCATCATTGTTCTTGTATGTAGGACTATCATCATTGTTCTTGTATTAGGACCATCATCATTGTTCTTGTATGTAGGACCATCATCATTGTTCTTGTATGTAGGACCACCATCATTGTTCTTGTATGTAGGACTATCATCATAGTTCTTGTATGTAGGACCATCATCATTGTTCTTGTATGTAGGACCATCATCATTGTTCTTGTATATAGGACCATCATCATTGTTCTTGTATATAGGACCATCATTAGTGTTCTTGTATATAGGACCATCATTAGTGTTCTTGTATATAGGACCATCATTAGTGTTCTTGTATATAGGACCATCATCATTGTTCTTGTATATAGGACCATCATCATTGTTCTTGTATATAGGACCATCATCATTGTTCTTGTATATAGGACCATCATTAGTGTTCTTGTATATAGGACCATCATCATTGTTCTTGTATATAGGACCATCATCATTGTTATTGTATATAGGACCATCATCATTGTTCTTGTATATAGGACCATCATCATTGTTCTTGTATATAGGACCATCATCATTGTTCTTGTATATAGGACCATCATTAGTGTTCTTGTATATAGGACCATCATTAGAGTTTATGTATATAGGACCATAATCATTGTTCTTGTATATAGGACCATCATTAGTGTTCTTGTATATAGGACCTCATCATTGTTCTTGTATATAAGACCATCATCATTGTTCTTGTATATAGGACCATCATTAGTGTTCTTGTATATAGGACCATCATTAGTGTTCTTGTATATAGGACCATCATCATTGTTCTTGTATATAGGACCATCATCATAGTTCTTGTATATAGGACTATCATTAGTGTTCTTGTATATAGCACTATCATCATAGTTCTTGTATATAGGACCATCATTAGTGTTCTTGTATATAGGACCATCATTAGTGTTCTTGTATATAGGACCATCATTAGTGTTCTTGTATATAGGACCATCATCATAGTTCTTGTATATAGGACCATCATCATAGTTCTTGTATATAGGACTATCATCATAGTTCTTGTATATAGGACCATCATCATAGTTCTTGTATATAGGATTATCATCATTGTTCTTGTATATAGGACCATCATCATAGTTCTTGTATATAGGACTATCATCATAGTTCTTGTATATAGGACCATCATTAGTGTTCTTGTATATAGGACCATCATTAGTGTTCTTGTATATAGAACCATCATTAGTGTTCTTGTATATAGGACTATCATCATTGTTCTTGTATATAGGACCATCATCATAGTTCTTGTATATAGGACCATCATCATAGTTCTTGTATATAGGACCATCATCATTGTTCTTGTATATAGGACCATCATCATAGTTCTTGTATATAGGACCATCATCATAGTTCTTGTATATAGGACCATCATCATTGTTCTTGTATATAGGACCATCATTAGTGTTCTTGTATATAGGACTATCATCATTGTTCTTGTATATAGGACCATCATCATTGTTCTTGTATATAGGACCATCATCATTGTTCTTGTATATAGGACCATCATTAGTGTTCTTGTATATAGGACCATCATCATAGTTCTTGTATATAGGACCATCATCATAGTTCTTGTATATAGGACCATCATCATAGTTCTTGTATATAGGACCATCGTCATAGTTCTTGTATATAGGACCATCATCATTGTTCTTGTATATAGGACCATCATTAGTGTTCTTGTATATAGAACCATCATTAGTGTTCTTGTATATAGGACCATCATCATTGTTCTTGTATATAGGACCATCATCATTTTTCTTGTATATAGGACCGTCATCATTGTTCTTGTATATAGGACCATCATTAGTGTTCTTGTATATAGGACCATCATTAGTGTTCTTGTATATAGGACCATCATTAGTGTTCTTGTATATAGGACCATCATCATTGTTCTTGTATATAGGACCATCATTAGTGTTCTTGTATATAGAACCATCATTTGTATTCTTGTATATAGGACCATCATCATAGTTCTTGTATATAGGACCTTTATCATTATTCTTGTATATAGAAACATCATCATAGTTCTTGTATATAGGACCTTTATCATTGTTCTTGTATATAGGACCATCATTAGTGTTCTTGTATATAGGACCATCATTAGTGTTCTTGTATATAGAATCATCATTAGTGTTCTTGTATATAGGACCATCATCATAGTTCTTGTATATAGGATCATCATTAGTGTTCTTGTAGACATCATCATAGTTCTTGTATATAGGACCATCATCATAGTTCTTGTATATAGGACCATCATCATAGTTCTTGTATATAGGACCATCATCATAGTTCCTCTATATAGGACCATCATCATAGTTTTTTTATATAGGACCATCATCATAGTTCTTGTATATAGGACCATCATTATAGTTCTTGTATATAGGACCATCATTAGTGTTCTTTAGGCATCAAGTGTCTCCACTTTTGACCTGATGTTCACACAGTCTGGACATGGTTGCAGATTCATGATTATTGACTGCATCATCAGCTAATCCTACCTCCCTCAGTACATTCAGAATGTCAGCCCTGTCCATTGCACATCCACCAACCATGACAGCAGTTCTAGCCAGGCTGTCAGTTCGTTGATTTCCCTTCATGTCAGAGTGTCCAGGGACAAAAATGAAACATAAACCAGTCAGTCCTTAGTTCTTTAGTGACACCCACCACTGTTTTGGAACTTTTGAGGCTCTGTTTGAAAAGTGTTCCTTGGTGCAGTTTCCTCATAATCCAAGTCCAAGTTTCTGCCGGAGCTACTGAGTTTAGTGCTATGTGCACACCGTGAGCTGTTTTTTTCATCCGGATCACGTTTCAATATTCCAATTGCTTATGATGAATGACGATATCATATAATGGACAGTTCAGTTGCGTTCACTTTTAGTGCAGCTATGTCTTATGTCTTTTGGCATGTGCTGTGGCTGCTATGATGAGACTGCAGCTGCCTTTCTTTGTTTGGATCCTTCAATGAGATGAGATGTTAATTCTGATGATTCCACTAGCATGAACAGTAGATTTTGGATTTTAATTCATTTGCAGTGATACTGGGGCCATCAACTAACTACAACTACCAACCACTGTCTTTGAACACAGCATTCTTTAATCTTCCTGAGCATGCTCATCGAGTCACCCAAAAGACACACAAATAATTAAAAGGTTGGGTTTTGAGCCAGGCTAGGCCAACACTTTAGTTACTGCTATAGTCTCCACGGTCATACTGTAACACTAGATGTTTTTCCTACAATCTGTTCCGATTAAATGTTCTGTAAATTCCTTTGTTCGATTCTGCAACTGACTTCTAATATTCTGCCTTTTGTGATTCTGTGTACTGTTTGCCCATCTCACCGCCTCGTTGAATTGACCGACCGATGGACTGACTGTTGGCCCACTGACGGAACTTGCTTTGCCTGGACTTGTGACTTGTTTATTGACTAACTGACTGACCCGTACTTGATCTGAGACTGCAAACTATGAATGAACAGGAAACTTGATCTGCTTCCCTCGTGATCTCTTCATGTGGTGTACTTCACGCTGTTGTATGATTGTGCCTGTACTGTAGAATCCAATAACAGTCTTTCTCCGCGACACTAACGTTCGTTCGTCACCACACTGTCAAACACGACAAGCAATGGTGATAATTCACTGGACACAAAGTCCTCTCATGAACATGAGTTTATTGACAGGTAATTTGTCAAGTAAAACAATATGTAAAAGCCAGTGGCTTACACTGCGCTTGGCTGTTCACACACACAAAATGTACTGTAGGCACCTCCTCACTGCAGTCGTGCCTCAATCAGCTCTCACATCAATCGGTCCAAATGCTGAAATCACCGTCGTCTGGAACCTAAGCTATGTTCCTATATTAAGCACAATAACTGTCTCGTCATTAAACCTGAGACTTACTTCTACAATAGCATCTCTTAGTTACTCCTTGGACTAATTCTTAGTCACTCTTTGGGCTCCACGAACCATTGGCCTACCGCCTAAGCTATTGGGGTCTACAGCAATCGCCTCGCAGGCCATCCACCGTGTGAATCTGTGTCAAAATCTCCTATCTAAAACTCAAACTGTACAACTAAAACTGAACTGACTGTTAACTCTTCTCTCGAACATGACTAACACTAACTCTATTGAGGTTGGTACGCCATTACAGGCTACTGCCTCCCGCATGTGTGAAACTCCGTGTCTAACCTTGTACATCAACTATATCTTTCATCTCCAGCCAATCACAAATTCCCTTGCATACTCTCCCCATTTCTAATTGTACCTTCTCAACAGTCATGGGAGTTTCATTATTCTGTCTGAACTAATTTCCTCACTTTCTTCCCGTGAAGTGTCCACGTCCCCCCCCCATCACTCACTCACCTCATTGTTACACATTTTCACCTCTGCTGTTACAATACCACTTGCAGTTACCGCAAGCACCGCTCTCCTCCTTCACTGTTTTTTCCTCTACCTGGGCAGTGAAAGTCCATGAGCTGTACAATCAGGTATGAAGGGCTAAAGGACACATTCAAGTACAGTGATGATGGTACTATGTACAAGAGCAATAATTTTCAAGCTAGAATGTGTAATTATAATTTTAATTATATCTTAGATTACTGTTTGCCCAAAACCAATCAATGATGCAATACAAGTGGAGTTGGCTTTACCGGCAGGGAAGAATGACAATCTAGCAGCTGCAGCATGTACAGATACTTTACCATTGTTTGGACCAAATGTGCAGCTGAACAGGTCAACATCTGGTGAGTTAATATTGTTACTAGTTTTATTTAGGCATTCTTATTCTTCACCTGTTCACATTTATATTTTTACACCATCAGATGAATGCTTGTGATGAATTTATCTTTTATATAGAGCTCTTTAACTCCAAATAGCTTTGATTATCTTCTTCTTCGGCGTACACCTTGAGACATCAATATTAATAAGCTCAAAGAAAGTGTCTGCTCAAGGCTGGTGACATCTCCATGCAACCTGTCCAGGTATGGTACTAGTGAAGGTCACACCTTGAGACATCAATATTAATAACTCAAAGAAAGTGTCAGCTCAAGGTTGGTGACATTTCCATGCACCTGTCCAGGTATGGTACTGGTGATGGTCACACCTTGAGACATCAATATTAATAAGCTCAAAGAAAGTGTCAGCCCAGGTTGATGACATCTCCATATAACTTGTCCAAGTATGGTACTAGTGAAGGCCACAAGAGTCTTTCCTTTGATTTTAATGCTGAATCTGTGGGCCAATGCATTTTTCTCAACTGATGAACTGTGGGTTAGAACATTCCTATAGTTTTATGTTCCACAGTCTGATTATGGTGGTATATCTGGCAGTCAAAGTCTATCAACTGTTAATTTAGTTTATTATGACCTGTCCTGAAACTGAAGGTTGTCCTAGTCAGTCCAGTTTATGTTAGTCATAGTTAGAATGTGCTGTTTCTTCTCATACAGTAGATGGCTCTCTTTATTTCAAAATATCTGTTTTCTTTGTTGATATGTTCACTTTCTCCTTCCATTTTGACAGGTGTATCTATTTTTTTTAAAATTTCTAGTATAGCTCAATGTTATGATATTTACTATAGTATAATGCAGACAATGAAAGTTGGCTTATTTAATTCATTTCTAAGTTTTTGGTAATTTACCATGCTGGATGTCTTGTAGGACAGATAGAGCATCTGAAAAGATGATGATGTGGCAGCAGTCTGAACAAAATCTATCTTGTAAAAGAAATAATAATAAATTCTGCAGTAGCACATGAACAGTTCTTCAATTTGTAGCATTTGATTGAATAATCTCTTTAATAAAGAGCAGACATTCCAGCAAAATCACAGTCCACCATTCTTTATTACTGATTTATAAAAACCCACCTCTTTACCTTCCCAAGGATGGCATTGGCAAGGATCATTTTCTGTGAAATACTTGTCGCCTCTTTACCTCCAAGCAACCCTGCCTCCATCGTACCCATCGAAAGATCCTCCACACTTTCACCTCACATGTGATTGGTTAACCTCAGATCAGGTAACCTCCCTGAGACATGCTATGGACACCTTATGGAGTGAGGGATGCCAGATGCCCATCATTTATACGTGGGTGGACTGGCTTGAAAATGGGGTTTTAAGGTAAGTGCTGAATAAGTAAATTACTGTGTTGTAATTTGTTTTGAATTCTTCATCTATTTTATATTTTCAACTGTTTTGAGGTTTGTTTTGAATTCTTCATCTATTTTATGTTTTCAACTGTTTTGAGGTTTGTTTTGTTATTCATCTAATTTATGTTTTTTTTTAACTTTGTTGTATTATGTTTCTCTCCCGTGTGTTACTGGGGCTTCATTATGTGGGAAGTAAAGAATAGTGACACTGTGACCTTCTAGGCATGTCGTAAGAGGTGACTAAGGGGGTTGATCGAGGGTTTGACAAGCTGTCATTGTAAAAAGTACCGTTATGGAAACAGAACCATAGATTTTAGAAGCAGTGATCTCTGCAATTTGTGCCATTTTGGCACGCAAGGTTTCTGTTTTTGATTTTTGAGATTGTAGTTCTGCCCCATGTTTATTGTAGTTCTGCCCCATGTTTATTGTAGTTCTGCCCCATGTGCTGTTTTCGGCTCGAAAGGACAATAGGTAAATAGATAGATTATGTTTCTTATTCATTTTTTAAATTTTTCATCTATGTTGTAATTTATTTTTTATTCAACTGTTTTATATTTCTTTAAAACAGTTTTAAAGTTTTTACATATTTTTATTCTTTTCGATTGTGTTGTAGTTTTTTTCTAATTCTTCAAATATTTTCTATTTTGAACTGTGTTGTAGTTTGTTTTTTATTCTTCATGTATATTATATTCTTCTTTCTTCTACTACTATCTTGGCCTCTGATGAACAGAAAAGTCAGTGGCTGTTACACCTTGTGATCAAGAAATTCCTCTGCTTCATGTAGTCTGTGACCATCTTTCACAGAGTCTCCATGTCTGGCTCACACTGTTCATCACTGTTTCCATGTCCTTGATCTGCCTCTTATCTGTCTTCCCTTCAGTGTATTCTGCATGGCTGTTCTTGTATTTATTTCTGGGTCTCTTTTGTCAACATGACCCAACCAGCACCCTCTCCTCCCTGTTATTATTGCATGATCTACTCTTGTTTGCATCTTTTGAACAATCATAAATTGCTAATTTTGTTGAGCCAGAATATTCAGAAAATTTTCCACACACATTGTGTGACATGACGGCCATAACATTTTCTTTTCTTTTGCTTTCCCAACATTCATAGCTACATAGATTTTTGTATCCAATCAGAATTAAATCCTGGCCACTTTCCTGTACCACCAATTTCAGTCTTGAGATTAGTGTTTGGACTTTTGTGTTTATATTTATTTTAGAGTGGTACTCTCATTTCCCTATTGTGTTTTTTGTATAAAGTATAAGTATTTGTTTATCTTGAACAGGGATAAGGTTTTTACCAAAATGTGGTAATTTGTCTCCTCCCTCTGTAGGTTTAGTTGTTTAATATCATTTTATGCTTATTTTATACATCTACTCTGGGCCTTCCACTGGTTTTAATTGCACCTCTTCTTTTAATATGTATTTTGTATGGTGTAGAAAACATTCTGAAAGAGACCAAAACAAAAAGAGAACTAATTTATTTCAAATATTAGGAAAAGATGATTCTAATTTTTTTTGGGCCATTTAATTCAAAGAGAAACAGGCTCTTCTATGGAAAGACGGGAACAGAAAATCATGAAGACCTAAAAAGACACTAAAAAGAACACTTATAAGAGAAGCAAAGTTCGTATGCACTCATTAGATAAGATCAAATATCTCACCCAGAATAGATTTGGGTGGCAAAAAAACACTACAAGCCCTATGCAACATCTACCAGCTCGGTAAGGATCAAGAATGAGAAGGGAACAGCTGGAATATATTGTGACAACTGGGAAAATTTACGGATGAAGATATAGAGGAAGCAAAAAGAAAAGATACCAACAGCTTAAGAGAATGGCTTGGCAGAAGGTCAACAACAGAAATGATAAATAACTCGAGATTAAGAGTTGTGAAGAGAAAGAATCACCTACACCAGCAGGCAGGGAGCCATGATAGCTCAGTGGTTAGTGAACTGGACTACAAAGGACAAGAGGTAGGGTTCGATCCCAACCGACGGCCTCTGGTTCACCCAGCCTTTAATGAGTACCGGATTTTTTTCTGGGAAAGTAAAGCGGCACGGGCGTAATACCAACCACACTATCCCAAAAATCATGTGCTGAAAGTCTGTAAAATTTATGGTCACTAAAACCATATTCCCTCTATGCCACTCAGCGTGACGGGGGTATTTTACTTTACTTTTACACCAGCAGGCATGGCACTTGATGATGACGATGATGGTATAGAATCTCGTAGCATTTTTTCAAGATGAGCATACTATTTAATTTGTTGTCAAAGCAAGCAGAAGTGGGAAATGTGGAGCCATTTCATTATTTCTTTTCTTTCTGTACAAAATAATGTTTAAAAAAAAAAAACTAATGTTGCTATATTCCAGCCATCTTGGCATCACTGATCATCTTGTGCTACAGCCATTCATACCTCAAGTTGATGAAGATGGAAATAATGTAGTAGCCTGGGTTGATAACACTGGTGAAGTCATTGCATGTTTAATACGGTGAGGTCATTTTTAACATGACAGATTCATTCCATTTTTTCCCTGTCATTGTCTAATTTTTGCACATCTGACTGTCTGTCTGTCTACCTGTCTGTCTACCTGTCTGTCTCTCTGTCTGTCTGTCTACCTGTCTGTCTGTCTACCTGTCTGTCTGTCTACCTGTCTGTCTGTCTACCTGTCTGTCTGTCTACCTGTCTGTTTACCTGTCTGTCTGCCTACCTGTCTGAATACCTGCCTACCTGTCTGTCTGTCTGTCTACCTGACTGTCTGTCTGTCTACCTGACTGTCTGTCTGTCTACCTGTCTGTCTACCTGTCTGTCTATCTACCTGTCTGTCTGTCTAGGCATAGAACATAACCTTCATTTTCCCCACCATTTACTATTGTGTCTCTTCTCTTTTCTGTCTTTCTTTATTTCTTTGTCCTCAGTCTTTCTTGTTGCTGCTAATATGTTTTCAAAGCCATCCACATAACTTAATAATCTAAGCTATTTTCTATTTCAGTAAATGAAAATATGTTTTATGTACATGTATGTATGGTCATATGTTGGACATGTGATGAGAAGAGATAATAACCGAATAGCAAAGCAGGCCCTCATATGGGAAACAACAGGTAATAGAAAAAGAGGAAGACCCAGGAGACACTGAGAAGAACATTGATGAGAGAGGCAAGAGCAGCAGGATTCGGCTCCCTCAATGAGATAGAGCTGCTTGCACAGAACAGAGACAAATGGCGAGATTTGATAAAATATCTTTAAAAGAGAACTGCTAGAACAAAAATTCAGATATGAGAAGGTGTATCTTGGTCTACGCCCTATGGGCCGGCAACGGCTCGAAAGGTCAATAGATAGATGGATAGATGTAGTTTTCTGTTACTTTAACATAGATTACTACTTCATGAGTTGTTCTCTTCTACAAATATCTAAATTTTCATCTGTGCTTGATTTTGATGTAGTAATTGATAGGGCTACATTCAGGATGTGCTCAACAGCCCTGACCGACATTCACCCTACGAGAAGAAGAACTTTTTCCATCAAACCAAGATCAAACCTGCTGAAGACAGAGTGTGTCAGCCATGCTGTTGGTTAAGTTGGAAAATTAGGACACACATGCACATAAACGTACTGATCATACGGCTATCTCATTTTGTGTTATGATGTTGTTCATATCCATCATGGTACAGAGCATTTAATCAAGTTCACATGATCAAAATATTTGAACGCTAAAGAAGAATAAGTAGAAGAAGAAGACAGATCTGATTGTAGGTAACAAGTAAATTGACCACCAGCTGAAGAGCTCTAATCACATGTTTTTAATTTTCATTCTACGTTAGTAATCAATTGTACTGTAATCTGGGGAGGGAGGAACAGGCAAATAATTGCAATGCTGCGGTAAAGTTGGTAGTAAGGAGTCAGTAGTGGGGTGTGATAAATACTTCAAGGTATGGTGACATACTCCGGCTTGGTATAGAACCGTTGATCAGAGGTTTAACAAGCCGCTATCGTAAAAACGATGTTGTTAATGAAACGTAGACCTGATACAGAATGTGTAAATTAGCAGTAGATAGTAGTGATAGTTTTTTCGGCCCTAAAACAACAACAAAAATAGGATTCTGGAATGTGCGAACAATGGCCGCTCCGACGAAACATGCACAGGTCGCGAGCGAGATGGACAGATACGATCTAGATATTTTAGGATTAAGCGAAATGCGCTGGCCTGGAACAGGTAGGAGATCTATTGATAATAAAATAGTAGTTTTTTCTGGAAGGGAAGATGGAAAACACCGTGAAGGAGTAGGCATAATGATGACAGACAAAGCTGCAAGAAGTTTATTAGAATGGGAACCGGTAAATAGCCGTCTGATACGAACACGATACAAAACAAAACATGGAAGACTTTCAATTATTCAATGTTATGCGCCTACTAACGAAGCTGATGATGAAGTTAAGGATGATTTTTATAACCAACTGCAACAACTTATAAACAAAATACCAAAACACGATCTTTTAATTGTAATGGGAGACTTCAACGCCAAAGTAGGACAAGATAACGCAGGAGTGGAACATGTGATGGGGAGAGAAGGCTGTAATACAACAAGTCAGAATGGAGAAAGATTAATAGAATTATGTTTAATAGAAAATTTAGTTATAGGTGGGACATTATTTCCACACAAAAATATCCACAAAACAACATGGATATCTCCTGATGATAGAACATCAAATCAAATTGACCACCTATGTATTAAACAACAATTCAGATCATCATTAATAGATGTAAGAGCATACAGAGGTGCTGATGTTAATAGTGACCACAACCTGTGCATTGGGAAAATAAGATTAAATTTAGAAACCAACAGAAGAGGTCAATTACACATAAAATTGATAGTCATAAACTGAAAGATGAAGCCATAAAGGAAAAGTTTAACATAGAGCTAAGTAATTGTTATTCAGCACTTGGTGAAATAGACTTAGATATCAATGAAATGTGGGACTCACAGAGCAAAATACTAATGACAGCAGCAGAAGCAAGTGCTGGACTGAAGAAAATGGAAAAACGAGCTTGGATCTCAGACACCACATGGAAATACATCAAAGAAAGAAGAGAAGCAAAGAGAGCCATGACTAATGTAAAGACAGATCTTGGAAAGGTTCTGGCAAAAGCAACATACAAAGAATTAGACAACAAAGTGAAAAGTTCGGCAAGAAGAGATACAAGAGCTTATATAGACAACTTGGCAGAGAAAGCAGAGACAGCTGCAATTACAGGAGACAGCAGAACTCTTTATACTGTACAAAAGATGCTGACAAACACCTATACATCCAGTGGAACACCAATTCTAGACAAATCTGGATTAATGCTAACAACAAGCGCAGACATAAAAGCTCGTTGGGCGGAACACTTCAAAGAAATTCTTAACCGTCCACTACCTCACAGTTTAATAGATTTTGAAGCTGAAACACCAGCAGCAGAATTAGATGTAAATTTAGATGACTTCACCTTGAGTGAAATAGAAACCACCTTAAAGCTAATGACCAATAACAAGGCTGCTGGAGAGGATAAGTTAACAGCTGAGATCCTCAAGGCAATTGATAGCCATAATTTAATACATCTCCAAAAAATGTTCATCATCATTTGGAAACAGAGAAGACGCCTCATAAATGGAAAAAAGGAATCATTGTTAAGATCCCAAAAAAGGGCAATCTTAGAGATTGTAACAACTGGAGAGGCGTGACACTTTTGTCAGTTGCCTCAAAGTTATTCTGTAAAATCATCCTAAATAGAATAAAGGATTCAATAGATACAGTGATGCGTGAAGAACAGGCTGGGTTAGAAAAGGGAGAAGCTGTCTTGACCACATTTTCACTCTACGACTTATATTGGAGGAACACATTGAAAAGCAAAAACCTTTTGTACTTAACTTCATCGACTTCAAAAAAGCATTTGATAGTATTCATAGAGATTCTTTGTGGAAAATTCTGAAGCAATATGGCTTACCATCAAAAATCATAAATATTATCAAAGACATGTATGATGGTTACACATGTGCAGTTCGAACAGAGGAAGGACTGAGCGAATGTTTCCCAATAGAAACTGGGGTTAAACAAGGATGTATTTTATCGCCCTTGTTATTTGGAATTGTTATGGACTTCATAATGAAGAAATGCTGCACTGGTAATAAAGGCATCGAATGGATACAAGGAGACCATTTGGAGGACCTCGACTTTGCTGATGACATAGTTCTCATCAGCAGTCAGATAAAAACGATGCAGGAAAACACAAATGAACTATCATCAATAGCCAGCAAAATTGGGCTTGAGGTCAATCATGAAAAGACTAAAGTCATGAAAAGTTTAATTCCAACAAGTGACAAAATATACATGGAAAACAAACCAGTAGAAGAGATCGATCACTTTATCTATCTTGGAAGTCACATTGATCGAGAAGGGGATACGAGCAAAGAAATTAGAATCAGACTGGCTAAAGCAGCAATGTCTTTCAGAAGCCTTGAAAAGTTGTGGAAATCAAAACTCATTAGCACAAACACAAAACTTAGGCTATTCAAATCAAATGTACTATCAACCCTTACGTATGCGTGTGAAAGCTGGAAAACAACAAGAGATATAGAAACAAAGTTGAACGCATTCGAAAATAAATGTCTAAGGAAAATACTTGGTATAGAATGGAACGAATTCAAAACAAACGAGGAAATTAGAGAAATCGCCAATCAACCACTAATATCTTCAGTAATAAAGAAAAGACGATGGTCATACGTTGGACATGTGATGAGAAGAGATAATAATCGAATAGCAAAGCAAGCCCTCATATGGGAAACAACAGGTAAAAGAAAAAGAGGAAGACCCAGGGAGACACTGAGAAGAACATTGATGAGAGAGGCAAGAGCAGCAGGAATCGGCTCCCTCAATGAGATAGAACTGCTTGCACAGAACAGAGACAGATGGCGAGATTTGATAAAATATCTTTAAAAGAAAACTGCTAGAACAAAAATTCATATAGGAGAAGGTGTATCTTGGTCTACGCCCTATGGGCCGGTTACGGCTCGAAAGGTCAATAGATAGATAGATGGTGACAGCTTTGGGAACTGCGATAGCCCAGTGGTTAGTGAACTGGACTACAAAGGACAAGGGGTAGTGTTCGATCCGAACCGACGGCTTCCGGGTTCACCCAGCCTTAAATGGGTACCGGATTTTTTCTGGGAAAGTAAAGTGGTGCGGGCATAATACCGACCACATTACCCCGAAAATCATGTGCTAAGGTCTGTAAAATTTATGGTCACTACACCATATTCCCTATACGTCACTTGGCGTGTCGGGCTCTTTATTTATTTTTTTTACTTTATGATGACAGCTTTACAAGAAGGAACACAACACAATACTGATGTTTCAGCCTGTGGCCTTCTTCAGATACAGGGACAATGACAACAAATGGTGAAGCACAATTATCTATAACTACATGTCAGATGATCAAGAATAGGGAGAGGTGGACAGGCACAGGAGAAGTCAGATGGTAAGATAAGAAAATAGAGAGAGAGATATGCGCTACATGAGGGGAGGTAGGATGGGTGTAGAGATATATAAAATCACAAGATTAGAAAATGAGGAGGAGCTCGAAATTAAAGAGTGAAACGTAAATAGAAAAAAGTAAATAATATATCTATAAAAGTATTAAAAATGACTTAGCTGAACGACTGGTAATCTACTTCTTATGTGATGAAAAATTATATATCTCTCTCTCTCTCTCTCTCTGTGATCAAGACTCAATCAGAGCAGGATTCCAGACTCTCTCATGAAGTCAGCTGTCTGTTTAAGTGTCCGATTGAATACTTGTTAAAACGTTGTACTGTGTTCTGCGCCAGTGGCCCAGTACATCCGATTGAAAAATTATATGAGGATGGGAGTAAAGATAATTATTTGTTTCCTGAGAAATAAAGAAAAAGAAAGCACAAAGAGGAAAGTAAATACAACTTTATATGCCTTTGATCCTATAATTTTTCACTAAATTAAGATACAAAATGATTTTTGTCTTTGACACGTGACATTTTATACATACATACATACATTAGTCACATACTGATGAGAAAGATGCAGTCATATATACAGATCGATCTGTAATACGACACAAAAGGAGTAAATGGGCATTTACAGCATGCTCGGCAGGCAGTGGTGCATATGGTGTAACCACAAGTAGCATGACAATGGAGGTGATGGTAGTGACCAAGGCATTCATCTGGTTAGAGTCACAAGACTACACCCATGCCTGCATACTGTGTGATTTGAGCATGATAAAAAAATATAGGTGATCTCTGTATGCATGCAATGGGTAGAATCATTGCAGAAGTCAAAAATATAAAAGGTCACCTTTATCTTTGTCCCTGGACATGCTGGAGTATGGGGAAAAGAAAGAGTGGACAGGTTGGCTGGCTGTGCTGTCATTGAAGACAGTCAACCAATGGATCAGGCGGACATCATCAATGCCATCTGAGATGTGGGAAAGGAACAGGACTTCGACAACCATGGGTCCACGTCACTCCTTCAGATGAAAGGGATGGGAGTTAAGATGGGCACAGCCAGAAACGAGAAACTTTGTGGGTATATAAGAAGACTTATCCTCCAACACAGAACTGGAGTCGTCGGTCACTGGACATTGCGTGACTTTCTGAGGATCGAATCTGAGCACCTATGGACATGTTCAGAGTACAATGACCCGCAAATGACTCAATAACAAAGTGATTTTTCGTAAACTTACTTTTCATCTTGTAAGGGACAGCCATAATATAAGAATATATATCTAAAGTTATTTCTTTGTTGGCAGATACAACCAGGAACAAATGGATATAGAGTTCTCCAAGACCCTACAAGAGTGCCATGTTTGTTACTGTGAGAAGCCAGGGGAACAGTTCTTCCGCTTGCATGAATGCAAACATCACTTCTGCCACGAGTGTATGACAGAGTTCTGTGAGATGCACGTAAGGGAAGGAACTGTTGAAGCTCTCAGGTACAATATGGCAAGAATTATATGAAAGGTTACATGATTTTTGTAGTCTTCTTTATACCCTGGCCAAGGAGTGAATAATAATTTAGTGATTACACTTTCTAGAAATATTCTGTTGAAAAATGGCATAATCTTTTTACCAAGGTTGTCCTCATTCAGACTGTCCTTCTCACCAAGACTGTCCTCATTCAGACTGTCCTTCTCACCAAGACTGTCCTCACCAAGACTGTCCTCACCAAGACTGTCCTTCTCACCAAGACGGTCCTTCTCACCAAGACTGTCCTCATTCAGACTGTCCTTCTCACCAAGACTGTCATTCAGACTGTCATTCTCACCAAGACTGTCCTTCTCACCAAGACTGTCCTCACCAAGACTGTCCTCACCAAGACTGTCCTTCTCACCAAGATGGTCCTTCTCACCAAGACTGTCCTCATTCAGACTGTCCTTCTCACCAAGACGGTCCTTCTCACCAAGACTGTCATTCAGACTGTCATTCTCACCAAGACTGTCCTTCTCACCAAGACTGTTCTCATTCAGGCTGTCCTTCTCACCAAGACGGTCCTTCTCACCAAGACTGTTCTCATTCAGGCTGTCCTTCTCACCAAGACGGTCCTTCTCACCAAGACTGTTCTCATTCAGGCTGTCCTTCTCACCAAGACGGTCCTTCTCACCAAGACTGTTCTCATTCAGGCTGTCCTTCTCACCAAGACGGTCCTTCTCACCAAGACTGTTCTCATTCAGGCTGTCCTTCTCACCAAGACGGTCCTTCTCACCAAGACTGTTCTCATTCAGGCTGTCCTTCTCACCAAGACGGTCCTTCTCACCAAGACTGTCATTCTCACCAAGACTGTCCTTCTCACTAAGACTATCCTCATTCAGACTGTCCTTCTCACCAAGACTGCCCTCATTCAGGCTGTCCTCTCACCATGACTGTCCTCATTCAGACTGTCCTTCTCACCAAGACTGTCCTCATTAAGACTGTCCTTCTCACCAAGACTATCCTCATTCAGACTATCCTTCTCACCAAGACTGTCCTTCTAACCAAGACTGTCCTCAGGCAGGCTGTCCTTCTCACCAAGACTGTCCTTCTCACCAAGACTGTCCTCATTAAGACTGTCCTTCTCACCAAGACTATCCTCATTCAGACTGTCCTTCTCACCAAGACTGTCCTCATGCAGACTGTCCTTCTCACCAAGACTGTCCTCATTCTGACTGTCCTTCTCACCAAGACTGTCCCCATTCAGACTGTCCTTCCTACCAAGACTGTCCTCATTCAGACTGTCCTCATTGAGACTGTCCTTCTCACCAAGACTGTCCTCATTCAGACTGTCCTTCTCACCAAGACTGTCCTTCTCACTAAGACTGTCCTTCTCACCATGACTGTCCTCATTCAGACTGTCCTCACCAAGACTGTCCTCATTCAGACTGTCCTTATCACTATGACTGTCCTCATTCAAGCTGTCCTTCTCACCAAGACTGTCGTTTTCACCAAGTCTGTCCTTCCTAGAGTGCTTTAATTCTGCTCCAAATGATTTTTCTGTCTCCATAGTTCTTCACTAGGTCATCTTTGATGTATCTTACGTTTACATACTCTACATAGTTTACTGCATGACAGTTTATGTGACAGTTCATGTGACAGTTTGTGACAGTTTATGTGACAGTTCATGTGACAGTTTGTGACAGTTTATGTGACAGTTTATGTGACAGTTTATGTGATAGTTTATGTGACAGTTTATGTGACAGTTTATGTGATAGTTTATGTGACAGTTTATATGACAGTTCATGTGACAGTTTATGTGACAGTTTATGTGACAGTTTATGTGATAGTTTATGTGATAGTTAATGTGACAGTTTATGTGATAGTTTATGGATCTCTTCCAATGAAGCAGCCCATCCTTCTCAATAAATTTAGTTTAACCCTAGATTACGTTCGACTCATACAAATCTACAGTTTGCCACATACAGTTGCTTCTTTCCATCACATTCCTTCCTAAATGTTCAAGCCAATCACCTGTGATGGTCGAAGTGGGACTTCCTTTTTTTGCGGTAAATGGAAGAGAATATGGACATAATGTAAACTTTTTTTTCTGGCTGCGCTCCATAGTTGTTTCAATTTTTTTTTTTTCCAACTCTAAGGTAAGGTAAAGTATGAGACTTGAACCGACGTCTTAGCATGCGAGTTTACACCCATACGTGCTCGGCCGCCTATCCAGAAATGTTTGGAAATTTCTGGATAGTGTCGCCTCAAGCATCGAAACTCAGATGCGTGGCAACATTCCTCACCTTCCCAGGGTAATACCCTGGTACCCATTTCTGCCAACGGCTGGGTCGACCGTGGGGTATTTTTTAATTTTTTAATTTCCTAACCATGAGTACAATTCACACTGCTCCCAGCGGGAATTGAACACGGGTTGTCCGAACGTTGGTAGTCCAGTCGGGTGGTTTTCCCAACTCGGCTACCGAGGCCCCCGATTTTAACTCTAGTTCTTCCAAAGTGCTATTTTTCCAAAGAATTGTACCAAAATGTTGATAACTGCATTTTTGTTCAAGATACATTGCATCTTTTGAGTAGTAAATTTTATGACAGTTTTAAAAAAAATGTGATTTAACTCTTTTCCTATGGAAGTTTTTTTTCAATGCAATGGTAGACATTTCAGAGACAACATTTTTCATGGTTTTAAGAATCAATCTACATATTTATATTTATCTAACATCTATGATTGACCTTTTGAGCCGTAGCGGGCCCATAGGGCATAGACCCAGATACTCTTTCACTTATCTAAATTTTTATTCTAGCAGTTTTCAATCCTTCTAAAGATATTTTATCAGATCTCGCCATTTGTCTCTGTTCTGTGCAAGCAACTCTATCTCATTGAGAAAGCCAATTCCTGATGCTCTTGCCTCTTTGATCAATGTTCTTCTCAGTGGTGTCTGTCTGGGTCAGCCTCTTTTCCTCTTACCTGTTGTTTCCCACATGAGGGATTGTTTTGTTATTTGGTTATTATCTCTCCTCATCACATGACCAACATATGACCATCATCTTTTCTTGATTACTGAAGATATTAGTGTTATCTAACATACAACATATTATACATACATTTTTTGATAATTGAACAAGGTATTAGATTTCACCAATACCAAGATGATACAAGACATGTAAAAATAATATGATTTGATGACGGTTCACACTAATCAAATTGAGAGTGACACACTATGCTGCGAAATGTATGCAGCCAAAATCAGCATGACGCACAGTGCTTTGAAACGTATGGAAAGAGTTAAAGTATCATAATCTAGGGTTAATCAACAAATCATCTTCACTGCATGTTGGATATTTCCTTAATGCTCAGATCCCATCCCCAGCATGCATTGATGACCCCTCAGATCCCATCCCCAGCATGCATTGATGACCCCTGTAATTGCCATCGTAGCCATGTACTAGCAAAAACAATAAAGATGGTTTTAGCTCCGATGCACAATCTCTGTAGCATATGCAAAAACATTTGAAAATAGCGGGGTGGGAGATTGAGAAGAAAAGAATGAACCAGTCACCCACCACGCATATCATTAGAGGTGACTAAGGAGGTTGGAGTCAAGGTCTTCATCAATACAAATAGGGGAGCAGAAGCGCCTTTGACCTGTGGTCGCAATAGCAGAGTCGACGCACTATCAGCTGACCAAGACCTAGCAGTTCTTTCTCCTCGTGGTCTCCCCTGGTAACAGCTGGGATCAAAACAGGCTGGCTAAATGAAGCTAGGATCGCCGTGTTCCCTGTAGTGGTGGCTGTTACTGATATAGAAGACCCACTATTGCAGTACCTCTGGGCTGGACTAGTAGTTTCCCAGCACAGCCTGGGATAAACGAACTCCAACTTCTCCAATAAGAGCTGGGAATGTCAAGAAAGCCATTATGACCCGCAACATCAAATGAGTCAAAAGGCACCCTGCCCGCATCAACTTGTGGCATTACATAAACAATAACATCAATACAATTGAATTCCTACATTTGAGCTGAAGCCATCTTTACTGATTTTGCTAGCGTGTGGTGGACATGCTTCATACTGGGGAACATGTTGAGGAAATGATTAAAGAAGAAGATACAAGCTTTTAAAATGAGGTGTTACCATTAGATCATGGACAGCTCATACAGAGATACATCACACATGAGAATGTTCTTAAAATTCATCACCAGGAACATAGGTGACTTGTACAAAGAACCTCTTAATCAGTAGGAAAGAAAAGTTAGTTTGGTAGCGGCATGTTATAAGAACTAACGACCTGACCTAATTCATGTTACAGGGAAAAGTGATAACATGCAAAGAGGTAGACTGAGTGGATAATAGATTGAATATATAAAAAAAACTATATGACCTTTGGCGTCTTAATAAAATATTAATGTCTTATCATCATCATCATCATCGAGTGTCATCTCCGCAACGAAGGTTGGCTACCATGGAGCACCAATCAGCTCTCTTTCTTGCTTTGATGGTGCAGGTTGTCATAGGCTGATTTGTCCATCTTTTGATGTTACTCATCCATGTTAGTCTTGGTCTGCCTCTGCCTTGTATGTTCCCCTCCAGGATTACTTTTAGTAGGTTGTTGTGTCTTTTAACATGGCCTAAAAATTGCATTTGTCTTGTTTGAATTGTGCTTAGTAGTTCTCTTTTCATTTTTAGTTGTTTTAAGACTTCATCGTTTGTTTTCTTTTCCTTCCATCCAATTCTAATGTCTTATGCTGGATGCTATTTTGCTGAACAGCTTTTCTGATGGCTGAATCTGCCAATATTGGATAGACAGATCCATCCGCAGAACAAACAAGACGTATTTGTGGTGCCTGGCCTTGTCTCCTTTCTCCTGCGTCTTTTGTCTTCTGACTTTTATATCAGCACTGCCTTGTGTGTTGCTGTGCCATTTTTATATTTGCTCTCCATGTGCTATGATCTGCAGCCAGATTTTCCCAGTTTCTTTCACTGATAGAGAATTCCCTCTAGGAAGCCCTGCAAACATCCTTATATCTCAGCACTGGTCTGCCCCCTTTGGTCTCTTTCCATCCTTAAGTTTGCCATAAAATATTTGTTTGGGAATACAAATATAAAAATAAACTAGATAGGAAAAAACATTTTAAGAAACCCAGAAACTGGCATACAGAAGGAAAGTATGAAGAAAGTGAGCAACTCATCATGTTGTTCCCCCCAAAATGTTCATAAAGAAACCAGAGCATAAGACAAGCAGGCAGACAAAATCAGTCTGCTTTGAAAAAAAATTACAATATTTTCTTATACTGCTACACTTTTTTTATGGATTGGTCATTATTATTTTAAAATATGTACCTCTACAGATGTCCGGACAGAGAATGCAAAGCACTTATACCACCTTACATTGTGAAGGCTGTGATGGAGCCCCAGGCATACCAGCGATGGGAACAGTTACTGTTACAAGTTTGTTACATACATATCAGTTAAAGCTATTACATTTTCTATAATTATGGTATTTAAAGTAAAAAAAGTAAAGAGCCCATGGTGTTAGTGATCATAAATTTTACAGACCTTCGGTACAGGATTTTTGGGGTAATGTGGTCGGTATTACGCCCGTGCCACTTTACTTCCCCAGAAAAAATCTGGTACCCATTAAATGCTGGGTGAACCCGGAAACCGTCGGTTGGGATCGAACCCTACCTCTTGTCCTTTGTAGTCCAGTTCACTAACCACTGAGCTATCGTGACTCCCTTAATTATGGTATTTATTTCACATAATTCTGTGCAAATTAATGATAACATTACAAGTTCAATACTTATTTAAGTCATTTTTGTAAGAATGTGCTTAAAATGTATATAGACAGTCCTTGACTTACGATCATTAGAGTTATGTTTTTTTTAAAGTTGTGTTATGAGTGCTGTGATGTCATTTTCTATATTTAGCATTGTTTGTTTAATTAAATCTAGTCAAAACAAAACACAAATTGTGTTATATCAAAGTATATACCTTCAATTTATCATATTTCCAAATTAACTATTTTTTTAATTAATTTTTCGGAATGTAACACCATCATAAGTCAAGGATTGATTGTATGCATTTGCAGTCTTTTCCTCTTACCTGTTGTTTCCCACATAGGGCTTGCTTTGCTATTCGGTTATTTTCCTTACTCCAAATGTAGCAATTAATGTTTGTCATTTTGACGAACATATGAACATATCGTAAAAATGTGACTCACATAAAGGTGTCATAATCTAGAGTTAAGCTAATTATTAGAGGTCTTATGTTGGATGTTGAATATAAGATAAAACATGAATCAAGAGCTGGGAAAAGAGCTCAGTTTAAAAATTCATGTTGGAGAGCATGTTTATTTTGGCAGATTTTTGGCCTAAGAATGGAAAAATGTATACAAATCTGGGTAGATAAGACATGTTAGTCTGATAAGATTGTTTTCCTAGGAGGAGTGACTCTTATTTTCAAACAATTGTTGCCTTCAAGAAGGTAAAGCAAAACTATTGACCAGAGCAATTTTGAACAAATGCATGTGAAAGGATGACTCTTGGACACAGAAGTTAAGATGACTCTTGGACATAGAAGTTAAGATGACTCTTGGACATAGAAGTTAAGATGACTCTTTGACATAGAAGTTAAGATGACTCTTTGACATAGAAATTAAGGTGACTCTAGGACATAGAAGTTTAGGTGACTCTTGGACATAGAAGTTAAGATGACTCTAGGACATAGAAGTTAAGATGACTCTTGGACATAGAAGTTAAGGTGACTCTAGGACATAGAAGTTAAGGTGACTCTTTGACATAGAAATTAAGGTGACTCTAGGACATAGAAGTTAAGGTGACTCTTTGACATAGAAATTAAGGTGACTCTAGGACATAGAAGTTAAGATGACTCTTGGACATAGAAGTTAAGATGACTTTTGACATAGAAGTTAAGATGACTCTTTGACATAGAAGTTAAGATGACTCTTTGACATAGAAGTTAAGATGACTCTTTGGCATAGAAGTTAAGATGACTCTTTGACATAGAAGTTAAGATGACTCTTTGATATAGAAGTTAAGATGACTCTTGGACATAGAAGATAAGGTGATTCTTGGACATAGAAGATAAGGTGACTCTTGGACATAGAAGTTAAGGTGACTCTTGGTATTGAAGATAAGGTGACTCTTGGACATAGAAGATAAGGTGACTCTTGGACATAGAAGATAAGGTGACTCTAGGACATAGAAGATAAGGTGACTCTAGGACATAGAAGATAAGGTGACTCTAGGACATAGAAGATAAGATTACTCTTGGACATAGAAGTTAAAGTGACTCTTGGACATAGAAGATAAGTTGACTCTAGGAAATGGATATAAGGTGCATTTGAACATCAGATCTTGAACTTGTAAAATAAGATGATACAGAAAAAAGTCTTATATATAAAACTAGATGACATAGTTAGGCATCTAGTTGTAGACATGTAAAATAAGAAGATATAAGCTTTGATATAGAACATAAGATGAGACAGACATACAACTGTAAGTCTTAGATATAGAACATAAGATGAGACAGACATACAAGTGTAAGTCTTAGATATAGAACATAAGATGAGACAGACATACAACTGTAAGTCTTAGATATAGAAAATATGATGAGACAGACATACAACTATAAGTCTTAGATATAGAAAATATGATGAGACAGACATACAACTGTAAGTCTTAGATATAGAAAATATGATGAGACAGACATACAACTATACGTCTTAGATTCTTAGATATAGAACATAAGATGAGACAGACATACAACTGTAAGTCTTAGATATAGAACATAAGATGAGACAGACATACAACTGTAAGTCTTAGATATAGAACATAAGATGAGACAGACATACAAGTGTAAGTCTTAGATATAGAAAATATGATGAGACAGACATACAACTGTAAGTCTTAGATATAGAAAATATGATGAGACAGACATACAACTATAAGTCTTAGATATAGAAAATATGATGAGACAGACATACAACTGTAAGTCTTAGATATAGAAAATATGATGAGACAGACATACAACTATAAGTCTTAGATATAGAAAATATGATGAGACAGACATACAACTATAAGTCTTAGATATAGAAAATATGATGAGACAGACATACAACTATAAGTCTTAGATATAGAAAATATGATGAGACAGACATACAACTATAAGTCTTAGATATAGAAAATATGATGAGACAGACATACAACTATAAGTCTTAGATGTAAAAAAATAAGATGACTAGGTTAGGCATCAGGTCTTAGGCATGTAAAATAAGAAGACTTAAACATCAATCTTTGATATAGAAAATAAGAGGAAACAGACATAAATCTTATATATAGAAAATAAGATGATCTAGTTAGATATCAGGTCTTGGACACAGCGGACACAATTAGTTATCAGATGTTGTACACTGGTAAGATAACCCAACTAGACTGAAATATTTAGCATGATTGGAATATATGTGGAGCATCCCAGCTGTTGTCTTTTATTGAGCACAATGTTAAAGATGTTAGTTGTTACTTTTCAAAATAGTTATTTGCTGTTGATCTAAATATGACTTTTATTTTAAACAGAAAACTCTGGATGCCATGTTAGACACAGTCTATTGCCCACGTTGTACAAGTTTAGTCATTGCAGAAGATGAGGAGGGGCTCCATTTGGCTCGATGCCCTGTTTGTTACTTTGCCTTTTGTACAGAGTGTGAGCGGGGATGGCATCAGGTTAGTGACATCCTCACGTTGCTTATACAAACCAGCTTAATTGTGTAACTAGTGTGTGTGCGTGCATGCTCTCGAAGCATAATTAAGTGATTGTTTGTGACAACTGTACCTTAGCTGATCCCTTAAGTAAAGTAAAGTACCCTGTCACGCCAAGTGGCGTATAGGGAATATGGTGTTAAAAAAGTAAAACAGTAAAGTACCCCCGTCACGCCAAGTGGCGTATAGGGAATATAGCGTTAGTGACCATATATTTTACAGTCCTTCGGCACATGATTTTTGGGGTAATGTGGTCGGTATTACGCCCGTGCCGCTTCACTTTCCCTGAAAAAAATCCAGTACCCATTAAAGGTTGGGTGAACCCGGAAGCCATTGGTTGGGATAGAACCCTACCTCTTGTCCTTTGCAGTCCAGTTCACTAACCACTGAGCTATTGTGGCTCCCTAAAAAATCTGGTACCAATTTAAGGCGGGGTGAACTCGGAAGCCGTCGGTTGGGATCAAACCCTACCCATTGTCCTTTGTAGTCCAGTTCACTAACAACTGAGCCATCACGGCTCCCGAATATGGTGTTAGTGACCATAAATTTTACAGACCTTCGGCACATGATTTTTGGGGTAATGTGGTCGGTATTACACTCGTGCCGCTTTACTTTCCCAGAAAAAAATCCGGTACCAATTAAAGGCTGGGTGAATCGAAAGCCATCAGTTGGGATCAAACCCTACCTCTTGTCCTTTGTAGTCCAGTTCACTAACCACTGAGCTATCGTGGCTCCCTTAGCTTATCCCTTAACTCCCTTGGTATTCTTTGGAATGCTGACTCAATCTTTTACATGCTTCCCTGTTGTGTGCCTTCTTTTCTTCTGCATTCAAGTCTGCTGATCACATGAATATGATCTGCGTTCCTGTTGTCATGACAGAAATAGGAATGATATCATGATGTAAAACAAGTTAGTTGCATGGTCAGTACTCATGTTGGCAAGTATTGTCTGCTTTTTTTCCTCTATGCTTGTTCTGTGATTGTGCAAGACCTGATATCTGATTGGATCATCTTATTTTCTATACCACTAATATCTTCAGTAATCAAGAAAAACCGATGGTCATATGTTGGACATGTGATGAGGAGAGATCATAACTGAATAACCAAGCAAGCCCTCATGTGGGAAACAACAGGTAAGAGGAAAAGAGACTGACCCAGAGAGACACTGAGAAGAACATTGATCAGAGAGGCAAGAGCAGCAGGAATCGGCTCCTTCAATGAGATAGAGTTGTTTGCACAGAACAGAGACAAATAGCGAGATTTGATAAAATATTTTTACAAGGATTGAAAACTGCTAGAATAAAAATTTAGATAAGAGAAAGAGTATCTGGGTCTATGCCCTATGTGCTGGCTACGGTTCAAAAGGTCGATAGATAGATATATATTTTCATTTCTCCTCACTATTAGCTTCACTGTAGCTTTCCATTTTGATGTATTTATGTGCAATTCTTTGTCTTAACCCTACCAGATAAATTTTAACTTCTTTTTTTGAAGGGACGCAACTGCATGACAGATGAAGAAATTTTAGAAGAAATTCAAGCACAGGGTAATACTGTCATGAACAAAGCGGAGGAGCTGAAATATCAGGAATTACTGCGCAAAATAGAAATACAAATAGAGGATGCAAAGCGTATAAAATTAGATACAAAAAAGTGTCCAAAATGCAAAATTCCTATTGAAAAAGTTTATGGGTAAGAACAAGTTTTCTTTCTTTTTTATTCTGTGTTGTTAAAATTATTTGTTTTTAATGAATATTGTCTGTACATTTTTCTCTTTTCTGTCTTGTTAAAATTAGTTGTTTTTAATGAATATTGTCTGTACATTTTTCTCTTTTCTGTCTTGTTAAAATTATTTGTTTTTAATGAATATTGTCTGTACATTTTTCTCTTTTCTGTCTTGTTAAAATTATTTGTTTTTAATGAATATTGTCTGTACATTTTTCTCTTTTCTGTCTTGTTAAAATTATTTGTTTTTAATGAATATTGTCTGTACATTTTTCTCTTTTCTGTCTTGTTAAAATTATTTGTTTTTAATGAACTTTATCAATAAATTTTTATCATTCTGTGTTGTTAAATTAAATTTTTAAAAATAAAAAGTTTATAATTTTGTTCCATTCTGTATTGTTTTATATATTTGCCATATGTTGATTTTTGAGTTATGCCTTCCTCTATCTTTGTTGTTAATTATCTTAGCTATTATGTCTTATGTCTCTTGCTATGTGTAGAATTTCTTTGCTATAAGTGTATATCTGTCTTATGTTTGTCTTATTCTAAAACCTCATTAAATTTCCTTGCTATAAGTGTATATCTGTCTTATGTTTGTCTTATTCGGTATCTCATTGAATTTCTTTACTCTAAGTGTATATCTGTCTTATGTTTGTCTTATTCGGTATCTCATTGAATTTCTTTACTCTAAGTGTATATCTGTCTTATGTTTGTCTTATTCTAAAACCTCATTAAATTTCCTTGCTCTAAGTGGATATCAGCCCGTGTGTTACCGGGGCCCCATTATAAGTGGAATAGTGACACTGTGACCTTCCAGGCATGTCGTATGAGGCGACTAAGGAGGTTGATCGATGGCTTGACAAGCTGTCATTGTAAAAAGCATTGTTATGGAAACAGACCATAGATTTTAGAAGCAGTGATCTCTGCAATATGTGCCATTTTGGCACGCAAGGTTTCTATTTTTGAGATTGTGGTTCTGCCCTATGTGCCGTCTTCGGCTCGAAAGGACAATAGATAGATAGATAGAAATGGATATCTGTCACATGTTTGTCTTATTCTGTATCTCGTTGAATAAGTCAGCTGCCACTTACCCCTCATTCTTGAGCTCCAGTGGTCTATGATGGTAATTTTGAAGGGTCACTTAAGAAGTATTTTCTGTAATTTCCGAGTTTAGGTAAATAGATATTTATTTTTGGGAAGAGTAACATCCCCTTGAGTAACATTGCACTTAATTTTGTGGTTTTCTAATTTGTCATTAAAGGTAAAGGTACGAGACTTGAATCTGCATCTTAGTATGCAGGTTTTTTACTCATATGTGCTAGGCCACCTTTCCAGAAGTGTTCGGAGACCCCTGTCTAGTGTTGCCTCAAGCATTTTAAGCGAGGCGCCATTCCTCACCTTCCCAGAGTATCAACCCTGGTACCCATATGTACTAGCAGCTGGGTTGATCGTAGGGGTATTTTTTTTTCCAACCATGAGTACAACTCACGCCGCTTCCAGCGAGAATAGAACATAGGTTGTCCGAACAGCGGTAGTTGGTGCGGTGGTTTTCCCAACTAGGCCACTGAGGTCCTCTAATTTGACATTAGAAGACCCTTAATTATATAGTTAGGGTTATTTTAACCTTCCATATGCAAATAGCTAGTTGGGTGGGGGGGCTCTCTGCAGTGGTAAATTTGATTTGTACTGTTTCTCTGAAGTAACAAACTTCATTTGTAGTAAATTTCCAATTTGATAAATCTTAAATATACTATCTCTCTGCAGTGGTAAATTTGATTTGTACTGTTTCTTTGCAGTGATAAATTTGATTTCTACCTATTTTTCTGTAGTGATAAATTTCATTTCTACAGTTTCTATGCACTGTTTGGATATAACAACTTTAATGACTTCCTCTATTCCTGCTTGTCCAGATGCAACAAAATGACCTGCAAGTGTGGACAGTTCTTTTGCTGGTTGTGTGGGAAAGCGATTGAAGGCTATGATCATTTTAGTGCCGATTCCTGTGTCCTGAACACTCTCCCAGAACCCGTACCTGTTGTCACTACAGTGAGACGTCCTGCTGAGGTATTTGTTAAAGTGTGGTTGCAATCATCTTCTTGCAGTTTTGCTTGTCTGTTCTTTTTAACATATTCCCTACCAAAGGGTTTATAATACATTGTGGCATGGCCATTTTTCAGAATTCAACCAAAAAAATTGAAATAGCAATAAAATACATTAAAATTGATCTAAAGCACACGGTTTGTTCAGGGAGCCGCGATAGCTCAGTGGTTAGTGAACTGGACTACCACGGACAAGGGGTAGGGTTCGATCCCAACCGACGGCTCCGGGTTCATCCAGCCTTAAATGGGTACCGGATTTTTTTCTTGGAAAGTAAAGCAGCACGGGCGCAATACTGACCACATTACCCCAAAAATCATGTGCTGAAGGTCTGTAAAATATAAGGTCACTAACACCATATTTCCCTATACGCCACTTGGCGTGACGGGGGTACTTTACTTTTTACTTTTACACGGTTTGTTCAAACGATTTGATCAGAAAGTAGTAAAAGAGGTTTAAAAGAAAATAACGAGGTGTTAGTGGAAATAATTGCAGAAACATCAATATATTAAAAGCTGCAAAACAAGACTCTTATTTCTTGCGTCAGCTATTTGAGTCGCACTTTGTGGCTTGTGGTACAGAATGTGTTAAAAAGAACACTGAAACCAGAAGCAATAACAGCAGGCATCATTTCTCTCCCTTGCCGATGTTGAATGGCTCACCCAGAATAGGGACATGTGACAAGATGTAACACTGGTCCTATGCAAAATCTGATACTTAATAGCAAAGCACATCAAACATGGAGAGTCTAGAATTTCTGCCCCATGTGATGTCTTAGGATCGGAAAGGCAATCGATAGATTTTTCTTTAATATTTTATTATGTGACATCATCATCATCATCATGTACCCTGCCGGTTGGCGTAGGCGATCATGTCCCTCCACAATCTTCTATCTACAGTGCATCGTATCAGTTCTGTTGTTGACTGTTTTCCATGCCATGACACCAAGCTATCCAGTATTTTCTCTTTTTGTCATCCGCGATCTCTCTTTCCTTTTATTTTGCCAGTTGTAACCAAGTATTCCAACTTTCCTCTTCTCATGATGTGCCCGAAAAATGTTGATTGCTTCTTTCTGATGTTTTTTAAGAGCTCCCTTTTTGTGTTGGCCTCTTTGAGAACTTCCTCATTCGTCTTTTTATCTGTCCAGGGAACTTTCAACATTCTTCTGAGAAATCCCATCTCTGTGGCCTCTAACCGTCTTTTCATTTGTTTGTCTACTGTCCATGATTCGCTTCCATAGGTCAGAATTGGTTCTATATAGCACCGATGAACTCTCTTTCTCATTTTTATTGACATAGATTTGTTGCATAAGATATTTTTCATTTTCTGAAATGCTATTTTGGCCTGAGCTATTCTGCTTTTTATTTCTGTGGTGCATCTCCCATCTGATGTAATTATTGTGCCCAAGTATTTGAAACGTTGCACTTGTTTTAGATTTGTCTCGTTTATTTTTATGCTGCATGATGGTGATGATTGTTTCTTCGATATAACCATTACTTCTGTTTTATGTTATGTGACATACTGACATTTTAAAAAGATGGTTCTTAAATAATTAAAAAAAAAAACTATCTATCTATCTATTGACCTTTCGAGCCGTCGCCGGCCCATAGGGCGTAGACCAAGATACTCCTCTTATCTAAATTTTTGTTCTAGCAGTTTTCAATTCTTTTAAAGATATTTTATCAAATCTCGCCATTTGTCTCTGTTCTGTGCAAGCAGCTCTATCTCAGTGAGGGAGTAGATTCCTGCTGCTCTTGCCTATCTCATCAATGTTCTTCTCAGTGTCTCTCTGGGTCTTCCTCTTTTCCTCTTACCTGTTGTTTCCCACATGAGGGCTTGCTTTGCTATTCGGTTATTATCTCTTCTCATCACATGTTTAACATATGTCTATCATCTTTTCTTTATTACTGAAGATATTAGTGGTTGATTGGTGATTTCTCTAATTTCCTCGTTTGTTTTGAATTCATTCCACGCTGTACCAAGTATTTTCCTTAGACATTTATTTTTTAATGCGTTCAACTTTGTTTCTATGTCTTTGTTTTAAAAACTAGGACCATGTTAAATGCATAATACTTGTTCTTCTTCTTCATTCACTTGTCAGCAGATTATCTTTGTCGTCGACCCACATGGGGACGCAAAAAAATTGAAATTCACTCAAGCTCTAAAAAAAAGACTAATTGCCTTTGAAAATAAATGCCTCAAAAATGCCTTTAAACATAATGCCTCCAAACATGCCTCTAAAATCAAATGCCTCTAAAATCAAATGCCTCTAAACATAATGCCTCTAAACATAATGCCTCTAAAATCAAATACCTCTAAACTTAATGCCTCTAAACATAATGCCTCTAAAATCAAATGCATTTAAACATAATGCCTCTAAAATCAAATGCCTTTAAACATAATGCCTCTAAAATCAAATGCCTCTAAACATAATGCCTCTAAAATCAAATGCCTCTAAACATAAATTGGAGAGACTTTACACCATTTGAAACTATAAAAGAAGAAATTATCAAGAATCTGTATCAAGCTATATACAGAGAAGACACTGGAAGTACATTGATCATGTGGACACCGGATGGCAAGAGAAAACAAGGAAGACAAAAGAAATTCTAAGAACAATTAATAGATAGGGCTCAACTATGGACTTAAGAAAAAAAACAAGATCTAGTTGAGAGTGACTTTTTTCCCTATGTGCCGTCTTCCACTGAAGGGGAATTAAGTAACAGCAAATATACAAATAATAGTTGAACAAAGTTTAGAACTAAAATCCCCACTTTATATTGGATTCATAGATTACGAAAAGGCATTTGATAGTTTAGACAGAAGAATGCTTTGAAAGTTGCTGAGTCATTACGGAATCCCCATAAAGTTTATTAACCTGATAAAAACAATGTATGAAGGAATGAAATGTATGTGGTGCATAAAGAACAGATTACAGAATCATTTGAAATAAGAACATCAGTAAGGCAGGGATGCCTTCTGTCTCCATTTCTCTTTCTTCCGGCCATAGATTGGATTATCTCTTTCTCTCTCTGCGATCAGGACTCAATCAGAGTAAGGGTTCCAGACTCTCACATGAAGTCAGCTGTCAGGCTAAGTGTGTTGATCGCCCTCACAGACAGAACATCACAAGTAGGATTGGATTATGAAAATAACTCAAAACAACAGAAATCGAATCCAGTGGTCACTGACCAAACAACTTGATGATTTAGACTTTGCTGATGACATAGCTCTCCTATCACACAGCCATCAACAGATGCAGGATAAAATGAGCATACTTGATGAGAGATCACAACAGCTAGGACTGAAGATTAATAAAGATAAGACCAACATTATGAGAATTAATACAGTTGGCAATAACCAAATAAAACTAGGAGAATTACCTCTATTAGATGTACAATCTTACATATATCTGGGCAGTAATATAGATAAAGAGGGAGGAACAGAAAATGATACCAAAATAAGGATATCAAAAGCAAGAGGAGCTTTTATTGCACTGGGAAACATATGGAAATCCAAAGAAATTAGGTTCAGGCATGTTGTAAGAGGCGACTAAGGAGGTTGATCGATGGCTTGACAAGCTGTCATTGTAAAAAGTATTGTTATGGAAACAGAGCCATAGATTTTAGAAGTGGTGATCTCTGCAATATGTGCTATTTTGGCATGCAAGGTTTCTGCTTTTGAGTTTGTGGTTCTGCCCTATGTGCCATCTTCGGCTCGAAAGGACAATAGATAGAGATAGATAGGAATATGCAAAGTTAGCCAAAATTTGCTAAATTTTAAAATAAAATTGATAATTCAATATCGTATAATAGTCATATTGGTCCCAATCGCCTGGTGTGTGATTATATTAGTTAATTTGTCCTGGTCTATGACTTTACTTAGAAGTTTTTATGATAATATCTCAGTCTGACCAGTCGGCTGAGGTCATTGCCTGTGTTGGTGTATGGAGCCAATTTAGAGATTTAGGAGATAGATGGACCAATGATTCTGTCTATTCTGCATTGAAGAACACAGCTGTCACAAAGCAAATGTTCTACACCTTGTCAAAGCCACATTTACAATTGAGATAAAGAAAGCCCCACTTACCATTGAGATAAAGAAAGTCCCATTTACCATTGAGATAAAGAAAGCTCCATTTACCATTGAGATAAAGAAAGTCCCATTTACCATTGAGATAAAGAAAGCTCCATTTACAATTGAGATAAAGAAAGCCCCACTTACCATTGAGATAAAGAAAGTCCCACTTACCATTGAGATAAAGAAAGCCCCACTTACCATTGAGATAAAGAAAGTCCCACTTACCATTGAGATAAAGAAAGTCCCACTTACCATTGAGATAAAGAAAGCCCCACTTACCATTGAGATAAAGAAAGCTCCATTTACCATTGAGATAAAGAAAGTCCCATTTACCATTGAGATAAAGAAAGCTCCATTTACCATTGAGATAAAGAAAGCCCCACTTACCATTGAGATAAAGAAAGTCCCAATTATCATTGATAAAGAAAGCCCCATTTACCATTGATAAAGAAAGCTCCATTTACCATTGATAAAGAAAGCTCCATTTACCATTGATAAAGAAAGCCCCATTTATCATTGATAAAGAAAGCTCCATTTACCATTGATAAAGAAAGCTCCATTTACCATTGATAAAGAAAGCTCCATTTACCATTGATAAAGAAAGCCCCATTTATCATTGATAAAGAAAGCTCCATTTACCATTGATAAAGAAAGCTCCATTTACCATTGATAAAGAAAGCTCCATTTACCATTGATAAAGAAAGCCCCATTTACCATTGATAAAGAAAGCTCCATTTACCATTGATAAAGAAAGCTCCATTTACCATTGATAAAGAAAACCCCATTTACCATTGATAAAGAAAGCTCCATTTACCATTGATAAAGAAAGCCCCATTTACCATTGATAAAGAAAGCCCCATTTACCATTGATAAAGAAAGCTCCATTTACCATTGATAAAGAAAGCTCCATTTACCATTGATAAATAAAGCCCCATTTATCATTGATAAAGAAAGTCCCAATTACCATTGATAAAGAAAGCCCCATTTATCACTGATAAAGAAAGCTCCATTTACCACTGATAAAGAAAGCTCAATTTACCATTGATAAAGAAATCCCCATTTACCATTCATAAAGAAAGCCCCATTTACCATTGATAAAGAAAGCCCCATTTAATATTGATAAAGAAAGCCCCATTTACCATTAAGCAGAGCCCCATTTACCATTGAACTAAAGCAAAGCCCCTATTACCATTGAACTAAAGGAAAGCCCCATTTACCATTGAACTAAAGCAAAGCCTTTTCACCATTGAAATAAAGAAGGCTCCTTTCAACACTAAACTAGATAAAGTGCCTTCACCATTGATCTAAAAAGAGTTTATTACAAAAAGAAATGGATTCAGTACATTAACAAAAAATTATTGTTTTAATAAAATGTATCTTGCAGGGCCTTCTTCGAATTCAGGCACGCATTGCAGTGAATCCCGAACTGGCCAAGAAACGCATACTTTGCCCTACATGCAAGCAGATGAATGTCAAAGGGATGGACCATAATAACCATATCAAGTGTTGGAACTGTAAAAGCAACTTCTGTTTCTTGTGTAAGCAGAGAATTGCTGCTGGCAACGTAACGACACACTTCAGAGGTCCTTGTCTCCAGCATTCATAGCATCTAGCCTGGGAATATGGTCTAACTTAGTAGCTTTGTTTCATTTTTTTTTTTTGATAGCTCTGTTTAGTTTGTTAAATAGCTCTGTTTAATT
This sequence comes from Megaustenia siamemsis, assembly GCA_032433765.1. NCBI lineage: Eukaryota > Metazoa > Mollusca > Gastropoda > Stylommatophora > Ariophantidae > Megaustenia > Megaustenia siamemsis. The sequence continues at coordinate 67,162,995 of JAVIAB010000160.1, forward strand.
TTTTTTATAATTTTGTTAATTTTATTTTTTTATATTTTCGCACCCATGTATGTTATAAAGCATTGTGGGGAGATGCGCTTGCTTTATGGAGACAGTTGTGTCTGGCCTTCTGCAGAATTTCTGTGATACCATTTTTGATTCTTGATTTTTTTCATTATTTGAAGCCAGATTGTCCATTGTCATAGATTTGCAATGTCAGCTGGTTAGTCTCTATTCTCACAATATAAATGAATAACTCTCCTTTCTCTCCGTGTTCACCCAATGACTTCTCCTCATCATCTGCCCGTAACATATTCCATTTTAGACTTTAGAATAGATTGGTGTCACTGCAGGCAGGACATTCCCATATCTTCTACACCCCAGTCCTAGCAACAAAGTGTTAATCCTGATGGTTCAGACTGTTCTACTTCTAGCGAACATGCCATATTTTCTGAATAAGGTACACAGTTCCTGATGCACACTTCCGGGTCACTGTAACAGCCATCGAGAGCAGCATGACCTTCATGCGTCCATGCCAAATATATGTAGTTGTGGTCAATGAGCATGCCCCAAAAATTGTTGTCCCAACAAATGAAGTCAGGTCTCCACTTTGGTGAAAAACTCGATCCAATTGTAGTCTAGCAAGTGGCAAGTTTTCAGTTGAACACAGATCAAAGCTGGAGCCTGGTACTGTTCCCACTTCAATCAACAGTCAATGCTAAATCACCTGCAGCATGAATCTCCGCATGTTGGCACCAAAACAATGTTAACTTTGTGGTCAGATAAATGTGACCAGACCACCACTGCCTCCGCAAATGAAAATTCAGACCAGAAAAAAATTACTTGAACGCACATTGCATCAAAAATGCCACCAGTCACAAACATATCTTCTTACCAAGGGGTTAAACCCACCGTGGCACAGCCATTTTCACAATTTTGTTAAAATTTGAAATAACGAGAAAATTGATCTCAAACATGCGGTTCGCTCAGACAAGTTGCCCAGGAAGTTGAAACAGATTAAAAGCCGCAAAAATAACTCAGAACATCAGTGACTAGAACTGATTCTAGAACCAGTTAAAAACTGATTCAGAACATCAGTGACTAGAACTGATTCTAGAACCAGTTAAAACTGACTCAGAACATCAGTGACTAGAACTGATTCTAGAACCAGTTAAAAACTGACTTAGAACATCAGTGACCAGAACTGATTCTAGAACCAGTTAAAACTGACTTAGAACATCAGTGACCAGAACTGATTCTAGAACCAGTTAAAAACTGACTTAGAACATCAGTGACTAGAACTGATTCTAGAACCAGTTAAAAACTGACTTAGAACATCAGTAACCAGAACTGATTCTAGAGCCAGTTAAAACTGACTTAGAACATCAGTGACTAGAACTGATTCTAGAACCAGTTAAAACTGACTCAGAACATCGGTGACTAGAACTGATTCTAGAACCAGTTAAAAACTGACTTAGAACATCAGTGACTAGAACTGATTCTAGAACCAGTTAAAACTGACTCAGAACATCAGTGACTAGAACTGATTCTAGAACCAGTTAAAAACTGACTTAGAACATCAGTGACTAGAACTGATTCTAGAACCAGTTAAAAACTAACTCAGAACATCAGTGACTAGAACTGATTCTAGAACCAGTTACAACTGACTTAGAACATCAGTGACTAGAACTGATTCTAGAACCAGATAAAAACTGACTTAGAACATCAGTGACTAGAACTGGTTCTAGAACCAGTTAAAAACTGACTTAGAACATCAATGACTAGAACTGATTCTAGAACCAGTTAAAAACTAACTCAGAACATCAGTGACTAGAACTGATTCTAGAAGCAGTTAAAACTGACTTAGAACATCAGTGACTAGAACTGATTCTAGAACCAGTTAAAACTGACTCAAAACATCAGTGACTAGAACTGATTCTAGAACCAGTTAAAAACTGACTTAGAACATCAGTGACCAGAACTGATTCTAGAACCAGTTAAAACTGACTCAGAACATCAGTGACTAGAACTGGTTCTAGAACCAGTTAAAAACTGACTTAGAACATGATGACTAGAACTGATTCTAGAACCAGTTAAAAACTGACTTAGAACATCAGTGACCAGAACTGATTCTAGAACCAGTTAAAACTGACTTAGAACATCAGTGACCAGAACTGATTCTAGAACCAGTTAAAAACTGACTTAGAACATCAGTGACTAGAACTGATTCTAGAACCAGTTAAAAACTGACTTAGAACATCAGTAACCAGAACTGATTCTAGAGCCAGTTAAAACTGACTTAGAACATCAGTGACTAGAACTGATTCTAGAACCAGTTAAAACTGACTCAGAACATCGGTGACTAGAACTGATTCTAGAACCAGTTAAAAACTGACTTAGAACATGATGACTAGAACTGATTCTAGAACCAGTTAAAAACTAACTCAGAACATCAGTGACTAGAACTGATTCTAGAACCAGTTAAAACTGACTTAGAACATCAGTAACCAGAACTGATTCTAGAGCCAGTTAAAACTGACTTAGAACATCAGTGACTATAATCGGTTCTAGAACCCGCTTTTTCAACTTGTGGTAAGGAATGTGCTAAAAAGATATGAAATAGATGCATTTGCATTGTGTCATGGAGTAAAGCAGGTTGTGATATCAATGCCTTTGCCTGAACACGTCTGTGGTATTTTTGTTTACTGGATTACGCTCTCTGTTTATTTCTTACTTGTTTAGCCAAGTTGATTATTATGTTTTCAGAGGCACAGTAAGGGGTGGAGTAAGGATCTTGATGCTAGTCACAATGGTTTGTTTTTAACTTAAAGTGGCATTTTAGTTATAGTTTTGGAAATTAATTTTCCATCAATTTTGGGTGTACATTCCCCTTATTTTAAAAATTGATATTTTATGCAAATAGTTTCAATTTAGTTTAGATTTGGTCCAATCATGAATGACCACAATAATATATAAAAAAAGAGTTCTTAATGTTATGTAGAGCCAGTCTTAACTCTATGATGTGAATCAAGGACAATAGGACAATAGACAAGAAAATCACTGGAGGCTGTAGAAATGTGGTTTTACAGAAGAATATTGAGAATACCATGGACAGCTAAGAAGAGAAACATTGTTCTGAAAGAGGCCAAAGCAAAAAGAGAGCTAATTTCCAATATTAGGAAGAAACAATTATCATTTTTTGGCCATGTAATGAGAAGGGAACAGCTGGAATATATTGTATTGTAACAAATGGAAAAATCGAGGGATTTCAATTTCTTTCGAAGATAGACAGAAGCAAAGAGAAAAGATACTAGACAGTTTAAGAGAATGGCAGAAGGTCAATAACAGAAATAATAAATAACCATTGAGATCGAAAGTTGTGGACAGACATGATCACCTACGCCAGCAGGCATGGTACTTGATGATGATGAGTTTCAATTTATGACTTCACACATAAAATGTACACATTTTAAAGTCAATATTTTAGTAGAAGAAGGATGCCAACAAGACGATAAAAGATTTGAGAATCTGAGAGTACCCAGGATGTGATTTGCAATTTTTATTCACAAAAGTTTTTAAATTGTCTTCTTCTTCTTCTACCTTTTAGCTCCAGTGGAGCATAGGTCTTCAACAAACACTTTCCAAGTCGTTCTGTTTTTTGCAATTCTTTTAAGATCATTCCATGTCTTCCCCATCATCTTCATCTCTGCTTCAATCTGTCTTCTCCAAGAATTCCTTGGTCTTCCTCTTTGTCTTTTCCCCTGGGGATTCCAAAAAAGGGCCTGTTGTGTAATACTCTCAGTTGGTTTCCGTAGTGTGTGTCCTATCCATCGCCATCGTCTTCGCTGTATTTCTTTATCCACTGGTATTTGACCGGTACATTTCCATAATTCCACGTTTGTGACTTTGTCCTGCCATTTCCATCCCTTTATTCTGCGCAAGCATCCATTAATGAAAGTCTGTACCTTCGTGATTGTCAATTTTGTTATTCTCCATGTTTCACAGCCATATAATAGAACCGACTTAACATTGGAGTTGAAAATTTGTATTTTTGTATTTAGCCTAATTTCTTTGGATTTCCGCAGTTAAGATCATTTCATGTCTTCCCCACCATCTTCATCTCAGCTTCTGTCTGTCTTCTCCAAGAATTTCTTGGTCTTCCTCTTTCTCTTTTCCCCTGAGGATTCCAAAAAAGGGCCTGTTGTGTAATACTCTCAGTTGGCTTCCACAGTGTGTGTCCTATCCAATGCCATCATCTTCACTGTATCTCTTTAACCACTGGTATTTGGTACATTTCCATAATTCTATGTTAGTGATTTTGTCTTGCCATTTCCATCCTTCTATTCTGTGTAAGCATCCATTAATGAAAGTCTGTATCTTCATGATTATCAATTTTGTTGTTCTCCATGTTTCACAGCCATATAATAGGACTGACTTAACATTGGAGTTGAACATTTTTATTTTTGTATTTAACCTAATTTCTTTGGATTTTCATATGTTTCCCAGTGCAATGAAAGCTTCTTTAATCTTCAGTCCTAGCTGCTGTGATCTCTCATCAAGTATGCTCATTTTATCCTGCATCTGTTGATGGCTGTGTGATAGGAGAGCTATGTCATCAGCAAAGTCTAAATCATTAAGTTGCTTGGTCAGTGACCACTTGATTCCATTTCTGTTGTTTTGAGTTATTCTCATAATCCAATCTATGGCCAGTAGAAAGAGAAATGGAGAGAGAAGGCATCCCTGCCTTACTCCTGTTTTTATGTTTCGTGCTTGGTAATCATCTATTGTTCTTTTGAATCGAAGACAGTAAGTACAAAGGGTAGAAATACTAGACTCTCCATGTCTGACAATCTTTGCTATTAATCTACAGGCTTTGCAGAGGACCAGCATTGTATTTCACCATATGTCTCTGTTCTTGGTGAGCCTCTCAGCCTTATAAAGGGAGCTGATGGCTGGTGTTATTGCCTCTCATCTCAGCATTCTTCTTAGTGTTAGATTTCTATCTATCTATCTATTGTCCTTTCGAGCCGAAGACGGCACATAGGGCAGAACCACAATCTCAAAAGCAGAAACCTTGCGTGCCAAAATGACACATATTGCAGAGATCACGGCTTCTAAAATCTATGGCACTGTTTCCATAACAATACTTTTTACGATGACAGCTTGTCAAGCCATTGATCAACCTCCTTAGTCGCCTCTTACGACATGCCTGGAAGGTCACAGTGTAACTATTCTTTACCTTTCTCATAATGAGGCCCCGGTAACACATGGGATGGTGTGCTTGTCAAGCCATCAATTTTAGTTCTACTCCATAAAATTCCATAACCTTCATTTGTGAAGATGGTCTGAGTCTCTATTACATTCCTCTAATTCTTAAGATTATTATTATGTAAGGGTGGTTCCACTTTGTGCCATCACACAAAATATCAAAACTTTTTATTTAATTTTTGTTGGTGTTAGTGATATTTTATTAAATTAATATTTTTGAGAGACGATATTTATTCTTTTTTAAATTGCTAATTTAACACTTTTTGATGTGAAGTGTTCAATATTTAGTCACAATTAAAATTTAAGATACAACTTTCTCTCATTAATTTGAATGCATCATAAAAGATTTACGTACAGGTTATTATTTTAACCCTAGATTATACCTATTTGTGATGCGCTTTGTTACTTTCCGCAGTACAACACTTCTGTTCTTTTCTGATCTTTTCTCTCAAGGTGCCTCCTGCCATGTGTCTAACACATTTAATTTTGGTCATGGTATTTTCCTCATTGTGTGTTACCGGGGCCTCATTATGAGGGAAGTAAAGAATAGTGACACTGTGACCTTCCAGGCATGTCGTAAGAGGCGACTAAGGAGGTTGATCAATGGCTTGACAAGCTGTCATTGTAAAAAGTATTGTTATGGAAACAGCGCCATATATTTTAGAGCAGTGATCTCTGCAATATGTGCCGTTTGTATGGTCAAGGTTTCTGTTTTTGAGATTGTGGTTCTGCCCTATGTGCTGTTTTCGGCTCGAAAGGACAATTGATTGATTGATATTGCATCTAATGTCTAGATTTGCAATTAGTAGCACAATGTTGGAATTGAGATTGTGTTGTAATGTGCCAATTTTGTCTCTTGTATTATTTCCTTGTTGGACAGCAGTGGTGACATCTATCTGATCATTTGGCCTAAAAAGGGCCTGAATATGTTGTTGCTTAAATGTGTTGTAGTTAACCTGCGATGTGTGTGCCTATTGGCCTAATATTTTTCAGCACATATTTTTAGATTTACCTTCCTTCTTTGTTTCCTGGCAAGACTGGTTTATCTATTTGAGAAACAACTACCACGAGGAATGGTTAAATATGTGGGCTTCAGCTAAGACTGGATGCCTACTCTACAGATACCAAACAAAACCAGACCCCCTCGACCCTGTGGGGGAGCTCAGATGAAGGGATCAAAGCCTGATATTCCAGCTGAGAACAGGCCATGCTCCTACCAATCAACACCTAAGCAGAATAAAAACACAACATGATCCAATCTGCAGACACTGCCGTCAACAATCTGAGACAGTAGATCACCTGCTACTACACTGTCCTCATTTAGAAAAGCGACGGAGCATGTTACTCCCACTCCTTCCATCCATCAATAGCACACTGTACTCTGCAGCTGTACAACTGAGAAGGACCTGCACCTTCATGCGAGAGGCATTAAGCTGTAAAGAGCTCATAGCTCAGGGCTAACAAGGGGATTATGTCAAATCAAGTCAAGTCAAAATCTATTTCCAAGCCCATCTCTGAGATCTTTTGTGGACCTTTGATCCTGATGCAAGAAGTTAGCTTTGATACTTGATTCTTTGGCCTCCCTTGAGCACCCTTGCTGAGTCATTGTTCTGAAAGTCTTCAATTGAAGAATTTATGTGTAAACGAACTATGGACAGAATTCATGTGAGATGTAGAACTATGGACAGATTTCATGTGAGATGTAGAACTGTGGACAGAATTCATGTGAGATGTAGCAATATTGACAGAATGCATGTGAGATGTAGCAATATTGACAGAATGCATGTGAGATGTAGCAATATTGACAGAATTCATGTGAGATGTAGCAATATTGACATAATTCATGTGAGATGTAGCAATATTGACAGAATTCATGTGAGATGTAGCAATATTGACAGAATTCATGTGAGATGTAGCCCTATGGATAAAATTCATGTGAAATGATGAACTATTGACAGATTCATGTGTAGTGAACTATGGACAGAATTCATATGAGATGAACTATGGACAGAATTCATGTGAGATGTAGAACTGTGGACAGAATTCATGTGAGATATAGCAATATTGACAGAATGCATGTGAGATGTAGCAATATTGACAGAATTCATGTGAGATGTAGCAATATTGACAGAATTCATGTGAGATGTAGCAATATTGACAGAATTCATGTGAGATGTAGCAATATTGACAGAATTCATGTGAGATGTAGCAATATTGACAGAATGCATGTGAGATGTAGCAATATTGACAGAATTCATGTGAGATGTAGCAATATTGACAGAATTCATGTGAGATGTAGCAATATTGACAGAATTCATGTGAGATGTAGCAATATTGACAGAATTCATGTGAGATGTAGCAATATTGACAGAATTCATGTGAGATGTAGCAATATTGACAGAATGCATGTGAGATGTAGCAATATTGACAGAATTCATGTGAGATGTAGCAATATTGACAGAATTCATGTGAGATGTAGCAATATTGACATAATTCATGTGAGATGTAGCAATATTGACATAATTCATGTGAGATGTAGCAATATTGACAGAATTCATGTGAGATGTAGCAATATTGACAGAATTCATGTGAGATGTAGCCCTATGGATAAAATTCATGTGCAATGATGAACTATTGACAGATTCATGTGTAGTGAACTATGGACAGAATTCATGTGAGATGTAGAACTATGGACATAATTCATGTGAAAGGATGAACTATTGACAGATTCATGTGTAGTGAACTATGGACAAAATTCATATGTGATGAACTATGGAGATAATTTTTCTGCTAAAGCCTTCTTTATTTTTCTTCACTGCTTTAAAACACAAGAGAACATAGGAAAAAAACAACTGTTTTTTGTCCCATGAGATTCACTGAGGTATGATTTTTCAAAAAATGAAAATAATGAATGTTATTTGTTCTGTGATATTAACAAAATTGTGATATCTATGTTGTTTGTTGGGAGCCGCGATAGCTCATTGGTTAGTGAACTGGACTACTAAGGACAAGAGGTAGGGTTCGATCCCAACTGACGGCTTCCGGTTCACCCAGCCTTTAATGGATACCGGATTTTTTTATGGGAAAGTAAAGCGTCACAGGCATAATACCAACCACATTACCCGGAAATCATGTACTGAAGGTCTGTAAAATTTATGGTCACTAACACCATATTCTCTATACGCCACTTGGCATGACGGGGGTACTTACTTTTTTACTATGTTGTTTGTTCTTCTCTTTTCATCTCTTTCTTATACCATCACAGTACAGTAACTATTTAACAATAAAATATATCAATTATTATTTAACTCATATAATAATTATAGACATGTGCTGAGAAGAGACAACAAAAGCATTTTTAAATAGGCTCTTCTATGGGAAACATCAAGATATAAAAAAAAAAATAAGACCTAGAAAGATACTAAAAAGAGCACTTATAAGAGAAGCAAAGTTGGTAGGCATAGACTCATTAGATAAGATCAAACATTTTGTCAAGAATAGAGATGGTTTATGAAAAGCACTATGAGCTCTATGTCACAACTAACAGCGCTGTTATATCTAATTATATCTGTTAATCAATATTCCCAGTTTTATTATATTTATTAAATAATTATTTCCAATTTTATTATATCTATTAATCAATTATTTCTATTATCATTATATCTGTTAATTTATTCATCAATATTTTAAATCATTAAACTCTGGAATTATTTTCCTGGTTTGGATGGAATTATCTCTCTCGGATTTGTAAATCACCTAATATCATCAAATACCAACTTCTTTATATAATGTGTGTTTTCAATTAAAACCTATTGAGTTATTTGCGGGTCATCATCATTGCACTCCAAACATGTCCATAGGTGCTCAGATCCCCTCCTCAGCAAGTCTCGCAGTGTCCAGCGACTGACGACTCCAGTTTTGTGTTGGTTGATAAGTCTTCTTACACGCCCACTAAGTTTCTCATTTCTGGCTGTGCCCATCTTAACTCCCATCTCTATCATCTGAATAAGCGATGTGGATTTGTGTTTGTCAAAGTCCTGTGCTCTTCCCACATCTCGGAGGGCATTGATGATGTCCGCCTGATCCATTGGTTGACCGTCCTTAATGACAGCGCAGCTAGCCAACCTGTCCGCTCTTTCATTTCCCAGTACTCCCGCATGTCCAGGGACATAGACAAAGGTGACCTTACGTATTTTGGATTTCTGCAATGACTCTAACCATTGCATGCGTACAGAGCCCACCTCCACTTTCTTTATCATGCTCATCGAATCACTCTGTATACAAGCGTGGGTGTAGTCTTGTGACTCTAACCATTTGAATGCCTTGGTCACTGCCATACCTCCATTGTCATGCTAGTTGTGGTCATGACATATGCACCACTGTCCTCTTTGACCATTCTGCCTGCTGTAAATGCCCATGCACTTCTTTAAAACTAAAACCTATACTATTAAATATCAAGTTATAGAGGGAATATTGCACTACAGGAAGGAAATATATGTAGATATAAAATTTGTGAACAAAAATGTTTGAAATAAAGAATTAGTATAATAAAAATTACGCCCATCAAATTCTAATTCCAAATCAAATTATAATGTACTCTACCACAAACACGGGAGCTGCGATAGCTCAGTGGTTAGTGAACTGGACTACAAAGGACAAAAGGTAGGGTTAGATCCCAACCAACGGCTTCCGGTTCACCCAGCCTTAAATGGGTACCAGATTTTTTTCTGGGAAAGTAAAGCTGCACTGGCATAATACCAACCACATTGCCCCAAAAATCATGTGCTGAAGGTCTGTAAAATTGATGGTCACTAACACCATATTCCCTATACGCCACTTGGCGTGATGGGGGTACTTTACTTTACTACCACAAACACTGCACCCAAATGTGATTTTATTTAAAATACATCAATTTTTCTCTTTGGTAGTTATATATTCAATGCAGAGTGTTTAATTTAATAATGAAATTCACATGTTTTATTGGCAGAATATGGAGTTTAAAAAAAGCCCATATCATTATCATTTGACATACAGATGATTTGCACACTCATAATTAGCAACAAAAGTAATTTAAACAAAGTAATATTCACAAATTACTAAAGATATGTAGGAAACAAAGATAGAGCTTTGTTTTTGAGTTTATTATTTTCACACACAATGATAAGAAACGGAATACATTTCATATTTGTTATTCTATATATTGCTGTAAAAGAATGTTTGACAGCCTGCGTAATAAACTGTCTGATCAAACAATGCTGGAGTATAACTGTGTGAGTGTGATAGTTTCCCTTTTCTCAAATCTATGTTAATTATTCATATCCATATAAGTAATTCACCTTTACAAGTGTGTGACACTTTTATCATTAATTCACGACTGACGTAGAAGATTCTTCAACTTGTGCTGCTGTACATCTTGCTGTGAAACACAAATCTTGTCATCTTGACAAGAAATAGAAATTTTTTCATCTTGATAAGAAATACAAATCTTGTCATCTTGCTGTGAAATACAAATCTTGTCATCTTGACAAGAAATACAAATCTTGTCATCTTGCTGTGAAATACAAATCTTGTCATCTTGACAAGAAATACAAATCTTGTCATCTTGACAAGAAATACAAATCTTGTCATCTTGACAAGAAATACAAATCTTGTCATCTTGCTGTGAAATACAAATCTTGTCATCTTGACAAGAAATACAAATCTTGTCATCTTGACAAGAAATAGAAATTTTTTCATCTTGATAAGAAATACAAATCTTATCTTGATAAGAAATACAAATCTTATCTTGCTGTGAAATACAAATCTTGTCATCTTGACAAGAAATACAAATCTTGTCATCTTGACAAGAAATACAAATCTTGTCATCTTGACAAGAAATACAAATCTTGTCATCTTGTCATCTTGACAAGAAATACAAATCTTGTCATCTTGACAAGAAATACAAATCTTGTCATCTTGCTGTGAAATACAAATCTTGTCATCTTGACAAGAAATACAAATCTTATCTTGCTGTGAAATACAAATCTTGTCATCTTGACAAGAAATACAAATCTTGTCATCTTGACAAGAAATACAAATCTTGTCATCTTGACAAGAAATACAAATCTTGTCATCTTGACAAGAAATACAAATCTTGTCATCTTGACAAGAAATACAAATCTTGTCATCTTGCTGTGAAACACAAATCTTGTCATCTTGACAAGAAATGCAAATCTTGTCATCTTGACAAGAAATACAAATCTTGTCATCTTGATGAGCACAACTCTAAAATATTAAGAGGCCCTAATTTAAAAAAAAAAAACTGTTATCCTTGGTAATACAAAATTTGTTATCCAGACCAAATAGAGCTAAAAAGATAGACACATCTAAGAAACAATGAGCAATACACGATAAGGCTTGTTAAAGAGTTAAACAACCACATACGCTGTGCTTAGACTTGTTCAAGAAATATGGAGCAACATATCCCATATCAAGCCTTAAATCAAGACACTCATCTAAGAAATAATTAGCAATATATGATGAGACTTGTTTAAGAAATAAGGAACAACATAACCAGTTGCTCAGGAAAACAGAACTAGTGCTGCAGTAGATATCAGCCCACTGTGGCATTCCTGGAAATGAAACAAGTGACACACAGCATATTTCTGACCTGAGCTAATGAAAATCCTACTGCATGCCCATAGTTGGCCTGGAAACATGAATTAATCTGACAAAGTAAGTTGATGCAACATGAAAATCAACATTTCCAAGAGTTCCAATATATAAAACAAGGAGTCAGGCAAGGCTGTGTTCTGTCGCCAGATTTGTTTTCACTTTACAGCGAAAATATTATAAGATCAATAGTAGACAAAAATGGAATTGAAGTTAACATTCACAACATAAACAATATGAGATATGCGGATGACACAATCTTAATAGTAGAGACAGAGAATGAACTACAAAGAAATAATGGACATAATAGTAAAAGAAAGAAACAAGAAAGGTCTCAGTCTGAATAGTAAGAAAACAGAAGTAATGTCATACTGAAGAAACAATTATCACCATCATGCAGCATAAAAATAAACAGGACAAATCTGAAACAAGTGCAACTCATTAAATACTTGGGCACAATAATAACATCAGATGGAAGATGCACCACAGAAATAAAAAGCAGAATAGCTCAGGCCAAAATAGCATTTCAGGAAATGACAAACGTTTTATGCAACAAATCTATGTCAATAGAAGTGAGAAAGAGAGTTCATCGTTGCTATATAGAACGAATTCTGACCTATGGAAGCGAATCATGGACAGAAACAAACAAATGAAAAGATGATTAGAGGCCACAGAGATGGGATTTCTCAGAAGAATGTTGAAAGTTCCCTGGACAGCTATAAAGACCAACAAGAAAATTCTCAAAGTGGCCAACACAAAAAGGGAGCTCCAAAATAATCATCATAAAGAAGCAATCAACATTTTTCGGGCACATCATGAGAAGAGGAAAGTTGGAATACTTGGTCACAACTGGCAAAATACAGAGAAAGAGAGATCGGAGATGACAAAGGGAGAAAATATATTAGATAGCTTGGTGTCAGGGCATGGAAAACAGTCAACAAGAAAATTGATACAATGCACGGTGGATAGATAATTGTGGAAGGACATGATCACCTATACCAACCGTATGGCACACGTATGATGATGAATCCTGAAGAGATTTGATCATATCATTGAATTATTATCTTCAAAATGTAGAAATTGGAATTCATTGGGAGTCGATTGTCTAAGAATATGAATGGTTTAATACTGAAGAGATGCAATAATACCAAACATTTATTATCACAAAAAATGTAGAAATTGATGCATTGGAAGGGAAAATCTAGAAATTAAACAATTTTAAAGTGCTGTGGAGAATGTTGACTCTTGGTGTTCATGGATTGGTAAGTCAGTGGAGCAAAAAGTTAAGAGTTCACTGTCAGAGTAGGTGGCAGAATTATTGCTTGGAGACACAGAGTCTCAACCTCAAGAAGTGAAATGAAGACTGCAACCCTGATACGGCTGTCTGACTCTTGAGTATGTGGGGCCATAATGTCATCAGATCCCTCAGTCATTAATGCGGATGGTCACAAATAAATGGACATGAGTATTTGGCATCAGGAGGAGATAATCATTATTTTTGGCCATTTTAGTTATTTGCAGGTCATCATCATTGCACTCCGAACATGTCCATAGATGCTCGGATCTCCTCCTCAGCAAGTCCCGCAGTGTCCAGCGACTGACAACTCCAGTTCTGTTTTGGTTGATAAGTCTTCTACGCCCACTAAGTTTCTCATTTCTGGCTGTGCTTTTCTTAACTCCCATCTCTTTCATTCGAAGGAGTGACATGGACTCATGGTTACCTACACCAATAGACCTGATCATGATAACTATAATGATTGCCATGTGTCTACAGGAATTTAATTTTGAAAACAGAACAGGTGAGAAAGAACACATGAGAAGTTTGAGATGAGTGTACCACTGGAGCCATAAGTAAGCAAACCTTTTGTTGGCTGCTAAGGGGAACTAAGCATCAGTGGATTTGTTCATAGTGCAATCAGTCAAATCTTCATCAATCAATCAATTAATCAGTCAGTCAGTCAATCAATAAATTAATAAAAAAATATTGGCCTTTTCACTCCCAAATACTAATGGTAATACTGTATGGTTAAAGTATTTATATGCTATAGGACTAGAAAGATACAATACTGTTTTTTTTTTCAACTTTAAAATAAAATTCATTTAAAACAAATTAGACACAACACACCGAACTTCCATACTAGTCATAACCAAGGAAACTGGTTATATCACTAGGAACTGAGGAACTCTTCAGATTCTAGTCATAACCAAGGAAACTGGTTATATCACTAGGAACTGAGGAACTCTTCAGATTCTAGTCATAACCAAGGAAACTGGTTATATCACTAGGAACTGAGGAACTCTTCAGATTCTAGTCATAACCAAGGAAACTGGTTATATCACTAGGAACTGAGGGACTCTTCAGATTCTAGGCCCAACCAAAGAAACTGGTTATATCACCAGGAACTGAGGAACTCTTCAGATTCTAGGCCCAACCAAGGAAACTGGTGGGATATTTTATGACAACTAGGATATTTTGTGACAGCTGGGATATTTTGTTACAACTTTAACATGTTGTGACAACTTTGATATTTTATAACAGCTGCAATATTTTAGCTGTGATATATTGTGACAGCTGTGATTTTTTTTTGGAACAGCTAAGATAACTGAAAAAATTGTAGTAGGTAGCCATTAGAGCTGAAATAGAGAAAAGATGCAAGACAATTTCGGAAATGCTCTATTTGTTAGTCAAAATGAAAAAAAAAAATACAGATATAAAAAATTATGGAGACACATGATCATTTACCCCAGCAAGCATGGTTAAAAAAAAAAAATTAAAGAGCCCCTGTCATGCCAAGTGGCGTATAAGGAATATGGTGTTAGTGACCATACATTTTACAGACCTTCATCACATGATTTTTGGGGTAATGTGGTCGGTATTATGCCCTTGCCACTTTACTTTACCAGAAAAATAGTCTGGTACCCATTTAAAGCTGGGTGAACCCGGAAGCCGTCAGTTGGGATCGAACCCTACCTCTTGTCCTTTGTAGTCCAGTTCACTAACCACTGAGCTATCGTGGCTCCCCAGCAAGCATGGTACTTGGTATTAATAATGATGACAACTTTGCAGTAATAATCAACAGCACAAAAATGTTGTGACCACAAACTATATCTTTCCTCATTGGTTAAATCAAATGAGAGAGGAAAGAAGAACTACCCTGCAACTCTGTGCCTTAGCTCTGTTCTGTTCTGTTTCTCTTCACCGGTATTTTACAGTTTTGATGGTAAAGAGTGTTCTTGACACGGGTCTGTAGTTTGCTTCATTTATAAGAAGTACGTTTCTTCTGCCTCTTCTTTCCTTCCTGATTTACTTTTCACATCTAGGTGAGAAATAGTTTACAGAGTTTTGCTCTTTGATTTCCTCTTCTGCTTTCACATTTCTTTTTAGTATTCTGTCTATCCAACATATTTCAGTGGTATCTTCTTGGTTTTTTTTTGTTTTATAGCATTTGTTAGTAACTGTATGGATTGTGTTTGGTTGTTTCTGTCTTGATTCATGGCCTATTGAATTCATTGTTTAATTATATATTCTTCTTTGGAGGTGTTCCCAAACCTAGTTCTTAGTTCTTTACTTCTGATTTTGTCTGTCAAGCTGGCTCCCATGATTTATCTGACACATTTCACTTCTGTGGCATTTAACTTATTCTTCTTATTCTACCTTTCAGCTCCCTATGGAGCATAGGTCTTCAACAAACACTTTCCAAGACGTTCTGTTTCTTACCATTCTTTTAAGATCATTCCAAGTCTTCCCCAACATCTTCATCTCTGCTTCTATCTGTCTTCTCCAAGAATTCCTTGGTCTTCCTCTTTGTCTTTTTCCCTGGTGATTCCAAAAAGGGCCTGTTGTGTAATACTCTCAGCTGGCTTCTGCAGTGTGTGTCCTATCCAACACCATCGTCTTCACTGTATCTCTTTATCCACTGGTATTTAACTGGTACATTTTCATAATTCTATGTTAGTGATTTTGTCCTGCCATTTCCATTCTTTTATTCTGCGCAAGCATCCATTAATGAAAGTCTGTATCTTCATGATTGAAATTTATGTGTTCTCCATGTTTCACAGTCTTATATTAAGACTAACTTAACACTGGAGTTGAACATTTTTATTTTAGTGTTTAACCTAATTTCTTTGGACTTTCTGATGTTTCCCAGTGGAAGAAATGCTCCTCTTGCTTTTGATATCCTTATTTTGGTATCATTTTCTGTTCCTCCCTCTTTGTCTATATTACTGCCAAGATATATGTAAGATTGTATGTTTAGTAGTGGTATTTCTCCTAATTTTATTTGGTTATTGCCAACTGCATTAATTCTCATAATTTTGTTCTTATCTCTATTTTCATTCCTAACTATTGTGATCTCTCATCAAGTATGCTAATTTTATCTTGCATCTGTTGATGTTTGTGTGATAGGAGAGCTATGTCATCAGCAAAGTCAAATTCATCAAGTAGCTTGGTCAGCGACCACTGGATTCCATTTCTGTTGTTTTGAGTTATTTTTATAATCCAATCTATGGCCAGTAGAAAGAGAAATGGAGATAGAAGGCATACCTACCTTACTCCTGTTTTTATTTTAAATGCTTTTGTAAGCTGCCCTTCATGCACCACACTACATTTCATTTCTTCATACATTGTTATTTTCAGAGATTAATACATTTTGTGGGAATTCCATATTGACTCAGCAACTTCCAAAGCATTCCTCTGTCCAAACTCTGAAATGCCTTTTCGTAATCTATGAATCCAATATAAAGTGGGGATTTTAGTTCTAAACTTTGTTCAACTATTATACGTAGAGTATTTATTTGATCAGCACATGATCTGTTTTTCCTAAAACCTGCTTATTCCATCTCTCAACTGTTTCTCTATGGCCTGTTTTAGTCTCTCCAGAATGATTCTGCTTAATATCTTTTCTGGCACTGATAGTAGCATAATTCTCCTATAATTTGTGCACTGCTGTAAACTTCCTTTCTTTGGAAGTTTGATCATATAACCTTCTTTCCAGTCTTTGAGTAATTCTTCACTCTCCCAAATTTTATCGAATAGATTACGTAACATCTTGGTAGAGGTGTTAATATCTGCTTTGATGGCTTCCGAAGGAATTTCACCTGGTCCTGTGGCTTTACCATTTCTTAATAGCTTGATGGCTTTCATTATTTCTTCCTTGCATGGTTTTCCACAGTTAACGTGTAACTCTTCTTCTGCTGGTAGTATATCTGGAGGGTTATTTGAGACCGGGTCTGTTCAAAAGTTCTTCAAAATGCTCTTTTCATCTCTCCATTTGTTCCCTTATATTACTAAGCAGATTTCCTTTCTTATCTTTAATAAAGGCATTTGTCTGTTTGTATTTTCCACTTAATTCCTTTGTGCTCTTGTACAGTTTTTTTCATATTCCCTTTATTTGCTGCTTCTTCTGCCTCTTTAACTAGTTCATCTATATATTTCCTCTTATCCCATTTAATGCATCTTCTCACTTCTTTGTTCACCTCTGTGTAAGCTTCCTGTGTCTTGGCTTTATTACTTCTCATTTTGCTTTTATTTATGTCTGCTTCCTTATTCTTTCTTTCTTTTATTTTTATCCAGTGTCTTCCCTCGGCGTTTCTTCGCATGTCTCTTTCCATATATCCTTTACCTGTTTCCAATGATCTTCTATATTGATTGTATTTTCTAGTTGTTGGAGGACTTGGTATTTGTTTGATATTGTGACTGCAAATTTGTCTTTAATTCCTTGTTCTTTAAGAAATTATACATTGAAATACTTTCTGCCCTTATTTGTTGTAGTATCTTTTCAGTTTAATTTTAAGTTTGGCTAGCAGAAGATGATGGTCTGAAGCCACATCTGCTCCTCTATATACTTTTACATTCTGTAAGGATGACTTCAACTTATTATTAATACATATGTGGTCGATTTGATTCTCCGTTCTATGATCTGATGATACCCATGTAGCTTTATGTATTTTTATGTTGGAATATTGTTCCTCCTAGGCTCATTTGATTAAGGGTGCAGAAATTCACAAATATCTCTCTATTCTCATTTATATCTCCAAGTCCATGTTTTCCCATAATCTCTTGGAAGCCTCTGTTGTCTGATCCTACTTTTGTATTTAGATCTCCCATCAAGATTATAATATCCTTGGCTCGTCTTTTATCCATCTGACATTGCAACTGTTTATAGAATTCACCTTTAACTAAATTATCCTTATCATTGGTTGGTGCATTGGATAATGTGTATTTTTCCTTTGTTTTTTTTGTTGTTTTAAATGTTGCCCTCATTAGTCTTGGCCCTACTGCTTCCCATTCTATCAGTGTCTTCTGTGCATTCTTTGATAACATTATGATAACTCCTTGACTATGTTGTACTCCAGGTTCCCAGTGTCCTGATGATAAAATCATCTTTCCTGTATTTAGTTTTATCCTTTCCATTCCTAGCCATCTTGTTTCACACAGTCCTAGAATATCTATTTTGTAATTTCTAATTTCTGTTGCTACCTGTGCAGCTTTGTCTTGCTCATTTAGGGTACATACATTCCAGGTGCCAATTCTGGAGAATTTCCTGTTAGCCTAAAGGTGAGTCAGCAACCCAGACTCCTTACGGCTTTCTCTGAATTGCGTCTTTCATCTCTCAGACAGAGAGCCTTTATCTTACCTGGATGGCAAATTTACTTTTATTCTTTTCTTTGACTTGTCCATATTTGTGAAGATTTTAGGCTTATTTTTTTACAGTACAGGTTAGCCAGTCCCAATCCAACTCTCCTTAGCTGCCTCTTACGAATATGCATGGTAAGGAACAGCGCCACTATTCTTAACTCCCCTTTGTGCCTCTCACAGGCACATTTAACTTATTAGTTATTCCAAAATCTAGCTTTCAAGTTCTTTTTTAAAAATATGTTGTGATTTCTTTCTTTGTCAATAATGATATCATTTTGCCAAAAATTGGGCTTGCTTTTCTGCATCATAAGTCCACTCTTCCATTGCTTGGAGATAGGGGACAAATATAAAATATACAGTATATTGAATATCACGTGATGATGCAAGAAGAGCTACATAAAAGTAAATCTATAGAAAGATGAGACAAACTACATTTCGGCCAAAACCTTCATCAGCTACAAACCAACAGATAATATTATAAAAAAACAAACAAAAAGCAGGCAAGTACAAATCTTAAAATGGATAAAGAGGTCTAATTATAGTGTATAACGTAATGTTCTTAATACCATTTTGTGTTTATTTTACACATCTACCACTGCTTGCTTGTTGTCATGTCACATGACAGCAATGGTATTTGAGATCTCTTATTGAAATTTTACTGCACCATCTTTGAGGTCATCTTTTGTTATTTTATTTTACTGTTTCATCTGATTGCTATTGGATGCTCTTTTCTTTCTTAGCTGTTTCATCTAACTGCAGTTGGATGTTTTTCTTTTTTTTGCAGGTGGATGCTCTTTTCTGTTTCTGCTGATTCATCTGTTTGCTGTTGGATGATGTTTTATTTTTTTGCTGTTTCCTCTGATGCTTTAGATGCTATGTCACAATTATTTAATTTCTTGTTTTTGAATGAAACTCAGAATTGGTCTGACATCTACTTTTCTTTTTAATATCTTTGCCATTGCAAGTCATACCTTTTTGTTACATTCAGCATTCTTCTGTGATGGTTCATTCTAGTGGTTGTAAATCTTTCTTTTGTAGTCATATTTTCATACAAAAAGACATTTAAATAAAGTAAATTGAATACATTGAAAGAGGATTATCAGTTATAAATCTAATGTAATATTTAATAACACTGTATTATTTCTATTGAGTTATATAGCAACAGTGTATGTCTATGGTGATTGGAACTTTGATTTAGAAGACCTATTGCATTGTATTACCTTCTAGGGCAGACAAGATTTACCCTTTCCAGTAAGAATGAAGATACAAATTCACTCGAGTCATTTCATCACCAGGATCTAAGAGCCAATGGCTAAGATCAAACATACAATATTTAACTCTGCCCATCACCAGCTTTACTGTACCCACAAGCTGAATTTGTATTGTAGCCTAGTTCTGTGCTTTTTTAACTCCTATTTCTCTATTGGTGGTTGATCTACTTTCATTTCCCAGACATCCAAAGCTCAACCGATATCAGATCAACTCTACTTCCTCAAAGACCGGATAAATGAACACCCTATATGGAGCTACAAGAAGGCAACTCAGAAATACCTGCAGATATCATTACATGGCAATGTGCCAAAGGGCATCAGCTCACAGGCTTCTGAATCCATAAAAACAACATCTCCCATACTTGACCATCAAAACAACACAGGAAAAGGGTGTACAACAGAAAATGTACAACTGAAATAAACAAAAGAATAGGAATGGCAAAAAGTCATTTTAATGTCATGAAGGACATACTAACATATCAAAACAAATAACACCAGAGCTAAAACTAAGAATAGCAAAATGTTACATCTTCTCAATATTCCTATATGGTGCTGAAACATGGACATTAGACAAGAAAACAGAACAGAGAATTGAAGCCTTTGAAATGTGGATATATAGAAGAATAGGTAGAATTGGATGGAAGGAAAAGAAAACAAACGATGAAGTCTTAAAACAACTAAAAATGAAAAGAGAACTTCTGAACACAATTAGAACAAGACAAATGCGATTCTTAGGCCATGTTAAAAGACACAACAGCCTACTGAAAGTGATCCTGGAGGGGAAAATACAAGGTACAAGAGGCAGAGGCAGACCAAGATTAACATGGACGAGTAACATCAAAAGATGGACAAATCAACCGATGACAACCTGCACCATCAAAGCAAGAGATAGAGCAAAATGGCGCTCCATGGTAGCCAACCTTCGTTGCGGAGACGGCACTCAATGATGATGATTCAACAAAGGACATCTACCTCCGAGGATCAGCGTGTCATACATCTCCTTACTCCTGAAGTGGCTGAAGAACAATATAGAGAAGACACAAGTAACAAACTACAGACCGATATCGCTGCTCAACGTAGACTATAAAATACTGACAAAGTCCCTGACGAATAAGCTAAAGCCGTTCATGTTCTCACTCGTCCCCGAAGACCAGCAATGCAGCATCCAAGGTCAAAATAAAAACAACCACTCCATAGGACACATCATCACCTACACACATACAAGAAACATACCTTCATCGATTCTGTCCTTGGACGAAGAAAAGGCTTTTGACAGGATATACATCGTACAGTCCCACTTGCAGAAAACGCTGCGCAACTGAATATGGGAGACAACTTTCGACGATGCATCAACATCCTGTACTCCAGACCTGAGTGCCTTGTCCTTGTAAATCGCACATTCACGGATTCCTTCACACAAACCAGGTCCATCAAACAAGGATGCTCTCTAACTCCGCTGCTCTACCTCATAGTCTTAGAGCCGCTAATCGAGAAGAACAGACAACTCCATCAACTGTAAATTTATATCAGGAGGACAACAAAAGCTCAAGCATACTCCGACAACACCATCTTCTTCCACACCAGCGACTGCTCAATAACCAAGTGAGATGTGTGTATATATCCTTATATATATTTGTGTGTGTTACTGTTTGTTGTTTCAACTGAAGGCCTACTTGGCCGAAACGTCGACTTTTGTTTTTTTTAAATACCACGTAAAGCTGTTACCATACCACTTTTTTCTTATTCTTTTTTTTTAATTGTCCAAATTCTGTGAATGTATTGAGGAGGCTGTCTATTGATCTAGTGTTTTATGGAAAGAAGACAGTGACGTCAGCATACGCTACCAATTTCTGCTCTCCTTTCCCTGACATGAATGTGCCCTTTATGGAACTGTCTCGTCTGATACTCTCAAGGAACGGTTCTATGGTCAGCGCATAAAGAGAGAGGGAACACTCCTGTTGAACCGATCTGGTTAGCCTGAGTATCTCTGTGAACGAATGGTTCACTAAAACTTTACTTTTAGGTCTAGAATAAAAGATGTGTATCCATTCTATGAAGCGTCCTCCTATGTTGCTGTTCAGTAGTTTTTTTGTGGGGGTAGGAATGAGCTTCTCTGGAAGACTTTTTCTTGGTCGAGAGATAGAATGGAAGACTGACTGTCTTTGTCATGAGTGTACTTTATAATGTCTCGTATAAACTGTGTGTGCTGGTGGATGTTTCTGTCGAGAGATAGAATGGAAGACTGTCTTTGTCATGAGTGTACTTTATAATGTCTCGTATAAAGTGTGTGTGCTGGTGAATGTTTCTGTCGAGAGATAGGATGGAAGACTGGCTGTCTTTGTCATGAGTGTACTTTATAATGTCTCGTATAAAGTGTGTGTGCTGGTGAATGTTTCTGTCGAGAGATAGGATGGAAGACTGACTGTCTTTGTCATGAGTGTACTTTATAATGTCTCGTATAAAGTGTGTGTGCTGGTGAATGTTTCTGTCGAGAGATAGAATTGAAGACTGGCTGTCTTTGTCATGAGTGTACTTTATAATGTCTCGTATAAACTGTGTGTGCTGGTGGATGTTTCTGTCGAGAGATAGAATGGAAGACCGGCTGACTTTGTCATGAGTGTACTTTATAATGTCTCGTATAAACTGTGTGTGCTGGTGGATGTTTCTGTCGAGAGATAGAATGGAAGACCGGCTGACTTTGTCATGAGTGTACTTTATAATGTCTCGTATAAACTGTGTGTGCTGGTGGATGTTTCTGTCGAGAGATAGAATGGAAGACCGGCTGACTTTGTCATGAGTGTACTTTATAATGTCTCGTATAAAGTGTGTGTGCTGGTGGATGTTTCTGTCGAGAGATAGGGTGGAAGACTGGCTGTCTTTGTCATGAGTGTACTTTATAATGTCTCGTATAAAGTGTGTGTGCTGGTGAATGTTTCTGTCGAGAGATAGGATGGAAGACTGGCTGACTTTGTCATGAGTGTACTTTATAATGTCTCGTATAAAGTGTGTGTGCTGGTGAATGTTTCTGTCGAGAGATAGAATGGAAGACTGTCTTTGTCATGAGTGTACTTTATAATGTCTCGTATAAAGTGTGTGTGCTGGTGAATGTTTCTGTCGAGAGATAGAATGGAAGACTGACTGTCTTTGTCATGAGTGTACTTTATAATGTCTCGTATAAAGTGTGTGTGCTGGTGAATGTTTCTGTCGAGAGATAGAATGGAAGACTGTCTTTGTCATGAGTGTACTTTATAATGTCTCGTATAAAGTGTGTGTGCTGGTGAATGTTTCTGTCGAGAGATAGAATGGAAGACTGACTGTCTTTGTCATGAGTGTACTTTATAATGTCTCGTGTCATGAGTGTACTTTATAATGTCTCGTGTCATGAGTGTACTTTATAATGTCTCGTATAAAGTGTGTGTGCTGGTGAATGTTTCTGTCGAGAGATAGGATGGAAGACTGGCTGACTTTGTCATGAGTGTACTTTATAATGTCTCGTATAAAGTGTGTGTGCTGGTGGATGTTTCTGTCGAGAGATAGGATGGAAGACTGGCTGACTTTGTCATGAGTGTACTTTATAATGTCTCGTATAAAGTGTGTGTGCTGGTGGATGTTTCTGTCGAGAGATAGGATGGAAGACGGCTGTCTTTGTCATGAGTGTACTTTATAATGTCTCGTATAAAGTGTGTGTGCTGGTGGATGTTTCTCTCTTGTACATTACACGGTTGGCCTTTATGAAGGAGTTTTGTCATGAAAGGTTTGAGTTTGTTAATGCTTTTGTTAGAATGTTGTAGTCTGTGTTAAGTAGGGAAATGGGGGGTGTAGTTTTTAAGAAGCTACTTGTCTGTGTTGTCTTTCCGGAACAATGTTATGTAAGACATGTTTAGACTTGTAGTAAGTTATTTCTTTGTGAATGAGTCTGTGTACATTCTGAGAAGAAGAGAGCCTAAGAGAGGAAAGAAATGTTGCAAGAATTATATTGTGAGGCCGTCAGGCGCCGGAGATTTGTATTTCTACACTTCTTGTACTGCTTCTGTTTTGTCAGCTAGTGTGAGTCCTTTGTAAAGTTTTTCCCAGTCTGAGTCTGGTAGTTTCCTTGTGTATTGCATTAATTTGTCTCGTATGTGGGAATGTGAACAGGATTTTAAGCTGCTTTCATTTTCATATTAGCATTATTGTCTGCTTCTTTCTTAATAGTAGGACTTTTAAATGTATCTCTTTTCATACTAAGATTTTAAACTGCTTTTCTCTTCATGCTAGTATTTTAAATTTTCTCTCTGGTCATCCTAGGATTTCCAAAAGTAAACTTTTGATGCTAGAAATGTAAACTCTCTCAACTCTCTTAACTCCTACATTTTAATCTCTATCTATTAATGCTAGAAATTTA
The DNA here is from genome assembly GCA_032433765.1 of Megaustenia siamemsis. Taxonomy (NCBI): domain Eukaryota; kingdom Metazoa; phylum Mollusca; class Gastropoda; order Stylommatophora; family Ariophantidae; genus Megaustenia; species Megaustenia siamemsis. The sequence goes on from JAVIAB010000160.1 coordinate 67,187,185, forward strand.
AAATGCATATCCCTTCATTCTCTTTCTTCTATCTATATTTTAATGTTTAATATATATATAACTGCATCTCTCTTTTTCGCTCGCTCTCTCTCTCTCTCTCGTAATGTTAGACTTTTGAACTGCCACTCTCCCTCTCCAGTAACATAAATTATGTGCAATCGACTATCTCCAACTCCTCTCCCTTTTCTACTACAATTTTGACATTTCAACTGCATAGTATTTTGCTACAATTACATCAAAAGCATTACAATAGAGAGACAGTCATTCTTTTTTATTTTTAAATTGAGAATCAAGTTCTGAATAGTTTATCAAACTTGTAGTAACAAGTGTTATATAGGGTGTTTATAATGTCTCTGTGCGGTGACTTGATCAATGTATAGAAAATAAAGGGGGAGCAGGGGTCTACATAGTAAAAAAAAAAGTAAAGTACCCCCGTCACACCAAGTGGCGTATAGGGAAATATGGTGTTAGTGACCCTATATTTTACAGACCTTCAGCACATGATTTTTGGGGTAATGTGGTCAGTATTACGCCCGTGCTGCTTTACTTTCCCAGAAAAAAGTCCGGTAACCATTTAAGGCTGGATTAACCCGGAAGCCGTCAGTTGGGATCGAACCCTACCCCTTGTCCATGGTAGTCCAGTTCACTAACCACTGAGCTATCGCGGCTCAGGTCTACATAGAGTACCCAAAAATTAACACTAGGGATATGGAAAAGATAGCAACAGGGAAATATAAAAATTATGATGCAGAAATGCAAGCAGTAAAGTTGGCAATAGAAAAACTGCTGAACAGTTATCTTAGCCCACAGCCTATAAAGTTTTTGACAGATGCAAGAACAAAGTTTAGAACTAAAATCCCCACTTTATATTGGATTCATAGATTACGAAAAGGCATTTGATAGTTTAGACAGAAGAATGCTTTGGAAGTTGCTGAGTCATTACGGAATCCCCATAAAGTTTATTAAAATTGGTAAAAGCAATGTATGAAGGAATGAAATGTAGTGTGGTGCATGAAGGACAGCTTACAGAAGCATTTGAAATAAGAACAGGAGTAAGGCAAGGATGCCTTCTATCTCCATTTCTCTTTCTACTGGCCATAGATTGGATTATAAAAATAACTCAAAACAACAGAAATGGAATCCAGTGGTCACTGACCAAGCTACTTGATGAATTTGACTTTGCTGATGACATAGCTCTCCTATCACACCAACATCAACAGATGCAAGATAAAATGAACATACTTGATGAGAGATCACAACAGATAGGAATGAAAATAGAGATAAGAACAAAATTATGAGAATTAATGCAGTTGGCAATAACCAAATAAAATTAGGAGAAATACCACTACTAAACATACAATCTTACATATATCTTGGCAGTAATATAAACAAAGAGGGAGAAACAGAAAATGATACCAAAATAAGGATATCAAAAGCAAGAGGATGCATTTCTTCCACTGGGAAACATCTGAAAGTCCGAAGAAATTAGGTTAAACACTAAAATAATAATGTTCAACTCCAGTATTAAGTTAGTCTTAATATAAGACTGAAACATGGAGAACACATAAATTTCAATCATGAAGATACAGACTTTCATTAATGGATGCTTGCGCAGAATAAAAGAATGGAAATGGCAGGACAAAATCACTAACATAGAATTATGAAAATCTACCAGTCAAATACCTATGGAATAAAGAGATACAGCGAAGACGATGGTGTTGGATAGTACACACACTGCGGAAGCCAGCTGAGAGTATTACACAACAGGCCCTTTTTGGAATCCCCAGGGAAAAAGGCAAAGATGGAATACCAAGGAATTCTTGGAGAAGACAGATAGAAGCAGAGATGAAGATGTTGGGGAAGACTTGGAATGATCTTAAAAGAATGGTAAGAAACAGAACATCTTGGAAAGTGCTTGTTGAAGATGTATGCTCCACAGGGAGCTGAAAGGTAGAATAAGAAGAATAAGTTAAATGCCACAGAAGTGAAATGTGTCAGATAAATCATGGGAGCCAGCTTGACAGACAAAATCAGAAGTAAAGAACTAAGAACTAGGTTTGGGAACACCTCCAAAGAAGAATACATAATTAAACAATGAATTCAATAGGCCATGAATCAAGACAAACAACCAAACACAATCCATACAGTTACTAACAAATGCTATAAAACAAAAAAAACCAAGAAGATACCACTGAAATATGTTGGATAGACAGAATACTAAAAAGAAATGTGAAAGCAGAAGAGGAAATCAAAGAGCAAAACTCTGTAAACTATTTCTCACCTCGATGTGAAAAGTAAATCAGTAAGGAAAGAAGAGGCAGAAGAAACGTACTTCTTATAAATGAAGCAAACTACAGACCCGTGTCAAGAACACTCTTTACCATCAAAACTGTAAAATACCGGTGAAGAGAAACAGAACAGAACAGAGCTAAGGCACAGAGTTGCAGGGTAGTTCTTCTTTCCTCTCTCATTTGATTTAACCAATGAGGAAAGATATAGTTTGTGGTCACAACATTTTTGTGTTGTTGATTATTATTGCAAAGTTGTCATCATTATTAATACCAAGTACCATGCTTGCTGGGGAGCCACGATAGCTCAGTGGTTAGTGAACTGGACTACAAAGGACAAGAGGTAGGGTTTGATCCCAACTGACGGCTTCCGGGTTCACCCAGCTTTAAATGGGTACCAGACTATTTTTCTGGTAAAGTAAAGCGGCACGGGCATAATACCGACCACATTACCCCAAAAATCATGTGATGAAGGTCTGTAAAATTTATGGTCACTAACACCATATTCCTTATACGCCACTTGGCGTGACAGGGGCTCTTTAATTTTTTTTTTTTTTTTTAACCATGCTTGCTGGGGTAAGTGATCATGTGTCTCCATAATGTTTTACATCTATTTTTTTTTTAATTTTGACTAACAAATAGAGCATTTCCGAAATTGTCTTGCATCTTTTCTCTATTTCAGCTCTAATGTCTACCTACTACAATTTTTTCAGTTGTCTTAGCTGTAATAAAAAAAATCACAGCTGTCACAAAACATCTCTGCTGTCACAAAACATCTCAGCTGTCACAAAACATCTCAGCTGTCACAAAACATCTCAGCTGTCACAAAACATCTCAGCTGTCACAAAACATCTCAGCTGTCACAGAATTGTCACAAAATATCCCAGCTGTCACAAAATATCCCAGCTGTCACAAAATATCTCAGCTGTGACATAAAATATCTGAATTGTCACAAAATATCTCTGTTGTCAAAAAATATCCCAGCTGTCACAAAATATCTCAGTTGTCACAAAATATCTCAGTTGTCAAAAAATATCAAAGATGTAAAAGAATATTTCATGTGTCAGGAAATATCCCACATGCAACAAAGTATCACAGTGGTAAAAAAATATTCCAGCTGTACAAAATATTTCAGTTGTCTCAAAATGTCACAACAGTAAGAAAATATCCCAGCAGTAACAAAATATTCCAAATGTCACAAAATATATCAGCTGTACCAAAATATCCCTGATGTAATAAAATATATTCCAGCAGTGAAAATATATCTCAGTTCACACAAAATACCCAGCTGCAAAAAAATATCTCATATGTCACAGAATATATCATTTGTCACAAAATATCACAGTTGTCATGAAATATCTCAGTTATCATAAAATTTCCTAGATGTCACAAAAAATCCCAGAGGTAACAAAATATACAGCTATCACAAAATATCCCAGCTATCACAAAATCATCCAGCTGTCTCAAATTGACACAGCAGTAACAAAATGTCCCAGTAGTAAAAAAATATTCCAGCAGTAGCAAAATAACCCTGCTATTACAAAATATCCCAGTTGTAACATAATAACCCAGCTGTCACAAATAATGCCAGCTGTCAAAAAAATACCTAAGTTGTCACAAAATGTCTCATTTGTTACAAAATATTACAGCTGTAACAAAATATCCCAGCTTCAACAAAACATCCCAGCTGTCATAAAACATCCAAGCTGTCACAAAACATCAGTTGTTACAAAATATCTTAGTTGTCAGAAAATATCCCAGCTGTAGCAAAATATCTCAGTTGTCAGAAAATATCCCAGCTGTAGCAAAATATCTCAGTTGTCAGAAAATATCCCAGCTGTAACAAAATATCTCTGTTGTCATAAGATATCCCAGCTGGAACAATTTTATCACAGTCGTAACAAAATTTTCCAGGTGTTACAAAATATTTCAGATGTCACAAAATGTCCCAGCAGTAACAAAATATACCAGCAATAACAAAATATCACAGCTGTTACAAAATCTTATTTGCCACAAAACATCTCAGTTGTCACAAGATATCAAAGCTATAACACACATATTGTGTTGTCAGAAAATATCCCACATGCAACAAAGTATCTCAGTGGTAAAAAAATATTACAGCTGTCACAAAATGTCACAGCAGTAACAAAATATCCCAAATGTCACAAAACATCCCAAATGTCACAAAATATACCAGCTGTACCAAAATATCCCTGATGTTATAAAATATATTTCAGCAGTCCAAATATATCTGTTCACAAACAATATCCCAGTTGTCACAGAATATATCATGTCACAACATATCACAGCTATCACAAAATATTCAAGCTGTCACAAAATATCTCAATTATCATAAAATATCCCAGATGTCACAAAATATCCCAGCAAAAATAAAATATCACAGCAGTAACAAAATATACAGCTGTCACAAAATATCCCAGCTATCACAAAATCATGCAGCTGTCACAAAATATCTCAGTTATCACAAAATATCACAGCTGTCATAAAGTAATTCAGTTTTCATAAAATATTCCAGCTGTAAAAAATATACCAGCTGTCACAAAATATCTCAGCTGTAACAAAATGTTTCAGTTGTTACAA
>JAVIAB010000160.1:67192173-67212173 GCA_032433765.1 Megaustenia siamemsis
TGATCGTATTAGTGTTCTTGTCAGTATAGGCACATCTCTATCTAGTGATTGTATTAGTGTTCTTGTTAGTATAGGCACATCTCTATCTAGTGATTGTATTAGTGTTCTTGTTAGTATAGGCACATCTCTATCTAGTGATTGTATTAGTGTTCTTGTTAGTATAGGCATATCTCTATCTAGTGATTGTATTAGTGTTCTAGTTAATATAGGCATATCTCTATCTAGTGATCGTATTAGTGTTCTATTTAGTATAGGCACATCTCTCTATCTAGTGATTGTATTAGTGTTCTATTTAGTATAGGCACATCTCTATCTAGTGATTGTATTAGTGTTCTAGTTAATATAGGCATATCTCTATCTAGTGATCGTATTAGTGTTCTATTTAGTATAGGCACATCTCTATCTAGTGATTGTATTAGTGTTCTATTTAGTATAGGCATATCTCTATCTAGTGATTGTATTAGTGTTCTAGTTAATATAGGCATATCTCTATCTAGTGATCGTATTAGTGTTCTATTTAGTATAGGCATATCTCTATCTAGTGATCGTATTAGTGTTCTAGTTAGTATAGGCATACCTCTATCTAGTGATCGTATTAGTGTTCTAGTTAGTATAGGCATATCTCTATCTAGTGATTGTATTAGTCTTCTATTTAGTATAGGCATATCTCTATCTAGTGATTGTATTAGTGTTCTATTTAGTATAGGCATATCTCTATCTAGTGATTGTATTAGTGTTCTATTTAGTATAGGCATATCTCTCTATCTAGTGATTGTATTAGTGTTCTATTTAGTGTAGGCACATCTCTATCTAGTGATCGTATTAGTGTTCTAGTTAGTATAGGCATACCTCTATCTAGTGATCGTATTAGTGTTCTAGTTAGTATAGGCATATCTCTATCTAGTGATCGTATTAGTGTTCTAGTTAGTATAGGCATATCTCTATCTAGTGATCGTATTAGTGTTCTATTTAGTATAGGCATATCTCTATCTAGTGATTGTATTAGTGTTCTAGTTAGTATAGGCATATCTCTATCTAGTGATTGTATTAGTGTTCTAGTTAGTATAGGCATATCTCTATCTAGTGATCGTATTAGTGTTCTAGTTAGTATAGGCACATCTCTATCTAGTGATCGTATTAATATTCTTGTTAGTATAGGCATATCTCTATCTAGTGATTGTATTAGTGTTCTAGTTAGTATAGGCACATCTCTATCTAGTGATTGTATTAGTGTTCTTGTTAGTATAGGCATATCTCTATCTAGTGATTGTATTAGTGTTCTCTTTAGTATAGGCACATCTCTATCTAGTGATTGTATTAGTGTTCTAGTTAGTATAGGCACATCTCTATCTAGTGATTGTATTAGTGTTCTTGTTAGTATAGGCATATCTCTATCTAGTGATCGTATTAGTGTTCTAGTTAGTATAGGCACATCTCTATCTAGTGATCGTATTAATGTTCTTGTTAGTATAGGCACATCTCTATCTAGTGATTGTATTAGTGTTCTAGTTAGTATAGGCACATCTCTATCTAGTGATTGTATTAGTGTTCTTGTTAGTATAGGCATATCTCTATCTAGTGATTGTATTAGTGTTCTCTTTAGTATAGGCACATCTCTATCTAGTGATTGTATTAGTGTTCTAGTTAGTATAGGCACATCTCTATCTAGTGATTGTATTAGTGTTCTTGTTAGTATAGGCACATCTCTATCTAGTGATTGTATTAGTGTTCTTGTTAGTATAGGCACAACTCTATCTAGTGATTGCATTAGTGTTCTTGTTAGTATAGGCACATCTTTATCTAGTGATTATATTAGTGTTCTCTTTTGTATAGGCACATCTCTATCTAGTGATTGTATTAGTGTTCTCTTTATTACAGGCACATCTCTATCTAGTGATTGTATTAGTGTTCTTGTTAGTATAGGCACATCTCTATCTAGTGATTGTATTAGTGTTCTTGTTAGTATAGGCACATCTCTATCTAGTGATTATATTAGTGTTCTCTTTAGTATAGGCACATCTCTATCTAGTGATTGTATTAGTGTTCTAGTTAATATAGGCACATCTCTATCTAGTGATTGTATTAGTGTTCTTGTTAGTATAGGCACATCTCTATCTAGTGATTGTATTAGTGTTCTTGTTAGTATAGGCATATCTCTATCTAGTGATTGTATTAGTGTTCTAGTTAGTATAGGCACATCTCTATCTAGTGATTGTATTAGTGTTCTTGTTAGTATAGGCATATCTCTATCTAGTGATCGTATTAATGTTCTTGTTAGTATAGACACATCTCTATCTAGTGATTGTATTAGTGTTCTTGTTAGTATAGGCACATCTCTATCTAGTGATCGTATTAATGTTCTTGTTAGTATAGGCACCTCTATCTAGTGATGTATTAGTGTTCTTGTTAGTATAGGCATATCTCTCTATCTAGTGATGTATTAGTGTTCTAGTTAGTATAGGCATACCTCTATCTAGTGATGGATTAGTGTTCTTGTTAGTATAGGCACATCTCTATCTAGTGATCGTATTAATGTTCTTGTTAGTATAGGCACATCTCTATCTAGTGATTGTATTAGTGTTCTAGTTAGTATAGGCACATCTCTATCTAGTGATCGTATTAGTGTTCTGGTTAGTATAGGTATACCTCTATCTAGTGATCGTATTAGTGTTCTAGTTAGTATAGGCATATCTCTATCTAGTGATCGTATTAGTGTTCTAGTTAGTATAGGCATACCTCTATCTAGTGATCGTATTAGTGTTCTATTTAGTATAGGCATATCTCTCTATCTAGTGATCGTATTAGTGTTCTAGTTAGTATAGGCATATCTCTATCTAGTGATCGTATTAGTGTTCTATTTAGTATAGGCATATCTCTATCTAGTGATCGTATTAGTGTTCTGTTTAGTATAGGCATATCTCTATCTAGTGATTGTATTAGTGTTCTATTTAGTATAGGCATATCTCTCTATCTAGTGATTGTATTAGTGTTCTATTTAGTATAGGCACATCTCTATCTAGTGATTGTATTAGTGTTCTAGTTAATATAGGCATATCTCTATCTAGTGATCGTATTAGTGTTCTATTTAGTATAGGCACATCTCTATCTAGTGATCGTATTAGTGTTCTAGTTAGTATAGGCATACCTCTATCTAGTGATCGTATTAGTGTTCTAGTTAGTATAGGCATATCTCTATCTAGTGATTGTATTAGTTTTCTAGTTAGTATAGGCATATCTCTATCTAGTGATCGTATTAGTGTTCTATTTAGTATAGGCATATCTCTATCTAGTGATCGTATTAGTGTTCTATTTAGTATAGGCATATCTCTATCTAGTGATTGTATTAGTGTTCTATTTAGTATAGGCATATCTCTATCTAGTGATTGTATTAGTGTTCTATTTAGTATAGGCATATCTCTATCTAGTGATTGTATTAGTGTTCTATTTAGTATAGGCATATCTCTCTATCTAGTGATTGTATTAGTGTTCTATTTAGTATAGGCACATCTCTATCTAGTGATTGTATTAGTGTTCTAGTTAATATAGGCATATCTCTATCTAGTGATCGTATTAGTGTTCTATTTAGTATAGGCATATCTCTATCTAGTGATTGTATTAGTGTTCTATTTAGTATAGGCATATCTCTATCTAGTGATTGTATTAGTGTTCTAGTTAATATAGGCATATCTCTATCTAGTGATCGTATTAGTGTTCTATTTAGTATAGGCACATCTCTATCTAGTGATCGTATTAGTGTTCTAGTTAGTATAGGCATACCTCTATCTAGTGATCGTATTAGTGTTCTAGTTAGTATAGGCATATCTCTATCTAGTGATCGTATTAGTGTTCTAGTTAGTATAGGCATATCTCTATCTAGTGATCGTATTAGTGTTCTAGTTAGTATAGGCATATCTCTATCTAGTGATTGTATTAGTGTTCTAGTTAGTATAGGCATATCTCTATCTAGTGATTGTATTAGTGTTCTATTTAGTATAGGCATATCTCTCTATCTAGTGATTGTATTAGTGTTCTATTTAGTGTAGGCACATCTCTATCTAGTGATCGTATTAGTGTTCTAGTTAGTATAGGCATACCTTTATCTAGTGATCGTATTAGTGTTCTAGTTAGTATAGGCATATTCTATCTAGTGATCGTATTAGTGTTCTAGTTAGTATAGGCATATCTCTATCTAGTGATCGTATTAGTGTTCTATTTAGTATAGGCATATCTCTATCTAGTGATCGTATTAGTGTTCTAGTTAGTATAGGCATATCTGTATCTAGTGATTGTATTAGTGTTCTAGTTAGTATAGGCATATCTCTATCTAGTGATCGTATTAGTGTTCTAGTTAGTATAGGCATATCTCTATCTAGTGATCGTTTTAGTGTTCTAGTTAGTATAGGCACATCTCTATCTAGTGATCGTATTAATGTTCTTGTTAGTATAGGCATATCTCTATCTAGTGATTGTATTAGTGTTCTAGTTAGTATAGGCACATCTCTATCTAGTGATTGTATTAGTGTTCTTGTTAGTATAGGCATATCTCTATCTATTGATTGTATTAGTGTTCTAGTTAGTATAGGCACATCTCTATCTAGTGATTGTATTAGTGTTCTAGTTAGTATAGGCACATCTCTATCTAGTGATTGTATTAGTGTTCTTGTTAGTATAGAATATCTCTATCTAGTGATCGTATTAGTGTTCTAGTTAGTATAGGCACATCTCTATCTAGTGATCGTATTAATGTTCTTGTTAGTATAGGCACATCTCTATCTAGTGATTGTATTAGTGTTCTAGTTAGTATAGGCACATCTCTATCTAGTGATTGTATTAGTGTTCTTGTTAGTATAGGCATATCTCTATCTAGTGATTGTATTAGTGTTCTCTTTAGTATAGGCACATCTCTATCTAGTGATTGTATTAGTGTTCTAGTTAGTATAGGCACATCTCTGTCTAGTGATTGTATTAGTGTTCTTGTTAGTATAGGCACATCTCTATCTAGTGATTGTATTAGTGTTTTTGTTAGTATAGGCACAACTCTATCTAGTGATTGCATTAGTGTTCTTGTTAGTATAGGCACATCTTTATCTAGTGATTATATTAGTGTTCTCTTTTGTATAGGCACATCTCTATCTAGTGATTGTATTAGTGTTCTCTTTAGTATAGGCACATCTCTATCTAGTGATTGTATTAGTGTTCTATTTAGTATAGGCACATCTCTATCTAGTGATTGTATTAGTGTTCTTGTTAGTATAGGCACATCTCTATCTAGTGATTATATTAGTGTTCTATTTAGTATAGGCACATCTCTATCTAGTGATCGTATTAGTGTTCTATTTAGTATAGGCATATCTCTATCTAGTGATTGTATTAGTGTTCTATTTAGTATAGGCACATCTCTATCTAGTGATTGTTTTAGTGTTCTAGGTAATATAGGCATATCTCTATCTAGTGATCGTATTAGTGTTCTATTTAGTATAGGCACATCTCTATCTAGTGATTGTATTAGTGTTCTATTTAGTATAGGCATATCTCTATCTAGTGGTTGTATTAGTGTTCTAGTTAATATAGGCATATCTGTATCTAGTGATCGTATTAGTGTTCTATTTAGTATAGGCACATCTCTATCTAGTGATCGTATTAGTGTTCTAGTTAGTATAGGCATACCTCTATCTAGTGATCGTATTAGTGTTCTAGTTAGTATAGGCATATCTCTATCTAGTGATCGTATTAGTGTTCTAGTTAGTATAGGCATATCTCTATCTAGTGATCGTATTAGTGTTCTAGTTAGTATAGGCATATCTCTATCTAGTGATCGTATTAGTGTTCTAGTTAGTATAGTCACATCTCTATCTAGTGATCGTATTAATGTTCTTGTTAGTATAGGCACATCTCTATCTAGTGATTGTATTAGTGTTCTAGTTAGTATAGGCATATCTCTATCTAGTGATCGTATTAGTGTTCTAGTTAGTATAGGCATATCTCTATCTAGTGATCGTATTAGTGTTCTAGTTAGTATAGGCACATCTCTATCTAGTGATCGTATTAATGTTCTTGTTAGTATAGGCACATCTCTATCTAGTGATTGTATTAGTGTTCTAGTTAATATAGGCATATCTCTATCTAGTGATCGTATTAGTGTTCTATTTAGTATAGGCACATCTCTATCTAGTGATCGTATTAGTGTTCTAGTTAGTATAGGCATACCTCTATCTAGTGATCGTATTAGTGTTCTAGTTAGTATAGGCATATCTCTATCTAGTGATCGTATTAGTGTTCTAGTTAGTATAGGCATATCTCTATCTAGTGATCGTATTAGTGTTCTAGTTAGTATAGGCATATCTCTATCTAGTGATCGTATTAGTGTTCTAGTTAGTATAGGCATATCTCTATCTAGTGATCGTATTAGTGTTCTAGTTAGTATAGGCATATCTCTATCTAGTGATTGTATTAGTGTTCTAGTTAGTATAGGCACATCTCTATCTAGTGATCGTATTAATGTTCTTGTTAGTATAGGCACATCTCTATCTAGTGATTGTATTAGTGTTCTAGTTAGTATAGGCATATCTCTATCTAGTGATTGTATTAGTGTTCTATTTAGTATAGGCATATCTATATCTAGTGATTGTATTAGTGTTCTATTTAGTATAGGCATATCTCTATCTAGTGATTGTATTAGTGTTCTATTTAGTATAGGCATATCTCTCTATCTAGTGATTGTATTAGTGTTCTATTTAGTGTAGGCACATCTCTATCTAGTGATCGTATTAGAGTTCTAGTTAGTATAGGCATACCTCTATCTAGTGATCGTATTAGTGTTCTAGTTAGTATAGGCATATTTCTATCTAGTGATCGTATTAGTGTTCTAGTTAGTATAGGCATATCTCTATCTAGTGATCGTATTAGTGTTCTAGTTAGTATAGGCATATCTCTATCTAGTGATCGTATTAGTGTTCTAGTTAGTATAGGCATATCTCTATCTAGTGATTGTATTAGTGTTCTAGTTAGTATAGGCATATCTCTATCTAGTGATCGTATTAGTGTTCTAGTTAGTATAGGCATATCTCTATCTAGTGATCGGATTAGTGTTCTAGTTAGTATAGGCACATCTCTATCTAGTGATCGTATTAATGTTCTTGTTAGTATAGGCATATCTCTATCTAGTGATTGTATTAGTGTTCTAGTTAGTATAGGCACATCTCTATCTAGTGATTGTATTAGTGTTCTTGTTAGTATAGGCATATCTCTATCTATTGATTGTATTAGTGTTCTAGTTAGTATAGGCACATCTCTATCTAGTGATTGTATTAGTGTTCTAGTTAGTATAGGCACATCTCTATCTAGTGATTGTATTAGTGTTCTTGTTAGTATAAGAATATCTCTATCTAGTGATCGTATTAGTGTTCTAGTTAGTATAGGCACATCTCTATCTAGTGATCGTATTAATGTTCTTGTTAGTATAGGCACATCTCTATCTAGTGATCGTATTAATGTTCTTGTTAGTATAGGACACATCTCTATCTAGTGATTGTATTAGTGTTCTTGTTAGTATAGGCACATCTCTATCTAGTGATTGTATTAGTGTTCTTGTTAGTATAGGCACATCTCTATCTAGTGATCGTATTAATGTTCTTGTTAGTATAGGCATACCTCTATCTAGTGATGTATTAGTGTTCTTGTTAGTATAGGCATATCTCTCTATCTAGTGATGTATTAGTGTTCTTGTTAGTATAGGCACATCTCTATCTAGTGATCGTATTAGTGTTCTGGTTAGTATAGGCATACCTCTATCTAGTGATCGTATTAGTGTTCTAGTTAGTATAGGCATACCTCTATCTAGTGATCGTATTAGTGTTCTAGTTAGTATAGGCATATCTCTATCTAGTGATCGTATTAGTGTTCTATTTAGTATAGGCATATCTCTATCTAGTGATCGTATTAGTGTTCTAGTTAGTATAGGCATATCTCTATCTAGTGATTGTATTAGTGTTCTATTTAGTATAGACATATCTCTATCTAGTGATTGTATTAGTGTTCTATTTAGTATAGGCATATCTCTATCTAGTGATTGTATTAGTGTTCTATTTAGTATAGGCATATCTCTCTATCTAGTGATTGTATTAGTGTTCTATTTAGTATATGCACATCTCTATCTAGTGATTGTATTAGTGTTCTAGGTAATATAGGCATATCTCTATCTAGTGATCGTATTAGTGTTCTATTTAGTATAGGCACATCTCTATCTAGTGATTGTATTAGTGTTCTATTTAGTATAGGCATATCTCTATCTAGTGGTTGTATTAGTGTTCTAGTTAATATAGGCATATCTCTATCTAGTGATCGTATTAGTGTTCTATTTAGTATAGGCACATCTCTATCTAGTGATCGTATTAGTGTTCTAGTTAGTATAGGCATACCTCTATCTAGTGATCGTATTAGTGTTCTAGTTAGTATAGGCATATCTCTATCTAGTGATCGTATTAGTGTTCTAGTTAGTATAGGCATATCTCTATCTAGTGATCGTATTAGTGTTCTAGTTAGTATAGGCATATCTCTATCTAGTGATCGTATTAGTGTTCTAGTTAGTATAGGCATATCTCTATCTAGTGATCGTATTAGTGTTCTAGTTAGTATAGGCACATCTCTATCTAGTGATTGTATTAGTGTTCTAGTTAGTATAGGCATATCTCTATCTAGTGATCGTATTAGTGTTCTAGTTAGTATAGGCATATCTCTATCTAGTGATCGTATTAGTGTTCTAGTTAGTATAGGCACATCTCTATCTAGTGATCGTATTAATGTTCTTGTTAGTATAGGCACATCTCTATCTAGTGATTGTATTAGTGTTCTAGTTAATATAGGCATATCTCTATCTAGTGATCGTATTAGTGTTCTATTTAGTATAGGCACATCTCTATCTAGTGATCGTATTAGTGTTCTAGTTAGTATAGGCATACCTCTATCTAGTGATCGTATTAGTGTTCTAGTTAGTATAGGTATATCTCTATCTAGTGATCGTATTAGTGTTCTAGTTAGTATAGGCATATCTCTATCTAGTGATCGTATTAGTGTTCTAGTTAGTATAGGCATATCTCTATCTAGTGATCGTATTAGTGTTCTAGTTAGTATAGGCATATCTCTATCTAGTGATCGTATTAGTGTTCTAGTTAGTATAGGCATATCTCTATCTAGTGATCGTATTAGTGTTCTAGTTAGTATAGGCACATCTCTATCTAGTGATCGTATTAATGTTCTTGTTAGTATAGGCACATCTCTATCTAGTGATTGTATTAGTGTTCTAGTTAGTATAGGCATATCTCTATCTAGTGATCGTATTAGTGTTCTAGTTAATATAGGCATATCTCTATCTAGTGATCGTATTAGTGTTCTATTTAGTATAGGCACATCTCTATCTAGTGATCGTATTAGTGTTCTAGTTAGTATAGGCATACCTCTATCTAGTGATCGTATTAGTGTTCTAGTTAGTATAGGCATATCTCTATCTAGTGATCGTATTAGTGTTCTAGTTAGTATAGGCATATCTCTATCTAGTGATCGTATTAGTGTTCTAGTTAGTATAGGCATATCTCTATCTAGTGATCGTATTAGTGTTCTAGTTAGTATAGGCATATCTCTATCTAGTGATCGTATTAGTGTTCTAGTTAGTATAGGCATATCTCTATCTAGTGATCGTATTAGTGTTCTAGTTAGTATAGGCACATCTCTATCTAGTGATCGTATTAATGTTCTTGTTAGTATAGGCACATCTCTATCTAGTGATTGTATTAGTGTTCTAGTTAGTATAGGCATATCTCTATCTAGTGATTGTATTAGTGTTCTTGTTAGTATAGGCATATCTCTATCTAGTGATTGCATTAGTGTTCTTGTTAGTATAGGCACATCTCTATCTAGTGATTATATTAGTGTTCTCTTTAGTATAGGCACATCTCTATCTAGTGATTGTATTAGTGTTCTCTTTAGTATAGGCACATCTCTTTCTAGTGATTGTATTAGTGTTCTTGTTAGTATAGGCACATCTCTATCTAGTGATTGTATTAGTGTTCTTGTTAGTATAGGCACATCTCTATCTAGTGATTATATTAGTGTTCTCTTTAGTATAGGCACATCTCTATCTAGTGATTGTATTAGTGTTCTTGTTAGTATAGGCACATCTCTATCTAGTGATTGTATTAGTGTTCTTGTTAGTATAGGCACATCTCTATCTAGTGATTGTATTAGTGTTCTTGTTAGTATAGGCATATCTCTATCTAGTGATTGTATTAGTGTTCTTGTTAGTATAGGCACATCTCTATCTAGTGATTGTATTAGTGTTCTTGTTAGTATAGGCACATCTCTATCTAGTGATCGTATTAATGTTCTTGTTAGTATAGGCATACCTCTATCTAGTGATGTATTAGTTTTCTTGTTAGTATAGGCATATCTCTCTATCTAGTGATGTATTAGTGTTCTTGTTAGTATAGGCACATCTCTATCTAGTGATCGTATTAGTGTTCTGGTTAGTATAGGCATACCTCTATCTAGTGATCGTATTAGTGTTCTAGTTAGTATAGGCATATCTCTATCTAGTGATCGTATTAGTGTTCTAGTTAGTATAGGCATATCTCTATCTAGTGATCGTATTAGTGTTCTATTTAGTATAGGCATATCTCTATCTAGTGATCGTATTAGTGTTCTAGTTAGTATAGGCATATCTCTATCTAGTGATTGTATTAGTGTTCTATTTAGTATAGACATATCTCTATCTAGTGATTGTATTAGTGTTCTATTTAGTATAGGCATATCTCTATCTAGTGATTGTATTAGTGTTCTATTTAGTATAGGCATATCTCTCTATCTAGTGATTGTATTAGTGTTCTATTTAGTATATGCACATCTCTATCTAGTGATTGTATTAGTGTTCTAGGTAATATAGGCATATCTCTATCTAGTGATCGTATTAGTGTTCTATTTAGTATAGGCACATCTCTATCTAGTGATTGTATTAGTGTTCTATTTAGTATAGGCATATCTCTATCTAGTGGTTGTATTAGTGTTCTAGTTAATATAGGCATATCTCTATCTAGTGATCGTATTAGTGTTCTATTTAGTATAGGCACATCTCTATCTAGTGATCGTATTAGTGTTCTAGTTAGTATAGGCATACCTCTATCTAGTGATCGTATTAGTGTTCTAGTTAGTATAGGCATATCTCTATCTAGTGATCGTATTAGTGTTCTAGTTAGTATAGGCATATCTCTATCTAGTGATCGTATTAGTGTTCTAGTTAGTATAGGCATATCTCTATCTAGTGATCGTATTAGTGTTCTAGTTAGTATAGGCATATCTCTATCTAGTGATCGTATTAGTGTTCTAGTTAGTATAGGCACATCTCTATCTAGTGATTGTATTAGTGTTCTAGTTAGTATAGGCATATCTCTATCTAGTGATCGTATTAGTGTTCTAGTTAGTATAGGCATATCTCTATCTAGTGATCGTATTAGTGTTCTAGTTAGTATAGGCACATCTCTATCTAGTGATCGTATTAATGTTCTTGTTAGTATAGGCACATCTCTATCTAGTGATTGTATTAGTGTTCTAGTTAATATAGGCATATCTCTATCTAGTGATCGTATTAGTGTTCTATTTAGTATAGGCACATCTCTATCTAGTGATCGTATTAGTGTTCTAGTTAGTATAGGCATACCTCTATCTAGTGATCGTATTAGTGTTCTAGTTAGTATAGGCATATCTCTATCTAGTGATCGTATTAGTGTTCTAGTTAGTATAGGCATATCTCTATCTAGTGATCGTATTAGTGTTCTAGTTAGTATAGGCATATCTCTATCTAGTGATCGTATTAGTGTTCTAGTTAGTATAGGCATATCTCTATCTAGTGATCGTATTAGTGTTCTAGTTAGTATAGGCATATCTCTATCTAGTGATCGTATTAGTGTTCTAGTTAGTATAGGCACATCTCTATCTAGTGATCGTATTAATGTTCTTGTTAGTATAGGCACATCTCTATCTAGTGATTGTATTAGTGTTCTAGTTAGTATAGGCATATCTCTATCTAGTGATCGTATTAGTGTTCTAGTTAATATAGGCATATCTCTATCTAGTGATCGTATTAGTGTTCTATTTAGTATAGGCACATCTCTATCTAGTGATCGTATTAGTGTTCTAGTTAGTATAGGCATACCTCTATCTAGTGATCGTATTAGTGTTCTAGTTAGTATAGGCATATCTCTATCTAGTGATCGTATTAGTGTTCTAGTTAGTATAGGCATATCTCTATCTAGTGATCGTATTAGTGTTCTAGTTAGTATAGGCATATCTCTATCTAGTGATCGTATTAGTGTTCTAGTTAGTATAGGCATATCTCTATCTAGTGATCGTATTAGTGTTCTAGTTAGTATAGGCATATCTCTATCTAGTGATCGTATTAGTGTTCTAGTTAGTATAGGCACATCTCTATCTAGTGATCGTATTAATGTTCTTGTTAGTATAGGCACATCTCTATCTAGTGATTGTATTAGTGTTCTAGTTAGTATAGGCATATCTCTATCTAGTGATTGTATTAGTGTTCTTGTTAGTATAGGCATATCTCTATCTAGTGATTGCATTAGTGTTCTTGTTAGTATAGGCACATCTTTATCTAGTGATTATATTAGTGTTCTCTTTAGTATAGGCACATCTCTATCTAGTGATTGTATTAGTGTTCTCTTTAGTATAGGCACATCTCTATCTAGTGATTGTATTAGTGTTCTTGTTAGTATAGGCACATCTCTATCTAGTGATTGTATTAGTGTTCTTGTTAGTATAGGCACATCTCTATCTAGTGATTATATTAGTGTTCTCTTTAGTATAGGCACATCTCTATCTAGTGATTGTATTAGTGTTCTTGTTAGTATAGGCACATCTCTATCTAGTGATTGTATTAGTGTTCTTGTTAGTATAGGCACATCTCTATCTAGTGATTGTATTAGTGTTCTTGTTAGTATAGGCATATCTCTATCTAGTGATTGTATTAGTGTTCTTGTTAGTATAGGCACATCTCTATCTAGTGATTGTATTAGTGTTCTTGTTAGTATAGGCATATCTCTATCTAGTGATTGTATTAGTGTTCTTGTTAGTATAGGCACATCTCTATCTAGTGATTGTATTAGTGTTCTTGTTAGTATAGGCACATCTCTATCTAGTGATCTTATTAGTGTTCTAGTTAATATAGGCATATCTCTATCTAGTGATCGTATTAGTGTTCTATTTAGTATAGGCACATCTCTATCTAGTGATCGTATTAGTGTTCTAGTTAGTATAGGCATACCTCTATCTAGTGATCGTATTAGTGTTCTAGTTAGTATAGGCATATCTCTATCTAGTGATCGTATTAGTGTTCTAGTTAGTATAGGCATATCTCTATCTAGTGATCGTATTAGTGTTCTAGTTAGTATAGGCATATCTCTATCTAGTGATCGTATTAGTGTTCTAGTTAGTATAGGCATATCTCTATCTAGTGATCGTATTAGTGTTCTAGTTAGTATAGGCATATCTCTATCTAGTGATCGTATTAGTGTTCTAGTTAGTATAGGCACATCTCTATCTAGTGATCGTATTAATGTTCTTGTTAGTATAGGCACATCTCTATCTAGTGATTGTATTAGTGTTCTAGTTAGTATAGGCATATCTCTATCTAGTGATCGTATTAGTGTTCTAGTTAATATAGGCATATCTCTATCTAGTGATCGTATTAGTGTTCTATTTAGTATAGGCACATCTCTATCTAGTGATCGTATTAGTGTTCTAGTTAGTATAGGCATACCTCTATCTAGTGATCGTATTAGTGTTCTAGTTAGTATAGGCATATCTCTATCTAGTGATCGTATTAGTGTTCTAGTTAGTATAGGCATATCTCTATCTAGTGATCGTATTAGTGTTCTAGTTAGTATAGGCATATCTCTATCTAGTGATCGTATTAGTGTTCTAGTTAGTATAGGCATATCTCTATCTAGTGATCGTATTAGTGTTCTAGTTAGTATAGGCATATCTCTATCTAGTGATCGTATTAGTGTTCTAGTTAGTATAGGCACATCTCTATCTAGTGATCGTATTAATGTTCTTGTTAGTATAGGCACATCTCTATCTAGTGATTGTATTAGTGTTCTAGTTAGTATAGGCATATCTCTATCTAGTGATTGTATTAGTGTTCTTGTTAGTATAGGCATATCTCTATCTAGTGATTGTATTAGTGTTCTTGTTAGTATAGGCACATCTCTATCTAGTGATATATTAGTGTTCTAGTTAGTATAGGCACATCTCTATCTAGTGATTGTATTAGTGTTCTAGTTAGTATAGGCACATCTCTATCTAGTGATTGTATTAGTGTTCTTGTTAGTATAGGCACATCTCTATCTAGTGATTGTATTAGTGTTCTTGTTAGTATAGGCACATCTCTATCTAGTGATTATATTAGTGTTCTCTTTAGTATAGGCACATCTCTATCTAGTGATTGTATTAGTGTTCTTGTTAGTATAGGCACATCTCTATCTAGTGATTGTATTAGTGTTCTTGTTAGTATAGGCACATCTCTATCTAGTGATTGTATTAGTGTTCTTGTTAGTATAGGCATATCTCTATCTAGTGATTGTATTAGTGTTCTTGTTAGTATAGGCACATCTCTATCTAGTGATTGTATTAGTGTTCTTGTTAGTATAGGCATATCTCTATCTAGTGATCGTATTAGTGTTCTTGTTAGTATAGACACATCTCTATCTAGTGATTGCATTAGTGTTCTTGTTAGTATAGGCACATCTCTATCTAGTGATTGTATTAGTGTTCTTGTTAGTATAGGCACATCTCTATCTAGTGATCTGTATTAGTGTTCTTGTTAGTATAGGCATATCTCTATCTAGTGATTGTATTAGTGTTCTTGTTAGTATAGGCACATCTCTATCTAGTGATCGTATTAATGTTCTTGTTAGTATAGACACATCTCTATCTAGTGATTGCATTAGTGTTCTTGTTAGTATAGGCACATCTCTATCTAGTGATTGTATTAGTGTTCTTGTTAGTATAGGCACATCTCTATCTAGTGATTTATTAATGTTCTTGTTAGTATAGGCATACCTCTATCTAGTGATGTATTAGTGTTCTTAGTTAATATAGGCATATCTCTCTATCTAGTGATGTATTAGTGTTCTAGTTAGTATAGGCATATCTCTCTATCTAGTGATGTATTAGTGTTCTTGTTAGTATAGGCATATCTCTATCTAGTGATCGTATTAGTGTTCTTGTTAGTATAGGCATATCTCTATCTAGTGATCGTATTAGTGTTCTTGTTAGTATAGGCGTATCTCTATCTAGTGATCCTGATGAACTTACTAATATCTTGTCTTTAACTCTAGTTACTACCGTTGGACTTCTTTCAAACTATTATTCTTCCTAAGTCCAAATGTATCACAAAATTCTCTAAACGAACTATTTCACTTGTCTAAGTCTTAACTCTACCTTCTGCCTTGAGGCAGGTATCTGATCTCCTTTGCTCTGTTTGTCTAGTTCTCCTCTAAGTGTAAGTCTAAGTTCTCAAGTTCTATTTTTTTCTTCCACTCAGAGATTTATATTTCCTTCTGCACTCCTATGAAGAAGAGGCAGGAGATTTGTTTGTTTAAATCGTTTCATCATCGTGGATGTCCTGGGCTTTGGCTTTATTTTAGCTAGATTGTGTGAGGGGAGGGGTGGGGGGGGGGGGGTCTGCCTTCATTTGCTCTCTCATTCTCTCTATAATGGACATTTGTTTTTTCAAGTATATGTTTAAGAAAATTTCTGGTTCATATGTTCGTCCTCTGACTTTCGTTTCATTGCGACAGACCCATACTAGTTGTCTAAAATAAGAAAGTAGAGAAACTAAAGTGTTGTGGTGTTCTGGTGTCGTGTTTGGTATCGTGTTTAGCATTATCGCTCTGTGTATGTCTACTTTGTGTTTGGTAACAGACCATAGATTTTAGAAGCAGTGATCTCTGCAATATGTGCCATTTTGGCACGCAAGGTTTCTGTTTTTGAGATTGTGGTTCTGCCCTATGTGCCGTCTTCGGCTCGAAAGGACAATAGATAGATAGATATGTTGGTGTGATGGTTGGGCATCTATAGTATGTGTTCTTCGTTTGCTTGTGTGTCTGTGTTGCACATTTGGCATTTGTCTCCTTGTTCCAGTGGCGTCGCATTAAACAGAAGTCGATATGCGACTTCTCTCTCCTTTGGAGCGACTACCGGGTTGTGTAGGTTCTGGAACGTGCCGCTGTAATTTTGAATGTTGCATGTGTAACCCCATTTGATCCTTCGTTGTAGTGGTTGTTTTGTCAGACGTAGGGCTTCCTGCAGCATTTTTTATTCTTGTTGCCTCTGTCTGCTTATTTGGGACGTCAGTACCATTGTTGTTTTACGTATTTTGCTTATCAGTAGCTCCCATTGTGTTTGTATATCGTCTGTTTCTTGGTCGCTTGTGTACAGTTGAATGAGCTTAGATGTGACTTCTACGTAGGTGCTGTTGTGTAGTAGTGTGTTGTTGTGTAGTAGTGTGTTGTTGTGTAGTAGTGTGTTGTTTTGTAGTAGTAGTGTTGTTGTGTAGTAGTGCACTTTTGTGTAGTAGTTGTTGTTTGTAGTAGTGTGTTGTTGTGTAGTAGTGTGTTGTTGTGTGTAGTATGTAGTGTGTTGTTTGTGTATTAGTGTGTTGTTGTGTAGTAGTGTGTTGTTGTGTAGTAGTGTGTTGTTGTGTAGTAGTGTTGTTGTGTAGTAGTGTGTTGTTGTGTAGTAGTGTGTTGTTGTAGTAGTGTGTTGTTGTGTAGTAGTGTGTAGTAGTGTGTTGTTGTGTAGTAGTGTGTTGTTGTGTAGTGTGTTGTTGTGTAGTAGTGTGTTGTTGTGTAGTAGTGTGTTGTTGTGTAGTAGTGTGTTGTTGTGTAGTAGTGTGTGTTGTGTAGTAGTGTGCTGTTGTGTAGTAGTGTGCTGTTGTGTAGTAGTGTGCTGTTGTGTAGTAGTGTGCTGTTGTGTAGTAGTGTGTTGTTGTGTAGTAGTGTGTTGTTGTGTAGTAGTGTGTTGTTGTGTAGTAGTGTGTTGTTGTGTAGTAGTGTGCTGTTGTGTAGTAGTGTGCTGTTGTGTAGTAGTGTGCTGTTGTGTAGTAGTGTGCTGTTGTGTAGTAGTGTGCTGTTGTGTAGTAGTGTGTTGTTGTGTAGTAGTGTGTTGTTGTGTAGTAGTGTGTTGTTGTGTAGTAGTGTGTTGTTGTGTAGTAGTGTGTTGTTGTGTAGTAGTGTGTTGTTGTGTAGTAGTGTGCTGTTGTGTAGTAGTGTGCTGTTGTGTAGTAGTGTGCTGTTGTGTAGTAGTGTGCTGTTGTGTAGTAGTGTGTTGTTGTGTAGTAGTGTGCTGTTGTGTAGTAGTGTGTTGTTGTGTAGTAGTGTGTTGTTGAATTTCCAATGTGGTGATTTTTGTTTTTCCTTCTTCTGGTGTCGTAGATGGTTACGAGGACCCCTTTGTGGTCAGTGAAGTGGAGCGTCTCGTGTGGGTGTTGGATCCATTTGGCGTGTATTCCCGAAGGGACGTAGAATCGGTCGCGTCGCGCTGCTCTGCATTGGGCATTTCTTTAGTGCGTTGTTTCTTTGCCTTGTGGGTTTTCGTGTCTGTAGGCATCTGTCAGTTCGTGTTCATCTAGTGTGTCGTATAGTGCGTCAGGGTGTCTTGTATATGTTTTCTCATTTCTGGCTGTGCCCATCTTAACTCCCATCTCTTTCATCCGAAGGAGTGACGTGGACTCATAGTTGTCGAAGTTCTGTGTCCTTCCCACTTCCCGGTGGGCATTGATGATGTCCGCCCGATCCATTAGTTGACCGTCCTCAACCATAGCACAGCAAGCCAACCTGTCCGCTCTTTCATTTCCCCGTACTCCACAACGTACTTCAGTGTAATTCAATGCTCCTTCAAAAAGCCAGATCTTTTCATTTAACAATCCAAGAGAATTGGTCTCCAACTAAATTGCACAGGTAGCTGTGTGTTCACCATATCGGCAATATTGTCTCCTGCGATGCTTCAGTGCAACAGAAGATGAACAAATGAAGAAAGAAAACCAAAAAGGCGAAGACTATTTTCCACGTTACTAATTTCCGAAAGACGCAATGCAGAGACTATTTCTGAATTATTAGTTTTATTATTTTCTTTTGTTTCTTCCTTGTTTTTAAATAATTTTTAAGAACTTTATTTCCTATATATATATATATATATATATATATATATATATATATATATATATATATATATACTCTGTCTGCTATCCCTTCCCTCTCTCTGCTCTCTCCCCTCTCTCTGCTCTCTCTCTCTTCTGTCTTTCCCCTTTCTCTGTTTTCTCTCCCCCGCCATAAAATATATAAAGAAACAACAGATAAAATGGTTCGACCACGTGACAAGGCAGAGTGACCAAAACACAACACAGCGGGTCCTCAATAAACGTTGCGAGAACACCAGACCCAAGGGTCGACCACGAAAAAGATAGATCGACGGAATATTAGAAGCACTAGGAAACAAAGCAGCAGCAGAGGCGAACAGAAGAGCAAAACATACAAATTATACCCCCCCCCCCCCCGCCTCGACGCTGAAAGGCAAATAAAGAAGGAAAGAACTGAGTTATTGTGTTATTGAGTTATTGAGTTATTTGAGGATCATCATCACTGGACTCCGAACATGTCCTTAGGTGCTCAGATCCCCTCCTCAGCAAGTCCCGCAGCGTCCAGCGACTGACGACTCTAGCTCTGTGTTGGTTGATAGGTCTTCTTACACGCCCACTAATTTTTTCGTTTCTGTCTGTGCCTATCTTAACTCCCTTCTCTTTCATCTGAAGGAGTTTGTTTTTCTTCTTCACTGGTGTCGTTTATGGAAGGAAAAAAGAAGAAGATTAATAAAAGTTGACTCTAAAAGAGTCAAAGAACCAGATATAATCTTCACAATGAAACTATGAATATTTAAATATGAACATGTTTACCGTAATTTTAAAAAAAACAGCACAAAGAGACAACAATAATCGCTTCATGTGCTGTGAATAATAAGAACTACAAAAGAGCGTGTTTATCGATCACGTTTTGGATGGTTGAAACACGCAAATAACATGTTATTTGTTGGAATATGTACGTGGTAGAATGGGATACGATCGTGGGATCTCAAATAACATATAATTTAAACAATATAATTCAAAACAGCAGGTGTTTGGTGCCGTTAACCCTTTCCACTGGATAATTACAGGTTTTGGTATTTAGAAGTCATATCAATGTACTGGAAAAAGTGGACGTTGACATTTAGCGCACGCACCGGATTGCATATTTTTTTTCTGGGAAAGTAAAGCAGCACGGGCGTAATACTGACCACATTACCCCAAAAATCATGTGCTGAAGGTCTGTAAAATATAGGGTCACTAACACCATATTTCCCTATACGCCACTTGACGTGACGGGGGGTACTTTACTTTTTTTTTTACCAGATTGCATGCAAATGTTTTTTAAAAATACGCGGAGGCCAGACGAGTGTTGCTTGACAGTGTGGGTTGATCGAGTAATTCAAAATTAGTAAACAAGATATCTGAATTAAAAGTGGACGCACCAAGATGGACGCGTTCAAGCCATGGTTTGCACAATGTTGACTTTGAACATCACGCTAACTGTTGTCACAGCGAGTTGACGGATTTTTAGAAATGTAACCACAGGTTTGATAATAAATGTTTTTACACAGTTCGTTAGCCACCGCTGTAGATCAAGTCTTTATTCTGCTGGCTTCGTTCGTGACCTTGGAAGCTAATGACCTAACTTGTGCAGACGGTTGGTTTGGGGCAAACTGTACGTTACAATGTCACTACTATAATGACTCAGTTTGTGACAAAACTACAGGGACATGCCCAAACAATGACAGTTGTCAGCACGAATATTTCGGACCCCAGTGTCAGTACTTGGATCTCGTTTACAAATACGCTCAAAAAT